>JARPMR010000022.1:4279117-4676617 GCA_029955525.1 Oeneis ivallda | reverse complement strand
TCCCGCGAGCTGCTTTAGCAGCTCGCGCACCGAGCGAAATACTAGTTATTATAATATATATAGCTCGATTACCACTGACTGACTGATTCACTGACTCATTGACAGGGTTGTTCTCCTAGAAGGAGACGGAAATCGATATAATGATGTTCGGGAGATGTGTTTGGGGGGGGGATTCGAGTTGGGGAAAATTATGACATTTCGGAAAAACAAGATGGCGGCCGACGTGAATCTTGCAACTCTTTTGTTTTCCAACCGATTTCTTTGAAATTTTGGATTATTGTAGAAATTAGTAAACGATTAAAAGAAAAAGTAAAAAAAATTAAAAAAACAAGATGGCGGCCGAGCTGTGACGTCTCAAATTTCCGACCCCTCTCCTGTAAAATTTTGTATGAAAAAATTTTTTTCCACCCATGGTGTCGTGTAGAGCTCAAAGAATGTGACTCGGAGAAAGGTGGAGAGAGCTGATGAGTGAGGAGTTCGGAGACGGGCGAGGGGCACGGCCAGGGTATAGAAGATAGGTGGAGGGTGCTCGACCAAATGTCATTCGAAACCTCGAGCAGTTGCCAGTGAGTTGAAAAAAAATTCCAAAATGGCGGAAAAAAAATGGCGGCAAATTTTGTCCGTCTCTCTCTCGGAGACTATAAAAGATGGAGGAGCGGTTTCTCGACAAAAGATGATCAAAACCCGGAGGTCTACCTGGTGAGTAGGAAAAAAATTCAAGATGGCGGATTTTTTTTTTCTCCATACAAAATGTATGGGGAATATTGAAGGGACTAGAAGTTGGGAACTATGCAAGACATTGATTTTGATAGGTTCATAGGGCTTTTTTCTTTTTCTTTTTTTTCATTTTACATTTGCTTTTTTTCTTTTTTTTCTTTTTTTTTTCTTTTTTTTTCTTTTTCTTTTGTGAATGAGGAGCACGGCCAGGTTATTGCAGATAGGTGGGGTGTGCTCGAACAAATTTTTTGGCAAAAGATGACCAGAATCCGAAGGTCTACTTGATGAGTAAAAAAATCGCGGTCCGCTTTAGCGGGCCGCGCACCCACGCGCCCTACTTGTAGTAATAACACTTCCCGCGAGCTGCTTTAGCAGCTCGCGCACCGAGCGAAATAACTAAAGCCGAACAATCGCGGTCCGCTTTAGCGGGCCGCGCACCCACGCGCCCTACTTGTAGCAATAACACTTCCCGCGAGCTGCTTTAGCAGCTCGCGCACCGAGCAAATGCTAGTTATAATATATATAGCTCGATTACCACTCACTCACTCACTCACTCACTCATTGACATAATTGTTCTCCTAGAAGGAGACGGAAATCGATATAATGATGTTCGGGAGATATGTTCGGGTGGGGGATTCGAGTGGGGAAAAATTATGACATTTCGGAAAAACAAGATGGCGGCCGACGTGAATCTTGCAACTCTTTTGTTTTCCAACCGATTTCTTTGAAATTTGGGATTATTGTAGAAATTAGTAAACGATTAACAGAAAAAGTGAAAAAAATTAAAAAAACAAGATGGCGGCCGAGCTGTGACGTCTCAAATTTCCACCCCTCTCCTGTAAAATTTTGTATGAAAAAAATTTTTTTCACCCATGGTGTCGTATAGAGCTCAAAGAATGTGACTCGGAGAAAGATGGAGAGAGCTGATGAAAGAGGAGTTCGGAGACGGGCGAGGGGCACGGCCAGGGTATAGTAGATAGGTGGAGGGTGCTCGACCAAATGTCATTCGAAACCTCGAGCAGTTGCCAGTGAGTTGAAAAAAAATTCCAAAATGGCGGAAAAAAAATGGCGGCAAATTTTGTCCGTCTCTCTCTCGGAGACTATAAAAGATGGAGGAGCGGTTTCTCGACAAAAGATGATCAAAACCCGGAGGTCTACCTGGTGAGTAGTAAAAAAATTCAAGATGGCGGATTTTTTTTTTTCATACAAAATGTATGGGGAATATTGAAGGGACTAGAAGTTGGGAACTATGCAAGACAATGAGTTTGATAGGTTCATAGGGCTTTTTTCTTTTTCTTTTTTTACATTTTACATTTGCTTTTTGTCTTTTTTTTCTTTTTTTTTTCTTTTTCATTTGTGAATGAGGAGCACGGCCAGGTTATTGCAGATAGGTGGGGTGTGCTCGAACAAATTTTTTGGCAAAAGATGAGCAGAATCCGAAGGTCTACTTGATGAGTAAAAAAATCGTGGTCCGCTTTAGCGGGCCGCGCACCCACGCGCCCTACTTGTAGTAATAACACTTCCCGCGAGCTGCTTTAGCAGCTCGCGCACCGAGCGAAATAAATAAAGCCGAACAATCGCGGTCCGCTTTAGCGGGCCGCGCACCCACGCGCCCTACTTGTAGCAATAACACTTCCCGCGAGCTGCTTTAGCAGCTCGCGCACCGAGCGAAATAAATAAAGCCGAACAATCGCGGTCCGCTTTAGCGGGCCGCGCACCCACGCGCCTTACTTTTAGTAAAACACTTCCCGCGAGCTGCTTTAGCAGCTCGCGCACCGAGCAAACGCTAGTTATTATATAATATATATAGCTCGATTACCACTGACTGACTGATTCACTGACTCATTGACATAATTGTTCTCCTAGAAAGAGACAAAAAACGATAAAATGATGTACGGGAGATATGTTCGGGTGGGGGATTCGAGTGGGGAAAAATTATGACATTTCGGAAAAACAAGATGGCGGCTGACGTGAATCTTGCAACTCTTTTGTTTTCCAACCGATTTCTTTGAAATTTTGGATTATTGTAGAAATTAGTAAACGATTAACAGAAAAAGTGAAAAAAATTAAAAAAACAAGATGGCGGCCGAGCTGTGACGTCTCAAATTTCCACCCCTCTCCTGTAAAATTTTGTATGAAAAAAATTTTTTTCACCCATGGTGTCGTATAGAGCTCAAAGAATGTGACTCGGAGAAAGGTGGAGAGAGCTGATGAGTGAGGAGTTCGGAGACGGGCGAGGGGCATGGCCAGGGTATAGAAGATAGGTGGAGGGTGCTCGACCAAATGTCATTCGAAACCTCGAGCAGTTGCCAGTGAGTTGAAAAAAAAATCCAAAATGGCGGAAAAAAAATGGCGGCAAATTTTGTCCGTCTCTCTCTCGGAGACTATAAAAGATGGAGGAGCGGTTTCTCTACAAAAGATGATCACAACCCGGAGGTCTACCTGGTGAGAAGGAAAAAAATTCAAGATGGCGGAACTTTTTTTTCCCATACAAAATGTATGGGGAATATTGAAGGGACTAGAAGTTGGGAACTATGCAAGACATTGATTTTGATAGGTTCATAGGGCTTTTTTCTTTTTCTTTTTTTTCATTTTACATTTGCTTTTTTTCTTTTTTTTCTTTTTTTTTTCTTTTTTATTCTTTTTCATTTGTGAATGAGAAGCACGGCCAGGTTATTGCAGATAGGTGGGGTGTGCTCGAACAAATTTTTTGGCAAAAGATGACCAGAATCCGAAGGTCTACTTGATGAGTAAAAAATCGCGGTCCGCTTTAGCGGGCCGCGCACCCACGCGCCCTACTTGTAGTAATAACACTTCCCGCGAGCTGCTTTAGCAGCTCGCGCACCGAGCGAAATAAATAAAGCCGAACAACCGCGGTCCGCTTTAGCGGGCCGCGCACCCACGCGCCCTACTTGTAGCAATAACACTTCCCGCGAGCTGCTTTAGCAGCTCGCGCACCGAGCAAACGCTAGTTATAATATATATAGCTCGATTACCACTGACTGACTGACACACTCACTGATTGACACGATTGTTCTCCTAGAAAGAGACAAAAAACGATAGATTGATGTAGGGGAGATATGTCCGGGTGGGGGATTCAAGTGGGGAAAAATTATGACATTTCGGAAAAACAAGATGGCGGCCGACGTGAATCTTGCAACTCTTTTGTTTTCCAACCGATTTCTTTGAAATTTTGGATCATTGTAGAAATTAGTAAACGATTAACAGAAAAAGTGAAAAAAATTAAAAAAACAAGATGGCGGCCGAGCTGTGACGTCTCAAATTTCCACCCCTCTCCTGTAAAATTTTGTATGAAAAAAATTTTTTTCACCCATGGTGTCGTATAGAGCTCAAAGAATGTGACTCGGAGAAAGGTGGAGAGAGCTGATGAGTGAGGAGTTCGGAGACGGGCGAGGGGCACGGCCAGGGTATAGAAGATAGGTGGAGGGTGCTCGACCAAATGTCATTCGGAACCTCGAGCAGTTGCCAGTGAGTTGAAAAAAAATTCCAAAATGGCGGAAAAAAAATGGCGGCAAATTTTGTCCGTCTCTCTCTCGGAGACTATAAAAGATGGAGGAGCGGTTTCTCGACAAAAGATGATCAAAACCCGGAGGTCTACCTGGTGAGTAGGAAAAAAATTCAAGATGGCGGATTTTTTTTTTTTCATACAAAATGTACGGGGAATATTGAAGGGACTAGAAGTTGGGAACTATGCAAGACATTGATTTTGATAGGTTCATAGGGCTTTTTTTCTTTTTCTTTTTTTTCATTTTTCATTTTTATTTTTTTCTTTTTTTTCATTTTTTTTTCTTTTTTTTTCTTTTTCTTTTGTGAATGAGGAGCACGGCCAGGTTATTGCAGATAGGTGGGGTGTGCTCGAACAAATTTTTTGGCAAAAGATGACCAGAATCCGAAGGTCTACTTGATGAGTAAAAAAAATCGCGGTCCGCTTTAGCGGGCCGCGCACCCACGCGCCTTACTTGTAGTAATAACCCTTCCCGCGAGCTGCTTTAGCAGCTCGCGCACCGAGCGAATTAAATAAAGCCGAACAATCGCGGTCCGCTTTAGCGGGCCGCGCACCCACGCGCCCTACTTGTAGCAATAACACTTCCCGCGAGCTGCTTTAGCAGCTCGCGCACCGAGCGAAATACATGAAGCCGAACAATCGCGGTCCGCTTTAGCGGGCCGCGCACCCACGCGCCCTACTTGGAGCAATAACACTTCCCGCGAGCTGCTTTAGCAGCTCGCGCACCGAGCAAACGCTAGTTATTATAATATATATAGCTCGATTACCACTGACTGATTCACTGACTGATTCACTCATTGACATAATTGTTCTCCTAGAAAGAGACAAAAAACGATACAATGATGTAGGGGAGATATGTCCGGGTGGGGGATTCGAGTAGGGAAAAATTATGACATTTCGGAAAAACAAGATGGCGGCCGACGTGATTCTTGCAACTCTTTTGTTTTCCAACCGATTTCTTTGAAATTTTGGATTATTGTAGAAATTAGTAAACGATTAACAGAAAAAGTGAAAAAAATTAAAAAAACAAGATGGCGGCCGAGCTGTGATGTCTCAAATTTCCACCCCTCTCCTGTAAAATTTTGTATGAAAAAAATTTTTTCACCCATGGTGTCGTATAGAGCTCAAAGAATGTGACTCGGAGAAAGGTGGAGAGAGCTGATGAGTGAGGAGTTCGGAGACGGGCGAGGGGCACGGCCAGGGTATAGAAGATAGGTGGAGGGTGCTCGACCAAATGTCATTCGAAACCTCGAGCAGTTGCCAGTGAGTTGAAAAAAAATTCCAAAATGGCGGAAAAAAAATGGCGGCAAATTTTGTCCGTCTCTCTCTCGGAGACTATAAAAGATGGAGGAGCGGTTTCTCGACAAAAGATGATCAAAACCCGGAGGTCTACCTGGTGAGTAGGAAAAAAATTCAAGATGGCGGATTTTTTTTTTCTCCATACAAAATGTATGGGGAATATTGAAGGGACTAGAAGTTGGGAACTATGCAAGACATTGATTTTGATAGGTTCATAGGGCTTTTTTTCTTTTTCTTTTTTTTCATTTTACATTTGTTTTTTTTTTTTGTTTTTTTTCTTTTTTTTTTCTTTTTTTTTTCTTTTTCTTTTGTGAATGAGGAGCACGGCCAGGTTATTGCAGATAGGTGGGGTGTGCTCGAACAAATTTTTTGGCAGAAGATGACCAGAATCCGAAGGGCTACTTGATGAATAAAAAAATCGCGGTCCGCTTTAGCGGGCCGCGCACCCACGCGCCCTACTTGTAGTAATAACACTTCCCGCGAGCTGCTTTAGCAGCTCGCGCACCGAGCGAAATAAATAAAGCCGAACAATCGCGGTCCGCTTTAGCGGGCCGCGCGCCCACGCGCCCTACTTGTAGCAATAACACTTCCCGCGAGCTGCTTTAGCAGCTCGCGCACCGAGCGAAATAAATAAAGCCGAACAATCGCGGTCCGCTTTAGCGGGCCGCGCACCCACGCGCCCTACTTGTGGCAATAACACTTCCCGCGAGCTGCTTTAGCAGCTCGCGCACCGAGCGAAATACTAGTTATAATATATATAGCTCGATTACCACTGACTGACTGACACACTCACTGATTGACATAATTGTTCTCCTAGAAAGAGACAAAAAACGATAGATTGATGTAGGGGAGATATGTCCGGGTGGGGGATTCGAGTGGGGAAAAATTATGACATTTCGGAAAAACAAGATGGCGGCCGACGTGAATCTTGCAACTCTTTTGTTTTCCAACCGATTTCTTTGAAATTTTGGATCATTGTAGAAATTAGTAAACGATTAACAGAAAAAGTGAAAAAAATTAAAAAAACAAGATGGCGGCCGAGCTGTGACGTCTCAAATTTCCACCCCTCTCCTGTAAAATTTTGTATGAAAAAAATTTTTTTCACCCATGGTGTCGTATAGAGCTCAAAGAATGTGACTCGGAGAAAGGTGGAGAGAGCTGATGAGTGAGGAGTTCGGAGACGGGCGAGGGGCACGGCCAGGGTATAGAAGATAGGTGGAGGGTGCTCGACCAAATGTCATTCGAAACCTCGAGCAATTGCCAGTGAGTTGAAAAAAAATTCCAAAATGGCGGAAAAAAAATGGCGGCAAATTTTGTCCGTCTCTCTCTCGGAAACTATAAAAGATGGAGGAGCGGTTTCTCGACAAAAGATGATCAAAACCCGGAGGTCTACCTGGTGAGTAGGAAAAAAAATTCAAGATGGCGGATTTTTTTTTTCCCATACAAAATGTATGGGGAATATTGAAGGGACTAGAAGTTGGGAACTATGCAAGACATTGATTTTGATAGGTTCATAGGGCTTTTTTTCTTTTTCTTTTTTTTCATTTTACATTTGCTTTTTTTCTTTTTTTTTTCTTTTTTTTTCTTTTTCATTTGTGAATGAGGAGCACGGCCAGGTTATTGCAGATAGGTGGGGTGTGCTCGAACAAATTTTTTGGCAAAAGATGACCAGAATCCGAAGGTCTACTTGATGAGTAAAAAAATCGCGGTCCGCTTTAGCGGGCCGCGCACCCACGCGCCCTACTTGTAGTAATAACACTTCCCGCGAGCTGCTTTAGCAGCTCGCGCACCGAGCTAAATAAATAAAGCCGAACAATCGCGGTCCGCTTTAGCGGGCCGCGCACCCACGCGCCCTACTTGTAGTAACAACACTTCCCGCGAGCTGCTTTAGCAGCTCGCGCACCGAGCAAACGCTAGTTATAATATATATATAGCTCGATTACCACTGACTGACTGACTCACTGATTGACATAATTGTTCTCCTAGAAAGAGACAGAAAACGATAGAATGATGTACGGGAGATATGTTCGGGTGGGGGATTCGAGTGGGGAAAAATTATGACATTTCGGAAAAACAAGATGGCGGCCGACGTGATTCTTGCAACTCTTTTGTTTTCCAACCGATTTCTTTGAAATTTTGGATTATTGTAGAAATTAGTAAACGATTAACAGAAAAAGTGAAAAAAATTAAAAAAACAAGATGGCGGCCGAGCTGTGACGTCTCAAGTTTCCACCTCTCTCCTGTAAAATTTTGTATGAAAAAAATTTTTTTCACCCATGGTGTCGTATAGAGCTCAAAGAATGTGACTCGGAGAGAGGTGGAGAGAGCTGATGAGTGAGGAGTTTGGAGACTGGCGAGGGGCACGGCCAGGGTATAGAAGATAGGTGGAGGGTGCTCGACCAAATGTCATTCGAAACCTCGAGCAGTTGCCAGTGAGTTGAAAAAAAAATCCAAAATGGCGGAAAAAAAATGGCGGCAAATTTTGTCCGTCTCTCTCTCGGAGACTATAAAAGATGGAGGAGCGGTTTCTCGACAAAAGATGATCAAAACCCGGAGGTCTACCTGGTGAGTAGAAAAAAATTCAAGATGGCGGATTTTTTTTTTCCCCCATATAAAATGTATGGGGAATATTGAAGGGACTAGAAGTTGGGAACTATGCAAGACAATGAGTTTGATAGGTTCATAGGGCTTTTTTCTTTTTCTTTTTTTTCATTTTACATTTGCATTTTTTCTTTTTTTTTTTCTTTTTTTTACTTTTTCATTTGTGAATGAGGAGCACGGCCAGGTTATTGCAGATAGGTGGGGTGTGCTCGAACAATTTTTTTGGCAAAAGATGACCAGAATCTGAAGGTCTACTTGATGAGTAAAAAAATCGCGGTCCGCTTTAGCGGGCCGCGCACCCACGCGCCCTACTTTTAGTAATAACACTTCCCGCGAGCTGCTTTAGCAGCTCGCGCACCGAGCGAAATAAATAAAGCCGAACAATCGCGGTCCGCTTTAGCGGGCCGCGCACCCACGCGCCCTACTTGTAGCAATAACACTTCCCGCGAGCTGCTTTAGCAGCTCGCGCACCGAGCGAAATAAATAAAGCCGAACAATCGCGGTCCGCTTTAGCGGGCCGCGCACCCACGCGCCCTACTTTTAGCAATAACACTTCCCGCGAGCTGCTTTAGCAGCTCGCGCACCGAGCAAACGCTAGTTATAATATATATAGCTCGATTACCACTGACTCACTGACTCACTCATTGACATAATTGTTCTCCTAGAAGGAGACGGAAATCGATATAATGATGTTCGGGAGATATGTTCGGGTGGGGGATTCGAGTGGGGGAAAATTATGAAATTTCGGAAAAACAAGATGGCGGCCGACGTGAATCTTGCAACTCTTTTGTTTTCCAACCGATTTCTTTGAAATTTTGGATTATTGTAGAAATTAGTAAACGATTAACAGAAAAAGTGAAAAAAATTAAAAAAACAAGATGGCGGCCGAGCTGTGACGTCTCAAATTTCCACCCCTCTCCTGTAAAATTTTGTATGAAAAAATTTTTTTTCACCCATGGTGTCGTATAGAGCTCAAAGAATGTGACTCGGAGAAAGGTGGAGAGAGCTGATGAGTGAGGAGTTCGGAGACGGGCGAGGGGCACGGCCAGGGTATAGAAGATAGGTGGAGGGTGCTCGACCAAATGTCATTCGAAACCTCGAGCAGTTGCCAGTGCGTTGAAAAAAAATTCCAAAATGGCGGAAAAAAAATGGCGGCAAATTTTGTCCGTCTCTCTCTCGGAGACTATAAAAGATGGAGGAGCGCATTCTCGACGAAAGATGATCACAACCCGGAGGTCTACCTGGTGAGTAGGAAAAAAATTCAAGATGGCGGATTTTTTTTTCCCCCCATACAAAATGTATGGGGAATATTGAAGGGACTAGAAGTTGGGAACTATGCAAGACATTGATTTTGATAGGTTCATAGGTGTCTTAGATCTCGGAGAATTAAAAAAGAAAAATATACTGGCCGAATTGAGAACCTCCTCCTTTTTGGAAATGGGTTAAAAAAGGTGAAAGAGTGGTTTTTTTGCCAACTATCCACGCGACCAACTAGGTGGGGTGTGCTCCAACAAAAATTACTCGAAACCACATCCAATTAGCAGGGAGTTGAAAAAAAAACTCCAAAATGGCGGATTCAAGATGGCGGCCATAGAAACTTTCTCTGGTGTCTATCTCGGAGATTATAAAAGATGGAAGAGTACTTTCTTGGCAACAGATGATCAAGACCCAAAGGTCTACTTGATGATCAGGAAAAAAAACAAGATGGCGGATTTTTTTTCCATGCGAAATATATGGCGAATATTGATTTTTCTTTTTTTTCTTCTTTTTGTTTCTTTTTTCTTTTTTTTTCTTTTTCTTCATTTTTCATTTTTTTTCTTTTTTTTCCTCTTTTCTTTTTTTCTTTTTATTTTGCTTTTACTTTTTTCTTTTCTTTTTCGTTTTTCCTTTTTTCTTTTTCTTTTCCTTTTTTTTGTCTTTCATTTTCTTTTTTTTTCTTTTCTTTTTTCCTTTTTTTTAATTTTTTTTATTTTTTTTCATTTTTCTTTCTTTTCTTTTTTCTTTTTTTTCTTTTTTTTTTTCTTTTTTTTCATTTTTCATTTATTTGCTTTTTTTCTTTTTTCTTTTTTTTCTTTTTTTTCTTTTTTTCCTTTTTTTTATTATTTTTCCTTTTTTTTCATTTTTCATTTTCTTTTTTTCTTCTTTTTTTCTTTTCTTTTTTTCTTTTTTTTTCTTTTTCTTTTGTGAATGAGGAGCACGGCCAGGTTATTGCAGATAGGTGGGGTGTGCTCGAACAAATTTTTTGGCAAAAGATGACCAGAATCCGAAGGTCTACTTGATGCGTAAAAAAAATCGCGGTCCGCTTTAGCGGGCCGCGCACCCACGCGCCTTACTTTTAGTAATAACACTTCCCGCGAGCTGCTTTAGGGCTATAGGGCTTTTTTTATTTTTAGGGCTTTTTTTCTTTTTCTTTTTTTTCATTTTACATTTGCTTTTTTTCTTTTTTTTCTTTTTTTTCATTTTTTTTCTTTTTCTTTTGTGAATGAGGAGCACGGCCAGGTTATTGCAGATAGGTGGGGTGTGCTCGAACAAATTTTTTGGCAAAAGATGACCAGAATCCGAAGGTCTACTTGATGAGTAAAAAAATCGCGGTCCGCTTTAGCGGGCCGCGCACCCACGCGCCCTACTTGTAGTAATAACACTTCCCGCGAGCTGCTTTAGCAGCTCGCGCACCGAGCGAAATACTAGTTATTATAATATATATAGCTCGATTACCACTCACTCACTCACTCATTGACATAATTGTTCTCCTAGAAAGAGACAAAAAACGATACAATGATGTAGGGGAGATATGTCCGGGTGGGGGATTCGAGTGGGGAAAAATTATGACATTTCGGAAAAACAAGATGGCGGCCGACGTGATTCTTGCAACTCTTTTGTTTTCCAACCGATTTCTTTGAAATTTTGGATTATTGTAGAAATTAGTAAACGATTAACAGAAAAAGTGAAAAAAATTTAAAAATCAAGATGGCGGCCGAGCTGTGACGTCTCAAATTTCCGACCCTCTCCTGTAAAATTTTGTATGAAAAAATTTTTTTTCACCCATGGTGTCGTATAGAGCTCAAAGAATGTGACTCGGAGAAAGGTGGAGAGAGCTGATGAGTGAGGAGTTCGGAGACGGGCGAGGGGCACGGCCAGGGTATACAAGATAGGTGGAGGGTGCTCGACCAAATGTCATTCGAAACCTCGAGCAGTTGCCAGTGAGTTGAAAAAAAATTCCAAAATGGCGGAAAAAAAATGGCGGCAAATTTTGTCCGTCTCTCTCTCGGAGACTATAAAAGATGGAGGAGCGGTTTCTCGACAAAAGATGATCAAAACCCGGAGGTCTACCTGGTGAGTAGGAAAAAAATTCAAGATGGCGGATTTTTTTTTTTCATACAAAATGTATATGGGGAATATTGAAGGGACTAGAAGTTGGGAACTATGCAAGACATTGATTTTGATAGGTTCATAGGGCTTTTTTTCTTTTTCTTTTTTTTCATTTTACATTTGCTTTTTTTCTTTTTTTTTTCTTTTTTTTTCTTTTTCATTTGTGAATGAGGAGCACGGCCAGGTTATTGCAGATAGGTGCGGTGTGCTCGAACAAATTTTTTGGCAAAAGATGACCAGAATCCGAAGGTCTACTTGATGAGTAAAAAAATCGCGGTCCGCTTTAGCGGGCCGCGCACCCACGCGCCCTACTTGTAGTAACAACACTTCCCGCGAGCTGCTTTAGCAGCTCGCGCACCGAGCGAAATAAATAAAGCCAAACAATCGCGGTCCGCTTTAGCGGGCCGCGCACCCACGCGCCCTACTTGTAGCAATAACACTTCCCGCGAGCTGCTTTAGCAGCTCGCGCACCGAGCGAATTAAATAGAGCCGAACAATCGCGGTCCGCTTTAGCGGGCCGCGCACCCACGCGCCCTACTTGTAGTAACAACACTTCCCGCGAGCTGCTTTAGCAGCTCGCGCACCGAGCGAAATAAATAGAGCCGAACAATCGCGGTCCGCTTTAGCGGGCCGCGCACCCACGCGCCCTACTTGTAGCAATAACACTTCCCGCGAGCTGCTTTAGCAGCTCGCGCACCGAGCAAATGCTAGTAATATATATAGCTCGATTACCACTGACTGATTCACTGACTGATTCACTCATTGACATAATTGTTCTCCTAGAAAGAGACAAAAAACGATATAATGATGTACGGGAGATATGTCCGGGTGGGGGATTCGAGTGGGGAAAAATTATGACATTTCGGAAAAACAAGATGGCGGCCGACGTGATTCTTGCAACTCTTTTGTTTTCCAACCGATTTCTTTGAAATTTTGGATTATTGTAGAAATTAGTAAACGATTAACAGAAAAAGTGAAAAAAATTAAAAAAACAAGATGGCGGCCGAGCTGTGACGTCTCAAATTTCCGACCCTCTCCTGTAAAATTTTGTATGAAAAAATTTTTTTTCACCCATGGTGTCGTATAGAGCTCAAAGAATGTGACTCGGAGAAAGGTGGAGAGAGCTGATGAGTGAGGAGTTCGGAGACGGGCGAGGGGCACGGCCAGGGTATAGTAGATAGGTGGAGGGTGCTCGACCAAATGTCATTCAAAACCTCGAGCAGTTGCCAGTGAGTTGAAAAAAAATTCCAAAATGGCGGAAAAAAAATGGCGGCAAATTTTGTCCGTCTCTCTCTCGGAGACTATAAAAGATGGAGGAGCGGTTTCTCGACAAAAGATGATCACAACCCGGAGGTCTACCTGGTGAGTAGGAAAAAAATTCAAGATGGCGGATTTTTTTTTTCCATACTAAATGTATGGGGAATATTGAAGGGACTAGAAGTTGGGAACTATGCAAGACATTGATTTTGATAGGTTCATAGGGCTTTTTTTCTTTTTCTTTTTTTTCATTTTACATTTTTTTTTTTTTTCTTTTTTTTCATTTTTTTTTTCTTTTTCTTTTGAATGAGGAGCACGGCCAGGTTATTGCAGATAGGTGGGGTGTGCTCGAACAAATTTTTTGGCAAAAGATGACCAGAATCCGAAGGGCTACTTGATGAGTAAAAAAATCGCGGTCCGCTTTAGCGGGCCGCGCACCCACGCGCCCTACTTGTAGTAATAACACTTCCCGCGAGCTGCTTTAGCAGCTCGCGCACCGAGCGAAATAAATAAAGCCGAACAATCGCGGTCCGCTTTAGCGGGCCGCGCACCCACGCGCCCTACTTGTAGTAATAACACTTCCCGCGAGCTGCTTTAGCAGCTCGCGCACCGAGCAAACGCTAGTTATAATATATATAGCTCGATTACCACTGACTGACTGACACACTCATTGACATAATTGTTCTCCTAGAAAGAGACGGAAATCGATATAATGATGTTCGGGAGATATGTTCGGGTGGGGGATTCGAGTGGGGAAAAATTATGACATTTCGGAAAAACAAGATGGCGGCCGACGTGAATCTTGCAACTCTTTTGTTTTCCAACCGATTTCTTTGAAATTTTGGATTATTGTAGAAATTAGTAAACGATTAACAGAAAAAGTGAAAAAAATTAAAAAAACAAGATGGCGGCCGAGCTGTGACGTCTCAAATTTCCGACCGCCCCCTGTAAAATTTTGTATGAAAAAAATTTTTTTCACCCATGTTGTCGTATAGAGCTCAAAGAATGTGACTCGGAGAAAGGTGGCGAGAGCTGATGAGTGAGGAGTTCGGAGACGGGCGAGGGGCACGGCCAGGGTATAGAAGATAGGTGGAGGGTGCTCGACCAAATGTCATTCGAAACCTCGAGCAGTTGCCAGTGAGTTGAAAAAAAATTCCAAAATGGCGGAAAAAAAATGGCGGCAAATTTTGTCCGTCTCTCTCTCGGAAACTATAAAAGATGGAGGAGCGGTTTCTCGACAAAAGATGATCAAAACCCGGAGGTCTACCTGGTGAGTAGGAAAAAAATTCAAGATGGCGGATTTTTTTTTCCCCCCATACAAAATGTATGGGGAATATTGAAGGGACTAGAAGTTGGGAACTATGCAAGACATTGATTTTGATAAAGTCATAGGGCTTTTTTTCTTTTTCTTTTTTTTCATTTTACATTTGCTTTTTTTCTTTTTTTTCTTTTTTTTTTCTTTTGTGAATGAGGAGCACGGCCAGGTTATTGCAGATAGGTGGGGTGTGCTCGAACAAATTTTTTGGCAAAAGATGACCAGAATCCGAAGGTCTACTTGATGAGTAAAAAAATCGCGGTCCGCTTTAGCGGGCTGTAATAACCGCTGTAGTAATAACACTTCCCGCGAGCTGCTTTAGCAGCTCGCGCACCGAGCGAAATAAATAAAGCCGAACAATCGCGGTCCGCTTTAGCGGGCCGCGCACCCACGCGCCCTACTTGTAGCAATAACACTTCCCGCGAGCTGCTTTAGCAGCTCGCGCACCGAGCAAATGCTAGTTATAATATATATAGCTCGATTACCACTGATTCACTGACTGATTCACTCATTGACATAATTGTTCTCCTAGAAAGAGACAAAAAACGATATAATGATGTACGGGAGATATGTCCGGGTGGGGGATTCGAGTGGGGAAAAATTATGACATTTCGGAAAAACAAGATGGCGGCCGACGTGATTCTTGCAACTCTTTTGTTTTCCAACCGATTTCTTTGAAATTTTGGATTATTGTAGAAATTAGTAAACGATTAACAGAAAAAGTGAAAAAAATTTAAAAATCAAGATGGCGGCCGAGCTGTGACGTCTCAAATTTCCGACCCTCTCCTGTAAAATTTTGTATGAAAAAAATTTTTTCACCCATGTTGTCGTATAGAGCTCAAAGAATGTGACTCGGAGAAAGGTGGAGAGAGCTGATGAGTGAGGAGTTGGGAGACGGGCGAGGGGCACGGCCAGGGTATAGAAGATAGGTGGAGGGTGCTCGACCAAATGTCATTCGAAACCTCGAGCAGTTGCCAGTGAGTTGAAAAAAAATTCCAAAATGGCGGAAAAAAAATGGCGGCAAATTTTGTCCGTCTCTCTCTCGGAGACTATAAAAGATGGAGGAGCGGTTTCTCGACAAAAGATGATCACAACCCGGAGGTCTACCTGGTGAGTAGGAAAAAAATTCAAGATGGCGGATTTTTTTTTCCCCCCATACAAAATGTATGGGGAATATTGAAGGGACTAGAAGTTGGGAACTATGCAAGACATTGATTTTGATAGGTTCATAGGGCTTTTTTTCTTTTTCTTTTTTTCATTTTACATTTGCTTTTTTTCTTTTTTTTCTTTTTTTTTTTTCTTTTTTTTTTCTTTTTCTTTTGTGAATGAGGAGCACGGCCAGGTTATTGCAGATAGGTGGGGTGTGCTCGAACAAATTTTTTGGCAAAAGATGACCAGAATCCGAAGGTCTACTTGATGAGTAAAAAAATCGCGGTCCGCTTTAGCGGGCCGCGCACCCACGCGCCCTACTTGTAGTAAGAACACTTCCCGCGAGCTGCTTTAGCAGCTCGCGCACCGAGCGAAATAAATAAAGCCGAACAATCGCGGTCCGCTTTAGCGGGCCGCGCACCCACGCGCCCTACTTGTAGCAATAACACTTCCCGCGAGCTGCTTTAGCAGCTCGCGCACCGAGCGAAATAAATAAAGCCAAACAATCGCGGTCCGCTTTAGCGGGCCGCGCACCCACGCGCCTTACTTTTAGTAAAACACTTCCCGCGAGCTGCTTTAGCAGCTCGCGCACCGAGCAAACGCTAGTTATTATAATATATATAGCTCGATTACCACTCACTGACTGACTGACTGACTGACTGACTCATTGACACGATTGTTCTCCTAGAAAGAGACGGAAAACGATACAATGATTTAGGGGAGATATGTCCGGGTGGGGGATTCGAGTGGGGAAAAATTATGAAATTTCGGAAAAACAAGATGGCGGCCGACGTGATTTTAGCAACTCTTTTGTTTTCCAACCGATTTCTTTGAAATTTTGGATTATTGTAGAAATTAGTTAACGATTAACAGAAAAAGTGAAAAAAATTAAAAAAACAAGATGGCGGCCGAGCTGTGACGTCTCAAATTTCCGACCCCTCTCCTGTAAAATTTTGTATGAAAAAAATTTTTTTCACCCATGGTGTCGTATAGAGCTCAAAGAATGTGACTCGGAGAAAGGTGGAGAGAGCTGATGAGTGAGGAGTTCGGAGACGGGCGAGGGGCACGGCCAGGGTATAGAAGATAGGTGGAGGGTGCTCGACCAAATGTCATTCAAAACCTCGAGCAGTTGCCAGTGAGTTGAAAAAAAATTCCAAAATGGCGGAAAAAAAATGGCGGCAAATTTTGTCCGTCTCTCTCTCGGAGACTATAAAAGATGGAGGAGCGGTTTCTCGACAAAAGATGATCAAAACCCGGAGGTCTACCTGGTGAGTAGGAAAAAAATTCAAGATGGCGGATTTTTTTTTCTCCATACAAAGTGTATGGGGAATATTGAAGGGACTAGAAGTTGGGAACTATGCAAGACATTGATTTTGATAGGTTCATAGGTGTCTTAGATCTCGGAGAATATAAAAATTAGTAATAAATCGGGTAGGGGTAGGGGTCGGGGTAGGGGTCGGGGTAGGGGTTGGGGTAGGGGCAGGGGTAGGGGTAGGGGTAGGGGAAGGGGTAGGGGTAGGGGTAGCGGTAGGGGTAGGGCTAAGGGTCGGGGTAGGGGTAGGGGTAGGGGTAGGAATAGGGGTAGGGGTAGGGGTAGCGGTAGCGGTAGGGGTAGGGGTAGCGGTAGCGGTAGCGGTAGCGGTAGGTAGGGGTCGGGGTAGGGGTAGGGGCGGGGTCGGGGAAGGGGTAGGGGTAGCGGTAGGGGTAGGGGTAGGGGTAGGGGTAGAGGTAGCGGTAGGGGTAGGGGTAGAGGTAGTATTATTTTATGGTGTATGGTATTATATTATATTATATTGTGTTAAATCGTGTTATACTATATTAAATTATGTTATATTTGTAATATAATTTGTATTATATTGTGTTATACTGAGTTATATTATATTATATTATGTTACATTTGTAATATATTGTATTATTTTATGTTATACGGTATTATATTGTGTTATATCGTGTTGTATTATGTTATATTTGTAATATATTGTATCTTATTATATTATATTGTGTTAAATCGTGTTACATGATGTTATATTGCGTTAGATTTGCAATATATTGTATTGTATATTGTGTAATAGCGTGTTATATTATTATATGTTTTGTTCATAATATATTGTAGTATATCGTTTTGTATTGTAATATATTGTATTATTTTATGTTAAATGGTATTATATTATGTTATATTTGTAATATATTGTATCTTATTATATTATATTATGTTATGTTCATAATATATTGTAGTATATCGTGTTGTATTGTAATATATTGTATTATTTTATGTAAAATGGTATTATATTATGTTATATTATGTTGTATTTGTTATATATTGTATAATATTATGTTATATCATGTTATATTATGTTGTATTTGTAATATATTGTATTATATTATATTATATTGTGTTATATCTTGTTATACTATATTATATTATGTTATATTTGTAATATATTGTGTTATATTGTAATATATTGCATTTTTTATGTTGTATGGTGCTATATTATGTTATATTCGTAATATACTGTGCTATATTATATTATATTGTGTTATATCGTGTTGTATTATGTTATATTATGTTATATTTGTAATATATTGTTTCTTATTGTATTATATTGTTATATCATTTTATATTATGTTGTATTTGTAATATATTGTATTTTATTATGTTATATTATGTTGTATTTGTTATATATTGTATTATATTATGTTATATCGTGTTATACTATATTATATTATGTTATATTGGTAATATATTGTCTTATTATATTATATTGTGTTAAATCGTGTTACATGATGTTATATTGTGTTAGATTTACAATATATTGTATTGTATTGTATTATATTGTGTTATAGCGTGTTATATTATATTATATTATGTTATGTTCATAATATATTGTAGTATATCGTGTTGTATTGTAATATATTGTATTATTTTATGTTAAATGGTATTATATTATGTTATATTTGTAATATATTGTATTATATTATGTTATATCATGTTATATTATGTTGTATTTGTTATATATTATGTTATATTATGTTGTATTTGTTATATAATGTATAATATTATGTTATATCATGTTATATTATGTTGTATTTGTAATATATTGTATTATATTATATTATATTGTGTTATATCGTGTTATACTATATTATATTATGTTATATTTGTAATATATTGTGTGATATTGTAATATATTGCATTATTTTATGTTGTATGGTGCTATATTATGTTATATTCGTAATATACTGTGCTATATTATATTATATTGTGTTATATCGTGTTGTATTATGTTATATTATGTTATATTTGTAATATATTGTTTCTTATTGTATTATATTGTATTATATTGTTATATCATTTTATATTATGTTGTATTTGTAATATATTGTATTATATTATATTATATTGTGTTATATCGTGTTATACTATATTATATTATGTTATATTGGTAATATATTGTATCTTATTATATTATATTGTGTTAAATCGTGTTACATGATGTTATAATGTGTTAGATTTACAATATATTGTATTATATTATGTTATATCATTTTATATTATGTTGTATTTGTTATATATTGTATTATATCATGTTATATTATGTTGTATTTGTTATATAATGTATAATATTATGTTATATCATGTTATATTATGTTGTATTTGTAATATATTGTATTATATTATATTATATTGTGTTATATTGTAATATATTGCATTATTTTATGTTGTATGGTGCTATATTATGTTATATTCGTAATATACTGTGCTATATTATATTATATTGTGTTATATCGTGTTGTATTATGTTATATTATGTTATATTTGTAATATATTGTTTCTTATTGTATTATATTGTATTATATTGTTATATCATTTTATATTATGTTGTATTTGTAATATATTGTATTATATTCTATTATATTGTGTTATATCGTGTTATACTATATTATATTATGTTATATTATGTTGTATTTGTTATATAATGTATAATATTATGTTATATCGTGTTATATTATGTTGTATTTGTAATATATTGTATTATATTATATTATATTGTGTTATATCGTGTTATACTATATTATATTATGTTATATTTGTAATATATTGTGTTATATTGTAATATATTGCATTATTTTATGTTGTATGGTGCTATATTATTATAATATATATAGCTCGATTACCACTCACTGACTGACTGACTGACTGACTGACTCATTGACACGATTGTTCTCCTAGAAAGAGACGGAAAACGATACAATGATGTAGGGGAGATATGTCCGGGTGGGGGATTCGAGTGGGGAAAAATTATGAAATTTCGGAAAAACAAGATGGCGGCCGACGTGATTTTAGCAACTCTTTTGTTTTCCAACCGATTTCTTTGAAATTTTGGATTATTGTAGAAATTAGTTAACGATTAACAGAAAAAGTGAAAAAAATTAAAAAAACAAGATGGCGGCCGAGCTGTGACGTCTCAAATTTCCGACCCCTCTCCTGTAAAATTTTGTATGAAAAAAATTTTTTTCACCCATGGTGTCGTATAGAGCTCAAAGAATGTGACTCGGAGAAAGGTGGAGAGAGCTGATGAGTGAGGAGTTCGGAGACGGGCGAGGGGCACGGCCAGGGTATAGAAGATAGGTGGAGGGTGCTCGACCAAATGTCATTCAAAACCTCGAGCAGTTGCCAGTGAGTTGAAAAAAAATTCCAAAATGGCGGAAAAAAAATGGCGGCAAATTTTGTCCGTCTCTCTCTCGGAGACTATAAAAGATGGAGGAGCGGTTTCTCGACAAAAGATGATCAAAACCCGGAGGTCTACCTGGTGAGTAGGAAAAAAATTCAAGATGGCGGATTTTTTTTTCTCCATACAAAGTGTATGGGGAATATTGAAGGGACTAGAAGTTGGGAACTATGCAAGACATTGATTTTGATAGGTTCATAGGTGTCTTAGATCTCGGAGAATATAAAAATTAGTAATAAATCGGGTAGGGGTAGGGGTCGGGGTAGGGGTCGGGGTAGGGGTTGGGGTAGGGGCAGGGGTAGGGGTAGGGGTAGGGGAAGGGGTAGGGGTAGGGGTAGCGGTAGGGGTAGGGCTAAGGGTCGGGGTAGGGGTAGGGGTAGGGGTAGGAATAGGGGTAGGGGTAGGGGTAGCGGTAGCGGTAGGGGTAGGGGTAGCGGTAGCGGTAGCGGTAGCGGTAGGTAGGGGTCGGGGTAGGGGTAGGGGCGGGGTCGGGGAAGGGGTAGGGGTAGCGGTAGGGGTAGGGGTAGGGGTAGGGGTAGAGGTAGCGGTAGGGGTAGGGGTAGAGGTAGTATTATTTTATGGTGTATGGTATTATATTATATTATATTGTGTTAAATCGTGTTATACTATATTAAATTATGTTATATTTGTAATATAATTTGTATTATATTGTGTTATACTGAGTTATATTATATTATATTATGTTACATTTGTAATATATTGTATTATTTTATGTTATACGGTATTATATTGTGTTATATCGTGTTGTATTATGTTATATTTGTAATATATTGTATCTTATTATATTATATTGTGTTAAATCGTGTTACATGATGTTATATTGCGTTAGATTTGCAATATATTGTATTGTATATTGTGTAATAGCGTGTTATATTATATTATGTTTTGTTCATAATATATTGTAGTATATCGTTTTGTATTGTAATATATTGTATTATTTTATGTTAAATGGTATTATATTATGTTATATTTGTAATATATTGTATCTTATTATATTATATTATATTATGTTATGTTCATAATATATTGTAGTATATCGTGTTGTATTGTAATATATTGTATTATATTATATTATATTGTGTTATATCTTGTTATACTATATTATATTATGTTATATTTGTAATATATTGTGTTATATTGTAATATATTGCATTTTTTATGTTGTATGGTGCTATATTATGTTATATTCGTAATATACTGTGCTATATTATATTATATTGTGTTATATCGTGTTGTATTATGTTATATTATGTTATATTTGTAATATATTGTTTCTTATTGTATTATATTGTTATATCATTTTATATTATGTTGTATTTGTAATATATTGTATTTTATTATGTTATATTATGTTGTATTTGTTATATATTGTATTATATTATGTTATATCGTGTTATACTATATTATATTATGTTATATTGGTAATATATTGTCTTATTATATTATATTGTGTTAAATCGTGTTACATGATGTTATATTGTGTTAGATTTACAATATATTGTATTGTATTGTATTATATTGTGTTATAGCGTGTTATATTATATTATATTATGTTATGTTCATAATATATTGTAGTATATCGTGTTGTATTGTAATATATTGTATTATTTTATGTTAAATGGTATTATATTATGTTATATTTGTAATATATTGTATTATATTATGTTATATCATGTTATATTATGTTGTATTTGTTATATATTATGTTATATTATGTTGTATTTGTTATATAATGTATAATATTATGTTATATCATGTTATATTATGTTGTATTTGTAATATATTGTATTATATTATATTATATTGTGTTATATCGTGTTATACTATATTATATTATGTTATATTTGTAATATATTGTGTGATATTGTAATATATTGCATTATTTTATGTTGTATGGTGCTATATTATGTTATATTCGTAATATACTGTGCTATATTATATTATATTGTGTTATATCGTGTTGTATTATGTTATATTATGTTATATTTGTAATATATTGTTTCTTATTGTATTATATTGTATTATATTGTATTATATTGTTATATCATTTTATATTATGTTGTATTTGTAATATATTGTATTATATTATATTATATTGTGTTATATCGTGTTATACTATATTATATTATGTTATATTGGTAATATATTGTATCTTATTATATTATATTGTGTTAAATCGTGTTACATGATGTTATAATGTGTTAGATTTACAATATATTGTATTATATTATGTTATATCATTTTATATTATGTTGTATTTGTTATATATTGTATTATATCATGTTATATTATGTTGTATTTGTTATATAATGTATAATATTATGTTATATCATGTTATATTGTGTTGTATTTGTAATATATTGTATTATATTATATTATATTGTGTTATATTGTAATATATTGCATTATTTTATGTTGTATGGTGCTATATTATGTTATATTCGTAATATACTGTGCTATATTATATTATATTGTGTTATATCGTGTTATACTATATTATATTATGTTATATTTGTAATATATTGTGTTATATTGTAATATATTGCATTATTTTATGTTGTATGGTGCTATATTATGTTATATTCGTAATATACTGTGCTATATTATATTATATTGTGTTATATCGTGTTGTATTATGTTATATTATGTTATATTTGTAATATATTGTTTCTTATTGTATTATATTGTATTATATTGTTATATCATTTTATATTATGTTGTATTTGTAATATATTGTATTATATTCTATTATATTGTGTTATATCGTGTTATACTATATTATATTATGTTATATTATGTTGTATTTGTTATATAATGTATAATATTATGTTATATCGTGTTATATTATGTTGTATTTGTAATATATTGTATTATATTATATTATATTGTGTTATATCGTGTTATACTATATTATATTATGTTATATTTGTAATATATTGTGTTATATTGTAATATATTGCATTATTTTATGTTGTATGGTGCTATATTATGTTATATTCGTAATATACTGTGCTATATTATATTATATTGTGTTATATCGTGTTGTATTATGTTATATTATGTTATATTTGTAATATATTGTTTCTTATTATATTATATTGTGTTATATCGTGTTATATTATGTTATATTGCGTTATATTTGCAATATATTGTATTATATTTTTCTATTACCGCTATAACAAAAAATAATAAAAATTAAATTAAATTCAAATTCAAATTCAATAAAAATATTTCCATCATCATCATCATCATTATCAACCTTTAGATGTCCACTGCTGGACATAGGTCTCCTGCATGGACCTCCACAGGCCTCGGTCTTGCGCCGCCTGAATCCAGCGGCTCCCTGCGACTCGTTTGATGTCGTCGGTCCACCTAGTGGGGGGTCTGCCAACACTGCGTTTACCGGTGCGGGGTCGCCACTCCAACACCTTGGGACCCCAACGACCATCAGCTCTTCGAACTATGTGCCCCGCCCATTTCCACTTCAGTTTCGCGACTCGCTGAGCTATGTCGGTGACTTTAGTTCTCCTGCGGATCTCTTCATTTCTGATTTGATCTCGCAGGGATACCCCAAGCATAGCTCTCTCCATCGCTCGCTGAGTGACTCTGAGCCTTCTTATGAGGCCCACAGTTAGCGACCATGTCTCGGATCCATAAGTCATCACTGGCAACACGCACTGTTCGAAGACTTTAGTCTTCAGGCACTGAGGTATTTTGGACGAGAAGACATCTCGGAGCTTCCCGAACGCTGCCCAGCCGAGTTGGATTCGGCGGTTGATCTCTTTCTCGAAATTGGACCTACCTAGCTGGACTGTGTGTCCCAGGTATATATACTCGTCCACAATTTCGAGCGCAGAGTTCTCAACGATTACTGGGTGGAGCGGAGCATGAGCATTGGACATGATTTTCGTCTTGCTCATGTTCATTTTCAGGCCCACCTGTTGAGAAACCCTGCTGAGATCATTGAGCATTGTATTGAGGTCTCTCAGAGTCTCTGCCATGACTACTATGTCATCGGCAAACCGCAGGTGAGTGATGTACTCGCCGTTTATGTTGATGCCAAGTCCGTTCCAATCCAGAAGCTTAAAGACGTCCTCCAACGCAGCGGTAAATAGCTTCGGGGAGATTACATCTCCCTGTCGCACTCCACGCTGCAAGTGGATTGGTCTCGTAGTCTGGTCCTGTATACGTACTGACATAGTGGCGTTTTCGTACAAGCACTTCAACACTTGGATATACCGATAGTCAATCCGGCATCTCTGCAGCGACCTCAATACAGCCCAAGTTTCCACTGAATCAAAGGCTTTCTCATAGTCCACAAACGCTAAGCAAAGTGGCTGGTTATACTCTTCTGTCTTTTGTATAACCTGCCGCAGCGTATGAATGTGATCTATGGTACCAAAGCCTTTTCGGAATCCGGCTTGTTCGGGAGGCTGGAAGTCGTCAAACCTACGAGCGAGACGATTCGTAATGACTCTCGAGAACAACTTGTAAACATGACTCAGCAGCGAGATGGGTCTATAATTCTTCAGCAAGGTATTATCACCCTTTTTGAAGAACAGGACCACCACGCTCCTGTGCCATGCTTCCGGCGTTATACCCTCGTGAATGACGGAATTGAACAATCGCTGAAAGATCTTAAGTACCGGTTTTCCACCCGCTTTCAGGAGTTCCGCAGTGATTCCGTCATCACCTGGCGCCTTGTTGTTCTTGAGCTGTTTGAGAGCCATTCTAATCTCGTATAGGCTGACGTCCGGGATATCTTCGGTATAGTGTCGGGTCAGTTTGGCTCTGGGATCTTTGGCCAAATCTTCAACAGGTTTTTGTGTCGTGGTATATAACTGTCCATAGAACTTCTCGACCTCTCTCAAGATCTCAGGTCGAGAAGAGACGAGACGACCGTCACCAGTTTTCAGCCGCGTCAGCTGGCTCTGTCCGATAGACAGATCTCTCGCGAACACTTTTGAGCCTTTGTTCCGCTCGATAGTATCCTTAATACACTTGGTATTAAAGATCCGAAGGTCGCGAGTTTGCGCCTATAAAATATAAAATATTTCCATGGGTACATGAAAATATTTTAATTTTTTTTTTTAACGGAACCCTAAAAAAGCGAGGCCCGACTCGCACTTGGCCGATTTTTTCTTTTTCTTTTCCTTTTTTTTCATTTTTCATTTTCTTTTTTTTTTTCTTTTTTCTTTTCTTTTTTCCTTTTTTTTATTTATTTTTATTTTTTTTCATTTTTCATTTTCTTTTTTTTTTCTTTTTTTCTTTTTTTTTCTTTTTTTTCATTTTTCATTTATTTGCTTTTTTTTCATTTTTCATTTTCTTTTTTTCTTTTCTTTTTTTTTTCTTTTTCTTTTGTGAATGAGGAGCACGGCCAAGTTATTGCAGATAGGTGGGGTGTGCTCGAACAAATTTTTTGGCAAAAGATGACCAGAATCCGAGGGTCTACTTGATGAGTAAAAAAATCGCGGTCCGCTTTAGCGGGCCGCGCACCCACGCGCCTTACTTTTAGTAAAAACAACGCGAGCTGCTTTAGCAGCTCGCGCACCGAGCAAACGCTAGTTATTATAATATATATAGCTCGATTACCACTGACTGACTGACTCACTGATTGACATAATTGTTCTCCTAGAAAGAGTCAAAAAACGATACAATGATGTAGGGGAGATATGTCCGGGTGGGGGATTCGAGTGGGGAAAAATTATGACATTTCAGAAAAACAAGATGGCGGCCGAAGAGAATCTTGCAACTCTTTTGTTTTCCAACCGATTTCTTTGAAATTTTGGATTATTTTAGAAATTAGTAAACGATTAACAGAAAAAGTGAAAAAAATTAAAAAAACAAGATGGCGGCCGAGCTGTGACGTCTCAAATTTCCACCCCTCTCCTGTAAAATTTTGTATGGAAAAATTTTTTTTCACCCATGGTGTCGTATAGAGCTCAAACAATGTGACTCGGAGAAAGGTGGAGAGAGCTGATGAGTGAGGAGTTCGGAGACGGGCGAGGGGCACGGCCAGGGTATAGAAGATAGGTGGAGGGTGCTCGACCAAATGTCATTCGAAACCTCGAGCAGTTGCCAGTGAGTTGAAAAAAAATTCCAAAATGGCGGAAAAAAAATGGCGGCAAATTTTGTCCGTCTCTCTCTCGGAGACTATAAAAGATGGAGGAGCGGTTTCTCGACAAAAGATGATCACAACCCGGAGGTCTACCTGGTGAGTAGGAAAAAAATTCAAGATGGCGGATTTTTTTTCCCCCCCATACAAAATGTATGGGTAATATTGAAGGGACTAGAAGTTGGGAACTATGCAAGACATTGATTTTGATAGGTTCATAGGGCTTTTTTTCTTTTTCTTTTTTTCATTTTACATTTGTTTTTTTCTTTTTTTTTTTTCTTTTTTTTTCTTTTTCATTTGTGAATGAGGAGCACGGCCAGGTTATTGCAGATAGGTGGGGTGTGCTCGAACAAATTTTTTGGCATAAGATGACCAGAATCCGAAGGTCTACTTGACGAGTAAAAAAATCGCGGTCCGCTTTAGCGGGCCGCGCACCCACGCGCCCTACTTGTAGTAATAACACTTCCCGCGAGCTGCTTTAGCAGCTCGCGCACCGAGCGAAATAAATAAAGCCGAACAATCGCGGTCCGCTTTAGCGGGCCGCGCACCCACGCGCCCTACTTGTAGCAATAACACTTCCCGCGAGCTGCTTTAGCAGCTCGCGCACCGAGCAAACGCTAGTTATAATATATATAGCTCGATTACCACTGACTGACTGATTCACTGATTGACATAATTGTTCTCCTAGAAAGAGACAAAAAACGATAAAATGATGTACGGGAGATATGTCCGGGTGGGGGATTCGAGTGGGGAAAAATTATGACATTTCGGAAAAACAAGATGGCGGCCGACGTGAATCTTGCAACTCTTTTGTTTTCCAACCGATTTCTTTGAAATTTTGGATTATTGTAGAAATTAGTAAACGATTAACAGAAAAAGTGAAAAAAATTTAAAAATCAAGATGGCGGCCGAGCTGTGACGTCTCAAATTTCCGACCCTCTCCTGTAAAATTTTGTATGAAAAAATTTTTTTTCACCCATGGTGTCGTATAGAGCTCAAAGAATGTGACTCGGAGAAAGGTGGAGAGAGCTGATGAGTGAGGAGTTCGGAGACGGGCGAGGGGCACGGCCAGGGTATACAAGATAGGTGGAGGGTGCTCGACCAAATGTCATTCGAAACCTCGAGCAGTTGCCAGTGAGTTGAAAAAAAATTCCAAAATGGCGGAAAAAAAATGGCGGCAAATTTTGTCCGTCTCTCTCTCGGAGACTATAAAAGATGGAGGAGCGGTTTCTCGACAAAAGATGATCAAAACCCGGAGGTCTACCTGGTGAGTAGGAAAAAAATTCAAGATGGCGGATTTTTTTTTTTTCATACAAAATGTATATGGGGAATATTGAAGGGACTAGAAGTTGGGAACTATGCAAGACATTGATTTTGATAGGTTCATAGGGCTTTTTTTCTTTTTCTTTTTTTTCATTTTACATTTGCTTTTTTTCTTTTTTTTTTCTTTTTTTTTCTTTTTCATTTGTGAATGAGGAGCACGGCCAGGTTATTGCAGATAGGTGCGGTGTGCTCGAACAAATTTTTTGGCAAAAGATGACCAGAATCCGAAGGTCTACTTGATGAGTAAAAAAATCGCGGTCCGCTTTAGCGGGCCGCGCACCCACGCGCCCTACTTGTAGTAACAACACTTCCCGCGAGCTGCTTTAGCAGCTCGCGCACCGAGCGAAATAAATAAAGCCAAACAATCGCGGTCCGCTTTAGCGGGCCGCGCACCCACGCGCCCTACTTGTAGCAATAACACTTCCCGCGAGCTGCTTTAGCAGCTCGCGCACCGAGCGAATTAAATAGAGCCGAACAATCGCGGTCCGCTTTAGCGGGCCGCGCACCCACGCGCCCTACTTGTAGTAACAACACTTCCCGCGAGCTGCTTTAGCAGCTCGCGCACCGAGCGAAATAAATAGAGCCGAACAATCGCGGTCCGCTTTAGCGGGCCGCGCACCCACGCGCCCTACTTGTAGCAATAACACTTCCCGCGAGCTGCTTTAGCAGCTCGCGCACCGAGCAAATGCTAGTTATAATATATATAGCTCGATTACCACTGACTGACTGACACACTCACTGATTGACATAATTGTTCTCCTAGAAAGAGACAAAAAACGATATAATGATGTACGGGAGATATGTCCGGGTGGGGGATTCGAGTGGGGAAAAATTATGACATTTCGGAAAAACAAGATGGCGGCCGACGTGATTCTTGCAACTCTTTTGTTTTCCAACCGATTTCTTTGAAATTTTCGGATTATTGTAGAAATTAGTAAACGATTAACAAAAAAAGTGAAAAAAATTTAAAAATCAAGATGGCGGCCGAGCTGTGACGTCTCAAATTTCCGACCCTCTCCTGTAAAATTTTGTATGAAAAAATTTTTTTTCACCCATGGTGTCGTATAGAGCTCAAAGAATGTGACTCGGAGAAAGGTGGAGAGAGCTGATGAGTGAGGAGTTCGGAGACGGGCGAGGGGCACGGCCAGGGTATAGAAGATAGGTGGAGGGTGCTCGACCAAATGTCATTCGAAACCTCGAGCAGTTGCCAGTGAGTTGAAAAAAAATTCCAAAATGGCGGAAAAAAAATGGCGGCAAATTTTGTCCGTCTCTCTCTCGGAGACTATAAAAGATGGAGGAGCGGTTTCTCGACAAAAGTTGATCAAAACCCGGAGGTCTACCTGGTGAGTAGGAAAAAAATTCAAGATGGCGGATTTTTTTTCCCCCCATACAAAATGTATGGGGAATATTGAAGGGACTAGAAGTTGGGAACTATGCAAGACATTGATTTTGATAGGTTCATAGGGCTCTTTTTCTTTTTCTTTTTTTTCATTTTACATTTGTTTTTTTTGTTTTTTTTCATTTTTTTTTCTTTTTCTTTTGTGAATGAGGAGCACGGCCAGGTTATTGCAGATAGGTGGGGTGTGCTCGAACAAATTTTTTGGCAAAAGATGACCAGAATCCGAAGGTCTACTTGATGAGTAAAAAAATCGCGGTCCGCTTTAGCGGGCCGCGCACCCACGCGCCCTACTTGTAGTAATAACACTTCCCGCGAGCTGCTTTAGCAGCTCGCGCACCGAGCGAAATAAATAAAGCCGAACAATCGCGGTCCGCTTTAGCGGGCCGCGCACCCACGCGCCTTACTTTTAGTAAAACACTTCCCGCGAGCTGCTTTAGCAGCTCGCGCACCGAGCGAAATACTAGTTATAATATATATAGCTCGATTACCACTCACTCACTCACTCACTGACTGATTGACATAATTGTTCTCCTAGAAGGAGACGGAAATCGATACAATGATGTAGGGGACATATGTTCGGGTGGGGGATTCGAGTGGGGAAAAATTATGACATTTCGGAAAAACAAGATGGCGGCCGACGTGAATCTTGCAACTCTTTTGTTTTCCAACCGATTTCTTTGAAATTTTGGATTATTGTAGAAATTAGTAAACGATTAACAGAAAAAGTGAAAAAAATTAAAAAAACAAGATGGCGGCCGAGCTGTGACGTCTCAAATTTCCACCCCTCTCCTGTAAAATTTTGTATGAAAAAAATTTTTTTCACCCATGGTGCCGTATAGAGCTCAAAGAATGTGACTCGGAGAAAGGTGGAGAGAGCTGATGAGTGAGGAGTTCGGAGACGGGCGAGGGGCACGGCCAGGGTATAGAAGATAGGTGGAGGGTGCTCGACCAAATGTCATTCGAAACCTCGAGCAGTTGCCAGTGAGTTGAAAAAAAATTCCAAAATGGCGGAAAAAAAATGGCGGCAAATTTTGTCCGTCTCTCTCTCGGAGACTATAAAAGATGGAGGAGCGGTTTCTCGACAAAAGGTGATCACAACCCGGAGGTCTACCTGGTGAGTAGGAAAAAAATTCAAGATGGCGGATTTTTTTTTTTACATACAAAATGTATGGGGAATATTGAAGGGACTAGAAGTTGGGAACTATGCAAGACATTGATTTTGATAGGTTCATAGGGCTTTTTTTCTTTTTCTTTTTTTTCATTTTACATTTTTTTTTTTCTTTTTTTTCATTTTTTTTTTCTTTTTCTTTTGTGAATGAGGAGCACGGCCAGGTTATTGCAGATAGGTGGGGTGTGCTCGAACAAATTTTTTGGCAAAAGATGACCAGAATCCGAAGGGCTACTTGATGATTAAAAAAATCGCGGTCCGCTTTAGCGGGCCGCGCACCCACGCGCCCTACTTGTAGTAATAACACTTCCCGCGAGCTGCTTTAGCAGCTCGCGCACCGAGCGAAATAAATAAAGCCGAACAATCGCGGTCCGCTTTAGCGGGCCGCGCACCCACGCGCCCTACTTGGAGCAACAACACTTCCCGCGAGCTGCTTTAGCAGCTCGCGCACCGAGCAAACGCTAGTTAATATATATAGATAAGGGTTTAATAGTGTAGCAGTATAGGTACCTTAGTACCTAAACCTAAAGTAGCAGGTAGTTAACGTTTTGAAGGATTGTATAGCGTGTAAAATGGAAAAATACACAGTTATGAAAGTTTAATCGTGTTTTAGTGTATTTGATCAAGTTTAGCGTATTTAAATATTTTGACATATTGGAAAATTAAAATAATGATTTAGTTATATCCACGTTTATACTGTATGTATCTTTGTAACTATAAATGATAAAATTACACTAGAATACAAAAAAAAATTGTCCTTGAAATGAACCATAATTATTTACGAACCCGGAAAAAAAAATTCTTGATTAATAACCAGTTACGAAATGACGAAGTATTTTTCTCATTTCCAAGCTGGTTACGAAAAATAGTTACCAACGTGGACGGAAGGACATTATTATTCGTGTAGGCTATGAACGGTAGTTAAAAAAAAGCCGGCCAAGTGCGAGTCGGACTCGCGCACCGAGGGTTCCGTACTCCAAAAGTAAAAGTAAAACGATAATATTATATTTATTTGCTTATTTATCGTAAACTTTGTTTGTAGAGGTTTATTGTTAATATAAAAAAAACTATGCTAGTTACAGCGTTGGTTTTATTTTTCCTGTAAAATATACATAAACCTCTATTGACCATAATTATTTCAGATTTTTCGATTGGTAAACTTCGGAGATAAGGGGGGGGGGGGGGGGGGAAACGGTATTTTTTTCGACATTTTGGCCGATTACTCAAAATCCATTATATATAAAAATAAATAAAAAACTGTTTTAGAATGCACAAGTAAAGGCCATTATTATGATACCCCACTCGGTATAGTTATAATCAAACTAAAATAATTTTCGCGTTGTTTTTATTTTTCCTGTAAAATATACATAAACTTCTATTGACCATAATTATTTCAGATTTTTCGATTGGTAAACTTCGGAGATAAGGGGGGGGGAACGGTATTTTTTTCGACATTTTGGCCGATTACTCAAAAACTATTATATATTGAAATAAATAAAAAATTGTTTTAAAATGCACAAGTAAAGGCCTTTCATATGATACCCCACTCGGTGTAGTTATCTTACTTTGAAATTTCAAACCCCCGATTTTCCCCCTTTTTTAATCAAACTAAAATAACTTTCGCGTTGCTTTTATTTTTCCTGTAAAATATACATAAACTTCTATTGACCATAATTATTTCAGATTTTTCGATTGGTAAACTTCGGAGATAAGGGGGGGGGGGGGGGGGAACGGTATTTTTTTCGACATTTTGGCCGATTACTCAAAAACTATTATATATTGAAATAAATAAAAAATTGTTTTAAAATGCACAAGTAAAGGCCTTTCATATGATACCCCACTTGGTATAGTTATCTTACTTTGAAATTTCAAACCCCCGGTTTTCCCCCTTTTTTAATAAAAATAAAAATAATTTTCGATCTTTCTTTATTCCAATGATGTTGGGCCACTATTATACACAATTATGCCAAATTTCATGTCGATAGCTTTAATAGTTACTGAAATAATCGACTGTGACAGACGGACGGACGGACGGAGAAAGTCTCACCATAAGGGTTCCATTTTTACCATTTTGGTACGGAACCCTAAAAATTGGCAGTCATAGGGACTGCGGATAGAAGTGAAAACAAAACATGACCGTGTTTTTTACCGGTGACGCATGACGTGTGACGGTGACGGTGAGGATGACGCGAAATCCATGATTTTTGCAGATATTATGAAGTTCTTTATTTTTATCTACCCGCAATTGTTTTAAAATACGTTTTTAGTACTATTTTGTAAACAATTATGTGATTCAAAAGTCGTATTTTGATATAATAATGTCATCTATTGTGCAAAGAACAACAAAACCGATTTTATGTTTTCGGCAAAATTCTTCAGTTAAATCGTAGCAAGACGTTATTTTAGATTTCCGGTGTCAATTAATCAAGATAAAAATATGGCTCCTCGTATGATTTGCACAAACTGTAGATTGGTTCTCAGTTCTCAAATAAAAAATTAATTAATAAAGTTGGATTGATGACAATTTCATCAAAGCTATAGATAAGACTAATCTTTCATTATCTTTGCACTGTATTTACGAATCTTTCTGAGGCTAAACAGTATTTGTGGGTCCTCAAATCAGGAAATTATTGGACGATACAAAATTCTATAGCCTTTTAACAAAGATAGACAAAGCAGCCTGGAACTCTTTTATTACAATTTTGGAACTCTGTTGAAATTTTTATAAAAAGTTTGTTGAAAATATGTTGCAAAATTACGAGCTTATGGGTGTAAATATGTTATTAAAAATTCATTTTTTGCATTCCCATTAAGATTTTTTTCCAGAAAATCTTGGTAGTATAAGTGATGAACATTGTGAGCGATTTCACCAAGACTTGAAATCATTTTTGATTAAAATTATCAAGGTGTTTGGCACCAAAATTATGTTGATCTGTTGTGAGAGATATACAGATGAGAATATTTATAAAAAAATAGTGAAAACAACCTATTTTAACTGTCTATTGTTTGTTTGGATGAAGTTTTTGGTAAAAGATTTCTTAATGAATATCTTAAAAAAATCTCCAGGATTTTTTAAAATATTTTTATTAGTTGTAGAGACTCAAATTGACGTAATTATAACTTTATAAGTTTTATTTTAAGGACAAAAATCATGTAAACTACTGTAATATGACCTAGGCAGATCGGTAGAGAAAAAAAATCACCTTTACCTTATAAGGTATTATTAAAAAATACGACCAATAATTGTGTCGTTTTAGTAATCATAATCAATATTATAAAAAGCTGATTATCATAACAAAAATTGGAAAAAAATGTATTAACATGAGACACGCATATTAAGGTATCTCGCAAATTGAGAATAATGTGACATCGAGTCCAACGACATCTATATGGCATTGTATGAATTATTCAACAGGCCTCCGAATAACGACCAGCTTTGCCAGAGCTTCATAACTTCATAAACCCCCTGTAAAATAGGTGAATGCTTGAAAATTTTAAATAGTGTCAAGAAAAACCTCTTTATGGTTGCGATATTATTAGAATTTTTAACTTAATTATTTGATCTAGAAAGCGGTTGTTTCAAATATATAATATGGAGCCTGGACCAGGTATTTGTACGGACTTTCAAAATATTCGGGGTCATGATATAGTGATTATTTTTTCTTTATTTCTCAGGAAAAGGTCCTTTTTACGAGGTACAATGCGAAATTACTTTGCAAAATAAAAGCGCTACAACATGGCGTCCTTTTTGACAATGACACATACCTACACTAATCATGATCACGTTTGACATAAAAATAACCTTAATTGACAGCAATTGATATTTGACAATTGAAATGACATTAAGATGACGTAATGTCAGTACAAACAAAGACAGCAAAAGCAGATGGATGGACTCCGACTTCCGAGAGTTTGCTATTCTACAATTATCAATTTTATATCTTTACCTCTTATTCACTGTAAAACTGCAAAAAAACATATTTTATTGTAATTTCTATGATTTTATATTATTTTTTGGTATAGCGTACAAGTACCTTTTTTTTTCCCGCTGGGAAATGCTTTTACGCATCCCTCAAGGAAGCAAGGCAGTGTAACTACGGTGCTTCCGAGACGGTATGTGGGACTCATTGGCATTAAACCCGAAATACCCACTAAAACCCAGCGGCGCTCCTGCGCTCCGCGTAGCGACTGGGTCACGGGAACACTTTCGCAATCATCCGCGACCCAGCCAGTGACGTCCGTCGACGCGGACCCTCCACCGGAGCGGATCACCTGCCCGAAGCTCCCATCAAGGCACACGTCGCCTGCGTCCCATCCTTCGGCGACGGAGAGGGTCTGCGTTTGCGTCAGCCTCCCGCAGCCTTTCCGCCGCCTCTTTCCTGGTCATCACCTCCTCGGAGAAGGAGGCGACAGCGTTCCAACACTCTTCGCTGCTCACCATAGCGTTGACGACGGTGGGCAACGAAAGGTCGGGTCCCACTTGCGTCATGATTGCAGCACGCTGGGTCGACCACTCGACGCATGACTCCAGCGTGTGCTGTGCCGAGTCTTCCGCGTGGCCGCACTCGTGGCACACCTCTGTGGGCTCCCGTCTCGCAACCCTGCACAGATATCTCCCGAAGCAACCGTGCCCCGAGAGGATCTGCACGAGGTGGAAAGAGAGAGCACCGTGTTTCCGGCTCGTCCAGAGCTCAAGGACAGGCCGAATAGCCCCGATCGTGCGGTGGCCGGCCGTCGGCGCTAGAAGCCGCTCCCACCAATGCGCGACGAGATCGGCCTCCGCCAACTTCCGCCACGCGCGGTCCTGCGCCGGCGTAGGGTGTTCCCCCCGAGTTCGGGCATCCACCCTTCGCCAGTATGCTCTCGAGAGCACTTCGGCGTCCAAGTCCCAGGGCGGTGTCCCCGCCATCACACAGGCCGCCTCGCACGATATTGTGCGATACCCTCGTATCACTCTGACCGCCATAACCCTCTGCGGGCGCAACAGGGCCCGGGTTCTGGCGGTCAGAGTGTCCGACCAAACGGGAGCTCCGTAGAGCGCCATGGACCTCACAACGCCTGTGTACAGACGGCGACACCGCGAGCTCGGTCCGCCCAGGTTTGACAGGAGCCGACTCAGGGCTCCAGCGGCTCCCACGAGTTTCAGGACCAGCCGCCGGAAGTGTTCTTCAAATGTCCATCGGCTGTCGAGGACGAGTCCCAGATACTTCATCGTACGCTCGACGCCGATAGAAACTCCGCCCACCACTAACTCCGACCGGGCGGGAGGCGCTCTCCAACTTGTGCAAGGCTACCTCCAAGCCCAAGGTCCGAATCCTAGCTATGATGTGGGCCACGCCAGCTGTGGCCCTACAGTAGCGTACAAGTACCTGGCCCAAGATGAATCCCCCCACCCAACCCCTTTCTATAATACAGCTGCTATTAGCAATTAATAACACCGCTATGTCTATTGTCTACCACTACCAGATTTACTAATAATATAAATAATTATTATCAATAACATACAATTAGCTGCCAACCATATTCTATTCAGTCTTACATTCATCTGTTTATTTAAGACTTTATTACACTCTGACAGAATAGATTTTCAAATGGGTGAGTATTTGATATTTTTGAATTTTTGATTTTAAGCAGTGATAGCCTAGTGGTTAGGACTGCGGTCTCTTATTCGGGGGGTTGCAGGTTCGATCCGGGCACGAATGTCTGGCTTTTCTCAGTTAGTGTGCTTTCAAGAAATTAAATATCGCACGCTTCAACGGTAAAGGAAAACATCGTGAGGAAACCTGCACACCTGAGAGTTTTTCATAATGTTCTCAAAGGTTTGTGAAGTCTGCCGATTCGCATTGGGCCAGCATGGTGGACTATGGCCTATAACCCTTCTCTGAGAGGAGCCCTGCGCTCAGTAGTGAGCCGTTGATGGGTTGCTGGTGATGATGATTTGATTTTATAAAACAAGATCTATAAGATAAATATCTTTATTTTGGTTTTAGATTATCTATTTCAGATTTTTGGAGTTTATTGGAGTTTACTCCTTAAGAATCGATTTTCATATATAAGGCGCCCGGTATGAGAAAAATTCGAGGAGTAAAATCTACTTATGAATGACCTCGTTACGTTTTTCACAACGATGCAAATTTCTACCCTAACGTTGAGTAAATAAGGTTGGTTTTCGCTTGAGTTGTGTCTATGGTCCGAATGCGAAAGAGCTTTCGCTTCGGGAAGCCGAGCGCGTACCGATCGGGTCCGAGCGGCGCCGAGACGCAGCGAGCGCCGCGAATGCATTACGACCGATGTTTAGACAGTCGTATTTAAGGAGTAAACTCCAGTCGTGCGTCGGAGCTGACACACACACTTTTTTTTTCTATGGTAAAGATGAAATAGCTCATTTTATGCTGGTGGGTTTTCTCATTTATGTAACAATAATGGATCCATCAATCTTACAGAGATTACTAACTTGACGTTTTGCAAATCAACACGGGACTTCGGGATTGATTTGATGTAAAATACATACCTACTTACCTACCTACTTACTACTCGCAGTAACTTGCAATGTTTGTATGTATGTATTATATAATTATGTTTTTTAGGTCAAATCTTGCAATCTGAATTAGATCGACTTCCTGGTTTCCGATTGAGCTGAAGTTTTGCATTTATTTGTAAATCGGATGACAATGCAATATTATTATGACATGGAGCTGTTCTGATAATGGGAACGGAAGGTGGCTGTGGCAACTCTGTAATATAATGACGTAATCCCATCGAGTTGGGGCTCGTTTGATTCGTCTTGATTAGTACTCCGGTCCTAGATGATATTCAGGATGATGCTAAAAGCTTGTTTTTTTTTTTATTTACTTGTCATCTTTATGAGTTAACTAAGTAGGTATGTATTGGAAATCATTGGTTTAGTTGTACGGAATCAATTAGTACCTAGAGTAGTAGTTACTATCCGCGGATATACATTTTTAACGATCCCGCACATTATTAGTTAACATGTTCCTTACGCCCTGTCACAGAATATATAATAGTACTACGTACAGAAGTTTCACTCCTTTGATGTTGACTACTTGCCGGCGCTTTAATAGCCTACATATTTTTTATTAAATAGATAAATCACTCACGCAAGCTAAATTAGACTTTATAGCTCTGCGCGAGGATCCATATTGCTTTGGATCTGTTCGACTACCTACGTCACGGACGCCGTGGCGTGGTTGCCTAGGGCTGTCAACAAAGAGTAAGAAAATACAGTAGGTATAATTTTTATTTATTTATTTATTTTTCCATAATATAAATAAAGAGGTGATACACATGATCTATAACTAGACACCGTCATAAACTACTAGTCCTTTATAACTTTATTCCCAAAGAATTGGCAGATTTGCCATTACATACATTTAAACAGTGTAAAAACACATTTAATAAGTAGAGGCTATTTATTGACCGAGCGAAGCGAGGTCTCTGAGTCTACTAGAGTGAATTTGCACTTGTCCGTCCGTCCGTCTGTCCGTCCGTCCGTCCGTCCGTCCGTCCGTCTGTCAGAGCCTTATAACTTTTGAATTACTGACCGTAATCACTACAAATTTAGATATAATATGTAAGCTGATGGCCTTCAGCCGAATATTGCATAAAAAATTTTAAGAACCTTTATTTCAGGGGGGCTCTCATAGAAGTGAATGCGAAGTAAAAAAAATTTTATCGCGTTACATAAAATTGTTACATGTCATTTTAAAGATATAAATACCTAGTACAAAAATATTTTTTTTTTAATTTTTTCCTTAAAATTGACGAAACGGGGGGCTTTCAAAGTGGAGGTTTAATACGCTCGCTTGAAGACGCTCTCTAGCAGAATCTGCTATGTATTTTCAAACTCATTTTATTTTTTTATTTTACTTATATCCTGTACTTGAACAACAAATACTAAAATTATATGAATATTAGAAAGAAACGAGGTTATTTAATTTTTAATGGGCATTAGTAATTCATATAGCATCAACATAGCTTCACAATAATGCTCATAGATGGCGCAGTCATTAACTATTCCATGGAACTAGGAGTTACGACTATCCCAAAAACAGTTTTGCGTTGACCATTATTATTTAGTGACATAAAATAATAACATATTATTCAATTAAAATTATTGTTTAGTTCAATATCAAACTTCAATAAACTTATTAATTACTGCATTTTGTATATTTTCTATTCGCGTCGATAGATGACGATTTGTACAGATGCCCGTAACCCGTTTTCACTCGTTAGTACTTATTAATTTGATGTTTCCACTAAGGTTGCCTAACCTTTACGGGCTACCTATAATAAGTTAGGTGATGATTTCTGTCAACTTCTTTATCACGATCCTGTACGGGACACCTAAAAGGACATTGGCACGGATGTTAGGACTTAGGATTGTATTTAGGAGCTACGTACGTAAAGAAACTCCTACTTAGGGGATGATTTAGGTATGTTTGGTGAAAACGGGCATAATAATAATGTCAGCTTTGGTCGTCATGTATCGATTGAATGAATAATCATGGGATACCGTTACCGCGAGGTCTCAGTTCGGGGCGAATCACTAGTTATAATGTGAGTGAATTTCATAATGAAAAGGTTGCTTGGAAGCAATGTTGTAAACTCTAAGCTATGTCTTAAAATGAGTAGGTATTTGAATATTGGTACTCAATTCGATGCCCTAAAATGGGTAGCCTAGGTATGGTATAACTATATATATCTTTTGAGCTCATAAGGCATCCATCCACACAACAATAATTACTACGACGACTTTTTGCCATTGTTTCATTATTTTATGTCCATCCATATAAAATATAAATGTCTACAACTATTTTATCCTACAACTAAATATACTAAACATAAATTAAAACTATTTAAACCAATATTTACAAAAAAGAATTTACGCGTAAGCAATGTTGAAATCAGTAATACGTCACTCGCCTAGAACGCGCTAGCCCCGACTGTCGTTGCACTCAGTGAGTGTGCGCGATTGTAGGTATCTAAATCGCAGAAGTACCAAGAGTGAGACAGGCCTGGCCCTGTATATTATAGCGCAGTTTGAATTCTGTGTTTTGACAAATGTCTTGTTGGAAGGAAGTTTTATGTTACGAATGAAACGGTTCCCTTTCTAACACATGGAGCAAAGATTCCGATGTAAAAGCTAAAGAAGCTAGTTCCAGTTGGAGATGAGTTGGGACATAAATTATGTATTCAAGTTATAAAATGGCGAATGGCGGAGATTCAACTGATCCCGCGTGTTTTAATGGCCCCACGAAGGAACGGGTACTGAAAGCTTCGTGATATACTTACCGGTAACATGAACGTGAGACTAACTGAATACTGCCACTGACAGATATTCTGTCGACTTATTACTAATATCAACTATAATAAAACTATGCAAATCTCGATAAATCTTAAGACTGGCCTATTCAATTCCATTTTCACTATTTTCGTAGCGTGAATGAAAATCCCACTACAATAGGTAAAAGAGAACTAATTTACTATAGTAGGTAAATTTTGTCAATAATAGTAGGATAATAGTTAAGAGGCCTTTTTAGGGTTCTAGAATAGAATAGAATAGAAATATTTTTCATTCAAATAAACTTTTACAAGTGCTTTTGAATAGTCGATGAATCTACCACTGGTTCGGAATGCCCTTCCTGCCGAGAAGAACCAGGAAGAAACTGGGCGGTTGCTCTTTTCAAAACAAATTTACAATACAGTAAATACTATGCTATATATGCAGTGTTTCCACAATGAAGGAAGTTCCAAAATGCATACCGACTAACTTCTATCATAAGATGGGCAGACATAAAGTAGCCCCATTCCCGCCGATGGCACCTGTTCACGAGCATGACGCATGACCATGACCAAGCCATTGCTTCGCTCAACCATATTTGAGGAAACGTCACAATCACTTTCTTGTGTGTCTGTCTGTCTGTCTGTGTGTCAAGGCCCTTTTTCTCCAAAAACCGTTTGAGGTACTAAGGTATACTGAATACAAAATGTCAACAGTCCCATATTGTTGTAAAGATTTCAAGTTTCTAGTTCGACTCAATAAAAAGTATCAACTTGTCAAAGCGTATTTTCATACAAAAGTTGCAGTGGCGTCACATCTCCAGTAATATAATTATGTGTTACAAAATTTTGCCATTACACTGGTCTTCTATATACTTATAGTAAAACTTTAAATGGACGAACTTTCAAAATATACCTATTTAATGTACAGACATTAAATATATTTTGAAAGTTTTAGTGACTCTTTATTATCGATACTGAGCCCAAAACAGTTTTTAAAATTGATTGTCTGTCTCTGCGCGCATCACTCGAAAACTACTGAACGGATTTGAATGAAACTTGATATAGTGGTAGCTGATGGGTCAACATAAAGAATAGTCTTTATTATCTTCATAAACAATTCCTCCAGGATAAAGGATAAAAGTTTTTATCGATTCTACTTCATAACTCGAACTTTAAACCGATTTTAATAATTCTTTTTTCATTTGAAAGTGTATACAGTATACTATCAGGTTTAGCTTAATTTTGATGAAGATCTGATAAATATTACTGGAGATAGAGGACATAACTCTTCACGGATAGCAGCAAGTCACTACAACTAACTAACAATACATGCATAACCTATATTATTTATAAGGCCCATATTTATATATCCATAGGCATTAATTACAAATAGACTAAATCATGGCCTGAAGGTTAATGACCTTCAGGCCCCAGATGTTTGTACAATTGTATTTTTTGTTTTGTAGCCTACCCGTGCGAAGTGATAATAATACGAGTAGGTATATTATACTCGTAGCTCGAAGCTCGCAGAACTATAAGACTGTGTGTCACAGTGTCAATGGCATATTCACTGCTATGAGCAGTGCTCATGAATTTTTCAAACTTTACGAAAATCTGATTGGCTCCCACGGGTGTAGGAGAACTTTATATTGTGAGACATGACGAATACCTTCTTCAAGCAGTTTACTAGAGAGTTTTCTTTCAAAGTTTTTTTATTGACTCATAAACTTATCACTGGTACTTTACTCTAGGAATCGAGGCTTGTAGGGTTTTATTTTTATTAAACAAAATAGCCTCGGAATTCTGTAAGAAAAACATGAAAATGAAACTTATGTAAGACAGTAAGATGTCATAAATTAATTATTTTTAATCAAATTCAAAAAAAGGAGGTTCTCACTTCGACGGGTATTTTTTTTAAATTATTTTTGTCGATGTTACGCCCTCTGTCAAATCTGAACTGATTTCTATATTTTTTTTATTTGAAAGGTACTGTCAGGACAGTACAGGACATACTGCCAGTTTGGTTCCATTGAAATTTGGTGAAGATCTGATGAATATCTTCGGTGATGGAGGACGGAACTCCTCAATGAATAAGAGCAAATCGCTCGCGATCAGAGAATGTTAAAGATCCTATGAAGTTACCATTAAAAGGCTTAAAATAATAATATATAAAAATTATTAAATAAAAACTGACTTCAAACGCCACTACAAAGCATAAAATAAATTTAGTTTCTACAAGTATGTTGAAGTCGGACGGGCCTCAATAGAAACTATGAAACCGCAACGCTAGCCCGACTTTAACATACTTCATCATCATCATCATCATCATCATCATCATCATCATCATCAGCAACCCATCAACGGCTCACTACAAATACTACTAAAATAGCCTTCTTTCCGCCTTTAGCTTTCACTTCAATTGATTGAATTATTTTACTAGCTGACCCAGCGAACTTCGTACCGCCACTACTTATAAATGAAAAATTAGTTAAATAAACATTTTCCAATGGACAAAATTGTGAATCTAAACCATCCTCGAATTCCCTTGAAATCACACAAAAAATTTCATCAAAATCTATCCACCCATCTAGGAGGAGTTCAGTGACATAAACACGCACACAAGAAATATATATATTAGATTTGAAACAAGTTTTGTTAATATTTCTTAACACGAAAGAGTAGTTAGTTAAGTAAGTACGACATTTTTTTAATAATAAAAATGGATTAAATTGACCACTGTTTGAAAAGTTAATAATATAATTTGTTGAGGTCATTTCTGGATTCATACATAATTAAAGTCAGAGTTCTTAGTTTGTTCTATGTAATTTATCTTAATACCTTATGGATCAAAATTGACGAAAAAATATATTCTGTTTTTTAGGGCCGATTTCATCAACATTTCATCAAACAAGGAAAATATTAAAAAAGAATAAAAAACCCGACTGCTTTAAAAAATATCAATTATTATCAAATATATGAGAAAAAAAAAATCGGCCAAGTGCGAGTCGGGCCTCGCTCTTTTAGGGTTCCGTTAAAAAAAATTAAAATATTTCCATGTTACCCATGGAAATATTTTAATTTAATTTTTTTGATTTAATTTAATTTTTATTATTTGTTGTTATAGCGGCAATAGAAATACATAATATGTGAAAATTTCATCTGTCTATCTATTACGGTTTACGAGATACAGCCCGCTGACAGACGGACGGACGGACGGACAGCGTAGGCTTAGTAATAGGGTCCCGTTGGTACCCTTTGGGTACGGAACCCTAAAAATGATAAAAAATATGTTTTCGTAATCTCCTTTTCAAACCCTTTAATTTGGTACCCCACTCAATAGGATTTGAAGAAAAAAAATTTGAACCCCACATTATGGCGTCCAAAATCCGCCATTTTTGAATTTTTCAAATTTTTATGTTCTCGTTGACACTCGCGCTTGCATGGCAAATCTAACGACGTGCCACTTATCAAAATCGGCCCACGCGTTTGGTCTCTCGAGTGCCACAAAGGAACACACAAACATAGACTGATAAACACATTACCACTCCTTTGCGTCGCGCAGTCGAGTGATAAGGTCTTATCTGAGCGTTTTGATATTTTTGCAGATTTTCATATAAGTACTACATAATTTATTATCATAAATACATAAAAGGTCGTAATATCTTTTATTCGATACGAAGATTATTATCTAATAAAAGAAATTATTATATACCAAACCGATGGCCAATCCTTAACTTACGGAACTTTTGGTACATAAGTATAACTAGCACTTGGCTGTTTCTACAGATAATACGTTATATAAAATGTGTCAAAAGCACACTTGTTAAATTAAAGTAATATACTTATATTCTCTTAAAGTAATATACTTTATTCCATTACTTAATGGAAGCTTTTGAGTAAATTATAATGCAACTTATTGTAACAGTAATTTCTAAGTCTTCTGTGAGTTAACATTGATGTTTCGAAAGTAGTTTAAGTATATTTTTGGTTTTTTTCAATGAAGATTGTTATAAACAACTACATTGAAGAAAAGATGACATGGAAAAGAGGCTCTTCTCCGATAAATGTTATAATGATATTTCGTCTAGCTTTTGGATTGTATTCTAATATCAGTACAAATTTTATTTTCAGCATTATAGCTAAACTCTATTGCTTATGCTTTGCAATCGTTATAACATACATGTTTTCAATTATGCTACTTGAAGGAATACCTAAGAATGTTGCAATCAGTTTATTACAAAAGTTGGTATTTTACGATATAATAGTATTAATATCATTGTTCAGTAATGGAGAACATTTTTACAAATACCTTAAAGGCTCTTATAAAGTTGATGTTGTTTCGTCGTTGAAAATTCATAAGTTTGAACCAATTTTTTCTACTCTCATATTTTTTGTAATTTTTGTGGGAAGTTTTCTTCCTTTCTTAATTTATATTTTCCAATCAATTTTCGATTGGCACGGGAAGTTTATTACTATAAATATTATGGCACTGTTTATGGGTACTTACATGAATCATATGACGCGAATAATGATGTTTGAATTGCTATGGAACCGAATGAGGGTACTACGAAAAAAAATGGAAAATCAATTAGATTTTTCTAGAATTAGAATAGATAGAGAGATTAATCAACACATTTTGAACTTAGAAAAATGCTTAAATGTGTACAAAATGTTATTAGATAATCTGAAAATAGTTGGTCATGCAACCAAATTACTGGTGAGTGTTCTAACTTTTTCAATATTAATCTAAAATCTAATAATTTTATTACTATGCTCGTACATACTTCCCTACTGCGTTGCTCGTAATAATAATAATTATGTTGTTAAGATTTAATCTACCATTGTAGATCATAAAATCAAAAAGTATTTTAATCGCAACAAAAATTAGATCTTATTGTACTGCGAAACTGGAAACTGCAAAGTTGAAAGTGGAAATACCATATTTAGCATTATCAACCAATGCTATCAACCCCTGAAGTTTTCTCTCCTCCGAAAAATATCCTCTACCTACATAGAACGGTTTTCATTAAATCAATCATTTAACTGATGTTTGCTTTTTCAGATATTCCTGAGTATGCCGTCTTATTTTCTTTATGTTTTTACCTTTGTGCTGGATAGGTATGTTTTAAAAAGTGACCAGTCTGATGTAAGTATAGACACAGAAAAAATAAGTTATAAACGTAATAATCACACTAATATGCGAAAGTGTGTTTGTTTGTTGGTTTGTCCTTCAATCACGCCGCAACAGAGCTACGGATTGACGTGAGTTTTTGCATGGGTATGGTTGAGGACCTGATGAGTGACATAGGTAACTTATTATCCCGGAAAATCAAGGAGTTCCCGAGGGATTTAAAAAACTAAATCCACACGGACGAACTCGCGGGCATCGCAGCTAGTTTAATATAAAATAATGTAATAATATTGTTATCCTGTAAGGTTTTCTATAATAATTAGGATTATTATTAAAGCTTTAATAACCAAGGATTGTTCGCTTGGGAACGATTTTGTTTTTTGAATGAGCATAAACTAGCGCTTAACTGCGATAACACTTTGTGGTAAGCTAAGATGTAGCCTAAGAAGGAACGTGCTTGCCTAGAGAATGCATATTCACTCTAGATTTAAAGGTGGGTACCAAAGTTTTTACTAAAATGTGGGTAGTTCATTCTCGTACTTACGAGAGCAAAAAATATAGCAGTGCTTTCAGTACATCTTTTTTATTACAAGACTTGTTCACCCACCCCGGCTTCACACAGGTAAGCTACAAAACAAACACAACGGTAGTAACAGCTGGAGCTTGGAGTTCAATGTTATAGTGTTTATATTTGGTACCTACCACCTATAATACTAATTATCCACAATCTCTAAATCCCGACAGTTAAGATGAGCAGTAGGTACCTAGCATCATCAGGATTGAGGAGCTGGGACCATTTTTACGGCCATACTACGCCGTTGTGTATGTTATGTTATTTATGGTACCTACAATAGGTATAAATTCACAATCGATAATTCCTCAATATCTACTGTGTTCACTGTTCACTTGTCACTCAATATCCACACTGTTCTGTGGGCAGCACCCAGCAGCATCGGGATTGAGAAACTGAAGTTCTATTATTTTGTAAATGTCCTAAGCAAGTGAATTGACGCTATCCGGGAGGATTTCCGTCCTCTATCTTCAATATTACTTATCAGATCTTGATCAAAATTAAACAAAACATAATTATTTTAATGGTACACGCTTTCAAATAAAAAAAAAATTATTAAAATCGGTTTACATTTGACGGAGTTATGGAGTCAAAAACTTTCATCCCTTATCACGGAGGAACATATTCATCAGGATAAAAACTACCCTACATGTTGATACTGAGTATTAGCTACCACAATACCAAATTTCATTCAAATCCATTTAATAGTTTTCGCGTGATCCGCACACAGACAGACAAAAAATTAAAAAAAATTGTTTTGGGCTCAGTATTGATAGAAAAGCGTCCTCCTGTTAAAATTTTCAAAATATATTTAATGTAAGTACAGAATTCATCCAGTTACAGTTTTATTATATTATAGATAGATAGATAGATAGATAGATAGATAGATAGATAAATAGATAGATAGAAGATAGAAAGATAAATAGATAGACAGGGAGATAGATATATAGATAGATAGATAGATAGGCTTGCACATTTCACGCCACATGCTTGAAAGCTATGACGAGATCTAGGTTGGAACACGCTTGCCTAAACGATGCCTATTCACTCTTGCCTAAAAAACCTTAACTCAAGTTATTATTGTCAGTAAACAAGGACGCCCGAAAAGCGTTCCACATCGTAGCATTTCGTTTCAGAAAAATTGAATTATAGCGTAGCAGGTTGGATTTCAACCAGTGAAGGTTGTGAGGGTGTCTGTCATTCATAAATATAATTTGTGATATTCTAGATGGATGCTTTTTTCATCATTGACTGCTTTATCAATGTAGTACTACCCCTCATTCCGGCATTGTTCGCGGAGTTGGTGACTGCAGAAGTTGACAAAATCAGAATTCATTTGACGAGACAACTCCTATATTGTTCTAGTACGTAACATTACACAGTAGCTTCATTTCAGGTATAAAGTATCTTATGACATGTCATCAAACGGTTCGGAAAGTATCTGCAGTAGACAGAATCATCATCATTATCATCAACAACCCATCAACGGCTCACTACTGAGCGCAGGTCTCCTCTCAGAGAAGGGTATAATATAGGCCATATTCCACCACGCTGGCCCAATGCGAATTAGCGGACTTCACACACCTTCGAGAACATTATGGAGAACTCTCAGGTGTGCAGGTTTCCTCACGATGTTTTCCTTCACCGTCAAAGCATATGATATTTAATGATTAAACGCACATAACTTTGAAAAGCCAGAGGTGCGCCCGGGATCGAACCTGGGACCCCCGAATAGGAGACCACAGTCCAAATCACCAGGTTATCGCTGCTTAAATAATCGACCGAGCGAAGCGAAGGTCTTTGAGTTAACTAGGGCGATTTGCACTTGTCCGTCCGTCCGTCCGTCCGTCCGTCCGTCTGTCAGAGCCTTATAACTTTTGAATTACTGAACGTAATTACTTCAAATTTAGATATAATATGTAAACCGATGGCCTCCAGCCGAAAATGGCTTAAAAAGTTATAAAAATCTTTATTTCAGGGGGGCTCTCATAGAAGCGAATGCGAAGTAAAAAAAAAAATATCGCGTTACATAAAATTGTTACGTATCATTTTAAAGATAATTTTGAACTGAGTACAAAAATAATTTTTTTTTAATTTTTCCCTTAAAATTGACGAAATGGGGGGCTTTCAAAGTGGCGATTTTATACGCTCGCTTGAAGACGCTCTCTAGAAAAATCCGCTATGGATTTTCAAACTGATTTTATGTTTTTAGGTCACTTATATCCTGTACTTGAACAACAAATACTAAAATTATATGAATATTATAAAGAAACGAGATTATTTAATTTTTAATGGGCGTCAGTAATTCATATAGCATCAACATAGCTTCACAATAATGCTAATAGATGGCGCAGTCAGTAACTATTCCCATGGAACTACGAGTTAAATTCAATGTTTGATAAATAATTCAATGTTTTCACTAACGTTCCCTAACCTTTACGGGCTACCTATAAGTTAGGTGATTGATGTTTTCTGTCAACTTATTTATCACGATCCTGTACGGGACACCTAAAAGGATATTGGGACGGATGTTAGGACTTAGGATTGTATTTAGGAGCTACCTACGTTAAGAGACTCCTACTTAGGGGATGATTTAGGTATGTTTGGTGAAAACGGGCATAATAATAATGTCAGTTTTGGTTATCATGTATCGATTGAATGAATAATCATGGGATACCGTTACCGCGAGGTCTCAGTTCGGGGCGAACCACTAGTATTTATAGTAGAAAGGATACCAGCTAGAAACTTATTTGATTCTCCTGTTATATTCCAGATGATACGCTCAGAAACAGGACCTGCGATGCCCTCAAATTTCTGGAGCTACGTCCCTTCAAGTTCACGATTTGGCGCCTTTTCAGCCTTAACATTTCCTTGCCCTTGGGTCTCATTAGTCTTTGCACCACTTACACTATTGTTATTATTCAATTTTCACATGTGTATGGTTAAGCACAGTATAAGGTATAAGTGTCCTTACTCTGTGGTTAAAGTACAATCAAAATTTTTTACGAAAGAGGCATAGCAACAGTTTTGAAAAAGTGATCGTTAATTTTAACCATGGAGTTACGCATAGATACTAAGTTGTGCAACTTATTGTATTTATTATTGTGGCTTTATCTTTAACAATCTCACGAGTTTCAGTTCATTATTGTAGGTATGGGAGATCAAGTTTCTATTAAAGTTATCAAAGTAACGAGTAGTATTAATATGTTCATCTGATTCTAATAACTCTTTCAATATCAGTCCAATAATAATAAAATGCGGTTGTCAGTGTTCGTATGCACCGAACTTAGTTCCGCATAGCTAACGATATCTCCTAAGTTTGTCTCAATTCTGAACTTGGAGCAATTTGTGCAAATTGGACCGTAAAGGAGTGAAGCAGTCGACGATATCGCTCTAAGTACGAGAGGAACTTGCTAATGTCTTGAGAGAATTATAAGGATAATGAGGAAATAAATTTGTTAATTCTTTTAAACTAGTACCCATAGTTGTTTGTTGCGTATGCTGCACAATCAGTACCACAAGTAAGTACTTATAAAGTATTTGTTTTGAAAATTGAAGGCACTTTCTAACTACGCTGTAATTAACATAATATTTCGTCACATTTGGGCTCCCATTTGGACGCTTTCAGAAAGTTGGTTATAAGTTATCTTAGGAATAATCGTAGGTCCTAGGTTAATATAAAAATTCAAAAGCATGTATTAAAATGTAGGTAATAAGTATATTATGTAGTTTAATATTATGATAATATGTGTTTTAATAGCCGTAATTAGTGCTTAAATAATATTTTGGTTACAAATAAAGTTTAAACTTTGGACTTAGTCATATTAGGTGCGATCCGTATTGATCCTTTAAGCTTTTGGATCTTCAATTTGTATATTTGGTTAAGCATGAACAAAGATCATGCTAATCTACAATTTGATCTGGCACGGATGGCTGGACCATTTAAACAATACAATATAATATGTAGGTATATTTAACACTACTTATTACTTATCCGAGTTTTCTTTAAAACTTAAATGTTTAATTTTTATTAAGTATAATTATACTTTATGTACGTACCTTCATAGTTTTAATAGAATTTTGTAATTTAATCGAATTGGCTGTCGCAATAGATTATTGCGGATTTGAATTTCACACACACTCAAAAATATTAGTTTTAGAGAGTTTTAGTTTACAGAAATAATGGTTATTTTAATTTATTATTTATTATAAACTAGCTGATGCCCGCGACTTCTTTCATATTCCGGGATAAAAAGTAGCCTATGTCACTTTCCTGGTCCTCAACTATACCCATGCAAAAAATCGCGTCGATCCGTAGCCCTGTTGCGGTGTGATTGAAGGACAAACCAACAAACAAACACTTTCGCATAATATTAGTAAGGATTAAAAGTTAATTTATGTCGTTGTACTTATCTACTCCTAGAAAAAGCTTTTTTGTTTAACGATCTTATTTGCACATAACATACACGAATGTTTGCATTGATGTGATAATATTATAGCTAATAGTTATAATCTTTTTTTTTACTATTTCGTGGGAAAACAAAAAATATGTCATAATATCTTAAACGAAAGAGAATTATGTATCCTAATGTAAAGATACCTATTATAAATATATAATATTATAAAAGCTCACTTGGATTTAATTGTATTTTTGAATTTTAAATGAGAATTATGAGTAAGTCGTATTATTAAGCACCTTTTGTTTTATGTAGAAAACTTAATCTACCTTTTGAACCACTACGTATAACTTTACGTAGGGATCTAATAAAAAGAACATAAGCTATGTTAAAACTAAGTTGATCATTAATTTTCTCAGTCAGGTACGTCAGACGGGCAAAGTTATGATTTTCATTTAAGTTAGAGTCCAGCAGAGTTTAGAGTTAACGAGTAACAGAGTCAAACGTTTTGTTATGAGCTCACGTACCCGACTGATGGCTGTATTTGATTTGGATTTTGCATACGAATTTTTATTCTTATTGACGTCTGTAGGGGGTAGGTATCTTTATTTCTATAGAGATACCTGCTACCCCCTTTTTACCCGACTGTGGAACGCACAGGGTTACCTATGTGTTTATCAGTCTATATATTATGTTTGCTTGTTCCTTGCAGCAAAGCTACAACCTAAACGCGTGGACCGATTTTGATGATTCTTGCATGAGTAGATGCCGAGTATATCGTCCGAGTGCCTATGGAAGCCAAATTTGAGAAAAAACAAAATGGCGCCCACAAAAGATACCCTCTTGTGGGCGCCATTTTGTTATGCCATTGTAACAAATAATAATTTAATATAAAAAAAATCTCTTTAAACAACCGACTTCAAACTCCCGCTTTACTATATTACACACACACTATACAAAATTTGTAATTTATTTTTGACTAGCTGATGCCCGCGACTTCGTCTGCGTGATTTTAGTTTTTAAAATGCCTCGGGAACTCTTTGATTTTGCGGGATAAAAAGTAGCCTGTCACTCTCCAGGTCCTCAACTATAGGTACCCCTGCAAAAAATCACGTCGATCCGAAGCTCTGTTCGGGCGTGATTGAAGGAGAAACCAACACACTTACGCATTTATAATATTTAAAATATAAAGTGCAAGTGCATATAGTCGACGTGGTTTTTTACACAGGTAATGTTGAGGACCTGGAAAATAACACAAGCTACTTTTTGTCCCGGAAACATACATTTAAACGCCCGCGCCACTACAAAGTACGAGTATATAATTTATTGTTGATTTTTTAAAAGCCGCTCGACTGATTTCGATAAAATTTAAATGGGACCACCTGGGACATGGGGCATATATGTACGTATGTGTGTATGTATGTATGTATGTATGTTTGCATGCATGTATGTATATATGTATGTGTGTATGTATGTATTTATGTTTGTATCCTCCTCCTACTAACTATAACTACATTAACTATATTCGATCCTTCTTATCCCACTAATATTATTAATGTTGTTAAGTTAATGTTAACTGTGTGAGGATGGATGTATACGGATGTATGTTTGTGTAGATGTAGTATACGGATGGATGGATGGATGAATGTTGTCTGAGATAGGGGTTGAACTATTTTGAACTATGCCTATTCAAAAAACCATGTCAATCTGTAACTCCGTTAAGAGCATAATTGGAGGATAAATATGTGAAAGCAAATGAATATCCTGCGGGAACTGTTTGTTTTCCCGGAATAAAAAGTAGCCTTTTCACTTTTCAGGTCCTCAACTATGCCTATTAAAAAAACACGTCAATCTGTAACTCCGTTGGCGCATAATTGAAGGATTAATATGTGAAAAGTAGCATACGAATATCCCGAGGGAATTGTTTGTTTTCCCGGGATAAAAGTAGCCTTTTCTCTTTTCAGGTCCTCAAATATGCCTATCCAAAAAACCACGTCAATCTGTGACTCCGTTGGCGCATAATTGATGGATAAATATGTGAAAAGTAGCATACCAATATCCCGCGGGAACTGTTTGTTTTCCCGGGATAAAAAGTAGCCTTTGTCACTTTTCAGGTCCTTAACTTTACCTGTACAATAAAACCACGTTGATCTAAAACCACATTGCGCGAATTTGGAAGGACAAATGCGTAAAAAATAGCGAAGCTATCCCGCAGGACATGTTTGCTTTTCCGGGAAAAGTAGCCTATGTGCTATTCCAGACTATAATCTATGTCTGTGCCAAATTTCAGCAAAATCGGCTCATTTGTTGTCGCGTTAAAGAGTAACAAACATCCATCCATCCATCCATCCTTCCATCCATCCATCCATCCAAACATCCAAACATCCATCCTCACAAACTTTCGCATTTATAATATTAATAGGATATTTTAAAAACCGCTCGACCGATTTCGATGATATTTATATGGGACCACCATACCCTTTCAAACAAAAAAAGAATTTTACAATAATCGGTTCAGGCGTCTTCCAGTAATCGGTGGACATACGTAAAAATAAAACCGGCCAAGTGCTTGTCGGGCCACGCGCAGTGTAGGTTTCCGTAGTTGAAAGTCTCAAATATTATTGCTGACCTAGGATAGTGCTTTTATTTTATTTATGAATACTGAATATATTTTACATCATACCTATTCGAAAAACGAATATTGGCTTCAGAGGATAGCGGGAGCAAAATTTAATTTTAACCCCATGGGACTTTTCATTTCTCTCTTCTGATTGGACCGCGTTCGTGCTTTAGCATACTAAAGCACTAACGCGGACCAATCAGAAGAGAGAATTCAAGAATGTATCGAAATTCAAAAATGTTTGAGAAGCTGTTGTCTTCGATAAGTCACGTGATCAAATTTGTCGATTAGTTAAACTTCCAACATAAATATTAATGTTTAATTATTTCATAAAAATTTATTTGTGTTTTATTTAAACTTTCAATATACGTATTGGTAATGTCTATACTCTATACATAGTAGGTTGATACTCCTAGCTTTTTCTCATAGGTAATGATGAAAAATAGTGTGTGTCATTCGGGGCCAAAATTTTTTGTTCTCGGGCGGCGTATATTGAATTCCTCGCTCCGCTCAGGATTCTACTTTAGAATCCCTCGCTGCGCTCGGGAGTCTACTATAGATTCCTTCACTTCGCTCTGAATTCAAAATAACGCCCTCGGGGAACAAAAAATTCCTTTGGCCCCATATAACACAAATAACTATTGAATTCCATGGCTTAAATAAGTACTATAATAAACTACAAAATATGCAACTTACACTAGGTGTAATACCTAACTTAGAAAAAACAGATACTCCTTAACTAATGAACCCTACTTAGCCGTGATAGTTTTCCTTTAAAATTCATTATAATATATACTAATGCTGTGAATTTTTTCTTGTATCCTATATACAACCATTCAGCTGGCAGAGGGGGGGGGGGGGGGGACGGGACGGACGGACACTTGACTCTAATAAAATTTAGCACTTTAAAATATCATATTTCACAAACGGATCTCTGAATTGAAAAATGGTGTTCCCACACCCACAATATTTTTGAAAGACCTATGCAACGACACCCCACACTATGGGATAGACGAGAAAGTAAAATTCATCCCCACTTTACATGTAGGGGAGGTACCCTAAAAAAAATTATTTTTCACAATTTTATTTCAGCACTTTGTCGGCGTGATTGATATTTATACCCTTGTCAAATTACAGATTTCTAGTACCAATAGTCTCTGAGCTAAACCGCGGACGGACGGACGGACGGACATGGCGAAACTATAAGGGTTCCTTGTTTACTACGGAACCCTAAAAAAGATTCCGACGAATTGATAACCTCCTCCTTTTTTGAAGTCGGTTAAAAAATGAAATTCGACAGACTATGGCAAGTGAGGTATCGATGAGTAGGTCTTGTATCGCTGGTCATTTTAACTAGTTTATTCAGGAAAATTCGTCTAAAGTGAAGTGATAGCCTAATGGTTAAGTCTCTGGTCTCCTTTTCAGAGGGTCCCGGGTTCGAATTCTTTGCATTCACCTCTCACTTGCTTTAGCTGTTGCTTTGCTAAAGTGGAAAACTCCTCTAACGGCGAAGGAAAACCTGCACGCCTGAGACTTCTCCATAACATTCTCCAAGGTGTGTGTGACTTTTGTCAAACCGCATTTGTCCAGCCTGGTGGACTGTGGCCTAAAAACTTTTCATTTTGAGAGTAGACCTACGCCACGCTAGTGGGCAAGCGATGGGTTGTGATGAACGAATTTTCTCAAATTTTATTTGGTAAAAATTTTTGTTGGTAAAAATTAAAAAACATTTTTGAACGGTAACTTGATAATAAAATTATAGAGTTTAAAAAAAAGTTTAAATTCCAATAAGGAATTTATCTAGAAAAGCTTGCAATTTTTGGCAAAATAGACAAAACAAATATTTTCTTCATTGCCAGAATATCAATATATTCTTTTGAATTTGCTTATTAATTCTTCTATTATTTCCATAATTTATAGATTTCTGTAGCGGGAAGAGGAAGAAATGGTTATGCAGGTTTATTTACTTAAAAACCTATACCTTTCTGGTATAATATACAATCATTTCTGCGTTGTTACGAGTGGTAGGTACTCTTGAGATAAATGGTTGCTTTTATCTCAGACTAATTGTGCAATTTTCTGAGTTTCATATTCCTCTCAGCACCAGAAAATGATGAGCTTATGCTTTTGTTATATCATATAGGAGTCCGTCTACCAGTCTATCTATTATATATTTATCTGTAATAGGTATATCTACATCGTACACATAATGAAAAGTCGTATTTTGAGGATTTCTAAACTTAATGTATAAATACACTGTAAATGTAAGGCATAGTTACATAGTTACATAGTTAATACACTGTAAATGTAAGGAATAGGCATCGTTTAGGCAAGCGTGTTCCAACCTAGATCTCATCATAGCTTTCAAGCATGTGTGCCGTGAAATGTGCAAGCCTATCTATCTATCTGTCTATCTATCTATCTATCTATCTATCTATCTATCTATCTATCTATCTTTCTATCTATTTCTTTCTTCTATCTATCTATCTATCTATCTATCTATCTATCTATCTATCTATCTATCTATCTGTCTATCTATCAATCTATCTATCTATCTATCTATCTATCTAATTCTAATTCTCTATTATAAATATTTTTTTTTGAATGATAGTTATGCGTGTGGCCTATTTTGCCCCATATCTCAAGGTCAAAGCGGAAGCCGGGCGCGAAACCTACATAAATTGTGTTGTTACATCAAGTCGATGATATAACATAAGTTTCGATATAGGTTCCCATTCGGGGGCCGACTCGTCATACCTATCCGGCTAGACCCTTTCAAGCACTAACCTACGCAGTACGCTCTAACTTTATGTACCTATCTATGTCTAACATGTCTAAGTTTCTTTAAAAAAAATTATAATTTTTCTAACAGAGATTTGGATTTAAGTCGCTCTTTTCTAACCCCTTTGCATCTGCATAATATACCACCTAGGTATACACATCCAACATTTTCCTGGTTGACATCGGCATATCAAAGACCTACTATGATACATAGTTAGTATACATGCAAGACATGTGCAAAATACAAAGAAATGTTTTATTATAAAAAACAGAACTTTTGACAAAGCTATAAAAATACTGGATATGACCATTTCTTTTTATTCGATGAAGTGACGACTGACGATGCAGCCTCAGATAGCGGGTTACTTAAAAGAGGTAACGCAGTGTACGTTAAACCCATGCCCCTAACCAGTTAGTAAAACAATGGAGGTAAACAAAATAATTATGTAATATGTTAGCGGCTGGAATGTATAAAGAAGCTGGTACATCGCGCAGATAAAACTCTTTGTAAGCAAATAAAATAAGCTAAAACGTACGTTTCATAATAATATGGAGTGAATGAGAATTTCATAATTATAATGAGGAATTCCTAACTTCAAGTGACTTCTTCTCATCAGATTCGCTTTCCTTGTCTATCTCTAGGTATTGCCGTAAGAGATTTTTTCGCTCCTTACTCCTTTGTATGTCTTCTTAATATATACTAAAATAGTAAATATATCAAGTCTATGGTCTATTTATAAAAAAAAATTGGCACTCATAGGGACTGCCGATAGAAGTGAAAATTAGATTTGCTAATAATACAATTAAAAACTAATAAGAAAAGCGCATTGCCACGATTTCGTGAGTGAGATTCGAACCTGCGACATCATACATTAAACGGCAAAGAAAGCGGCTGCTAGCCCGCTGCGCTGTACAAGGTTGCTTGGGAACTTCTAAAATCTTGAACGCTTACTGAAATCTCATATCAACAGGTGACGATGGTGACGATGACGCGAAATCCATGGTTTTTGCAAAAAAGTGCTCAACGCACCTAAAGAAGTTTTCACTTCAAAATTACATCTAGCATGATATAACAACTAATTCCGCGTAAAAGGGTGCGTGAAAGGAAATCGAGAGAAAAGTCGCGGTATGTACAATACAAGACCAAGTTCAACGCACTCAGTGCGACCCTCTATTTGCTTGTGTGTTAGTGTGTCAGCTACATCGCAGGTCTCCAGGTAAACGCTTCCTAAAGCCTTTCCTCCTTTGAGTAATAAACCAACACAGGAGAAGACTTGACGCGCGTACCCCTCTGTAAGTTGGGTATGAGCAGTGGTCCTACTCGTTATATAAAACTGTTTGACTCGAGTCACGCGCCTGTCAACTACGTATGGTTAGCGGGGAATGAGCTCCGCTATAAATGCCGAATATGAGAGTATTTTCTTCTAAAAAAAATATTTAAAACATCCAGTTTACTAAAGGATAACATTTATTTACTTCTGATGTATTATTTTATCCAAATAATGCAATACTTATGCAGAAAACTTAAGAAAACTGTCGATCTGAAAATGTTGCTACTTAATCGTACATGAAATAATTTGGGGAAAATATTGAAAATTAATCTTCCTACTTACTATTCGTTTAGAGAACTTTTTCATGAACTGCATTATAAATTGATCCCATAGAATTAAAATCACGATAGAATAGGAAGGGGTGAACGACTAATTTATAAGCTTTAAGTAAAATATGACTAGATATATAAATACGAACTTTGATCGTCTGTGGGATTATCAAATAATGATAAAAAATTCTTTCTATAAAACCGACTTTAAACGCCACTACAAAGTATAAAACAATTTTAATTTGTACATGTATGTTGAAGTCGGGCGGGCCTAAATATAAATGATGAAACTAATGCGCGACGGTAGCCCAACTTTGCCCGATCGGCGTATGAAGTCGGTTTTTAGGGTTCCGTACCCAAAGGGTACCAACGGGACCCTATTACTAAGCCTACGCTGTCCGTCCGTCCGTCCATCCGTCCGTCCGTCCGTCTGTCAGCGGGCTGTATCTCGTAAACCGTAATAGATAGACAGATGAAATTTTCACATATTATGTATTTCTATTGCCGCTATAACAACAAATAATAAAAATTAAATTAAATTAAAAAAATTAAATTAAAATATTTCCATGGGTACATGGAAATATTTTTATTTAATTTTTTTAACGGAACCCTAAAAGAGCGAGGCCCGACTCGCACTTGGCCGATTTTTTAAAGATATTTTTTTTACATTATTATTTTAAGCTTTTTTGTGTATATCTCTGATCGCGAGCAATTTGCTCTTAATCATTGAGTTCCTTCCTCCATCACCGAAGATATGAATCATCTTCTCTTCACCTTTTAAATAGGCCCAACCTTATTATGCGTTCTTTCAAAAACAATTGAAATCGGTTCAGATTTGACGTAGTTATGGAGTAACATCTAACATTATATCAACAAAAATTTATATGGGAACCACCTCTGAAGTATGGCCTACTAAACAAAAAAAAATTATCAAATTCCATTCATTATTTGGCGGAATAATTGGGTAACAAATATACAAAAAATTCAAATTGAGAACCTCCTCCTTTTTTGAAGTCGGTTAAAATGATTGCATTATTATAACGATCGCAATGGTGTCTGATTGGCTGGTACTCTCCCACTATTGTTTAAAATGCATTGATGCAGCTAGAGCTCCATAAACTCAGCGAATTCATAAGTTTTTTTACTCAATTATTTCAAAAGTTATAGGTATATATTTCCATATAACCAGTGTGATATAATTTTCTAAATATATAAAATGAAAAGGTGACTGACTGACTGATCTATCAACGCACATCTACTATGACGTAGCCATCCGCTAAGAAAGGATTTTTACAAATATAATACAAAAAATAATGAAAACGAGACTAAAAAATTGTTTAATAATAATGATAAGTTCTACGTAAGTCTTTCTTACTCGAAAATTAGGACTTTAATTTTATGAAGTCGGCCACACCGCAATAAAATTAGGGCTGGACAGCAAGATTTCATATGTCGATATTGGTGGGGGGATTGTATAAATTATTTATACCGAGATATTTTTATCGTCTTACTAATGGTTCATTGACGAAAAAAAATATTTAAATTCTATACATATTTGGTTCATTAAAACTTGGCAATTGAATTAAAGTACCCATACTTCTTATTCATCCCGCTAGGTTTACCGGAAAGCTAAATAGCTTGGCGGTGTTTTATTACAGATGGGGTGGCCACTATAGCCATGGCGGCAGCCTAGCATTACAAACAAATATACACTTCGTTCAGATGAAGTAGATGAAAAAAATAAGCCTTCCAAGTAAAGTATGTAGGTACAAGTTTTAACTTACCAATCATAACTTTAAATACATTTTTTTTTAGGGTTTAGTTTTTACTTTTTATGTTTCCTCCATACTGGACTGAGAGAATATTATTCAACGCTGGAAAACGATCTTGTAAATCGAAAAAGTGAACTTTAAACCAGAGCCAATAACGTTTTAAAAAATCATAACAGCTCATAATAAGCTATCAGGAGCAGATTTTTTTCAAAAAGCATATTTTTTAAAGTAACACATCAGATGATACTAATTATATAATTCTAAAGTAGAATTACTTTAGTTTTATACATTAGTTTTATATCAATTTCGACTAATAGTTTTTCAATTTTAAGAAGCAATGTTGCTGTAACTTGGTATTTGAAACATATGAAACCACGAAATAACTCTAAACTCTGAAATGCTAATTATGCTGTATTTATTTTTAAGGAAACATGATGTAGTCCTAACAGTTTGTACTTAATATACTTTTTAGAAATAGATACATCGTAAATTTCGCTTTAAACATAAATAAAACAAATGATGTTTCATTAAAAATGCTGTATGTTTATTTAAACAAGATTACTTAAAAAATCAATGTGTTCAATATTAATACCCACTACGTATTCAAATAAAAATTAAATGTCTCTCAACTTAATAAACAATATTATTAAAAACCTATGACAAAGTACAGCACTCCCTGGTGGCTTATAACCTTAAATCATAACTAAACAGCTGCTCTAAGGTGATATACTGCATGCTTGCACCTACAGCATGCTTTCAGCATGAGATTGAGAGTATAGTGACGGAGTAAATACCTTGGTATCTACAAAATCTGTTAATAATCAGATAATCCTAAGTCCTTACAGTAGGTTCGCCTAAGTGCACTGCACTGCTAAAAAGTATTGATAACTTTTTTGAAGTATCTGTATAATATTGAAAAATAGATGGTGTGGTGTGGTGTGGAATAACAAAAAATATATAATATAAACATGCAGAGAAGGTCAACATAGTATCTTAGAAAAATAATGTCATAGGAAAACGAAAATCCGACAATCCGACGCAGTATCTTTTTCTTCCAAATATATAAAAAAGTCATTTTGTTATTTTTCGAAATAAGCTAGATCGCTTTCCAGCGTCAATATAGTCCAAAGTTTCTAGCTGTATCTTTACGCAAGTACTAAAAGCCTACAAAGAGTCAATCTAATAGCAAAGGCATATTATGACTAAAATAACGGCAAGAGTCTCGTTTCCTAGCGCTTCTATATACCTACCATGTTAAAGATCTCGAACAAAAAAATTTACTCTCGAATAAAGTAACTCTGTTGTAAATAATTATTAGAAAAACTTATCGAAAGTCGATAATCGATAGTGTCAAATCCCTAAAATGTTTACACAAATGATGCGATTGTTTCATGTAATGATAGAGCGTCCCTGTGTGTGAATGTGATAGTGTGCATATACTTTAAGGTAGTGTTTGCTAATTATATTGTGTGCGTGCATAGCGACGTGATGGAAAAATGCAACTGTAGTAAGCAAGTTTTCATGTGTGCTACCTCGCCCCCCACCGTAATTGACAGACTTTTTTGCGAATAAATTAGGGGTCAAGTCCTCTCCATTGCTGGTTTATTACTCAAAGCTTTCCTCCTTTAGTCTTTACTCCTTGCCCCGCGGGAGTAGGGCCAACATGAAAAGAATTCTATGATTAGTGATATTTATTTGCGCTACTAACATGTCGACTACCCTCCCTATAGACTTGTAGAAAATTATGTGCAGACAGTTGTGTTGCGATGTATTTGCACCCTTAAAATTCAATTTTATTTTTACCCGACTGCCCAAAAGGAAGGGTTATGATTTTAGCAGTCTTTGTATGTATGTGTGTGTGTGTGATTATTTACGAATGTTCCACTGTGCAGAAACTGCTGAGCCTATTTTAATGAATGAGGTGTCATTCGATTAATTATTTCGAATTTTTTTTTGGGGTTTCATTCACCTGGAATTTCAACCCTATCGATACATGCAATGATTAAGGATAGTGATATATAGACTTACCGATAGAGAGGCATAATATTGGAATGTAGTTCCTTATCGCGCGGTGCGGAAGGGGGCTAGACGGAAAAAATTAAGACAAAATTGAACCGACACTTTTTTGAAACCGACACTTTTTGAATGTGAATTTGGCATTGTGTTCAATATTTTCACAGTACAATATTAGACCTCCGTAGCCTTGTGGTTTCTACAGTCGCATTAAGGTCGATAAGGGTCGATGGTCGAATCCCAGCTCGACGGACTGAATTTTCTATTTTCAATTTTATTTTAAATAATTTTATTTTTATTATTAATTTATTAAATAATAAATTAATAATAAAATTTTATTTTTATTATTAATTTATTAAATAATAAATTAATAATAAAAAAAAAGAGACGTGTCAAGGGACACCCGGATGGAACGTAGTACCTTAGTAGTAGTATTTTAGTGAAGGAATTGTAATAAACTAGTGGTGTCATCTAGTATTAAATTGATTAACTACGATGAATTATTTTTAGTTTATTTCTATTGCACTGATACAACACCAAAGAGTTACTCTGGTGGAGTTACTGTTTTTTCACAGATGGAGTTATCCAATTTATACAATAAAAAATTAGGAAAAAATTCCACATTTAGAAATTATTTAAAATAAAATTGAAAATAGAAAATTCAGTTTGTCGAGCTGGGATTCGAACCATCGACGTTGAATTTATAGGCGACTCTCCTAACCACTTGGCCATGCAGACGCCGAGTTCTAAGGCGAAAATACCGAATACAATGCAAAATTCACATTCAACAAAAAATGACGTTTCAAAAATGTGTCGTGTCGGTTTCCTTAATTTTTTCCGTCTAGCCCCCTTCCGTACCGCGCGATAAGGAACTACGTTCCAATTAGGGAAAAATTCCACATGTAGAAATTATTTAAAATAAAATTGAAAATAGAAAATTCAGTCTGTCGAGCTGGGATTCGAACCATCGACCTTTAACTGTTTAGCGACTGCAAAAACCACAAGGCTACGGAGATCTAATATTGTAGTGTGAAAATATTGAACACAATGCCAAATTAATTAATCGAAAGGAACTTCGTTCCATCCGGGTGTCCCTTGACACCTCTCAAGTTTTTATATCTGAGTATTTACAGTAGTTAAAAAGAAATAAAAACGTACTCCCCATAATTGGAATAACATTGAATTAATATTTTCAAATCAACCGTTTAAACCCTGCCACCTAACGTATTTTTGAGTTTACAACCACCTAACGTCGCGTCGGTCACACCTTTCCTTTTATGAAATACACATGAATATTTCAAGTATTTTCATTAATATTATAAATGCGAAAGTGTGTTGGTTTGTTGATTTGTCGGTTTGTCCTTCAATCACGTCGCAATGGAGCCACGATTGACTTGATTTTTGCATGGGTATAGTATCCCGGAAAATCAAAGTTCATAAACTTCAATCTTAATAAACTTTAGAAAAGAACGCTTTTACATATTTTATTAATTATTGTAAGGAGACGCCCCAGTATGCCGTTTATTATATTAAGTTTACTCAAATAGGTGCCTAGACTACCCCACATCAGGGAGCACGTCGACGAAAGATTTGCGTAGACTACCACACATTGCCCGTGCGCGGGCGACCGACTCGATATTCACGCATTCCTAAGATCGGTGCGAAAGAGTGCACATCGCGCGAGGATAGAGCCGGACACTGTCGTTTTATACCGTGCTTGTATCGTATAATAATTTGTGAATGTTTTAGTGTAAGGATTGTTTGTGTACGAAATATACAAATATCACCTTATAGTGGCGCCCAACGTGGGGCTTGTGAGAAGAAAAACTATAGTGGACAATTATTCGCGCGCGGTTTACCATCGTATACCCGGATAATATACCTACCTGACCATCGTGATGTACTCTACCGCTTCTTAATACCTATCGATTAGCGTGATGCCTCCGCGAAGAGATAGAGCGAAGAGAAGTGACGACGAGAGTGCCGACGAGTCAGACGGAGGGAGAGCCGGTATGATGATGACGGAGCAGCAATTAGAGGCCATCATGGCTAACATCGCCAGGAGTCAGGCGGAAACCAGCCGGCTTCTGATCGAGAACATTTTGGCAACGCACCGAGGAATCAACACAGACACCAGCGCGACGCCGCCGCTGCCGTCCCGTCAGGGAACATTTTCCAAATGTACGGCGCGGTTCGCGGGGGCTTTGCCCCGCGACCCCGACGCGCTGGAAGCATTCATCGACGCAGTCGAGGTCTACAAGTACTGCGCCCACGTGTCCGACGAGCACGCTCTGCGCGGCCTGCCCATGCTCCTCACTGGTGAGGCGGCCGTGTGGTGGCAGGGCGTGAAATCTACGACGGCGACGTGGAGCGTCGCTATAGAACGTCTACGCGGCATGTTCGGTACTCCGCGTCCCCCGTACAAGATCTTCAAGGACATTTTCGCCGCTGAGCAACGCGAGAGTGAGCGCGCCGACGTGTTCATCGCGCGAGTTCGAGCGGCGCTGTCTAAGCTCCCGTACTGCCTCGAAGACTGCGTACAAATCGATATGTGCTATGGACTCTTACATAAGCGTGTTCGTAAGCGTCTTCAACGTGAGGAATGTGTGAGTATCGAGGGGTTCTTGCGTAGGGCGCGGGAAGTAGAGGAGAACATCGAGGAATTAAATGTAAGTAGTTCTTCTGACAAAAATAATTCTTCTGACAAAAATAATTCTTCTGAGAAACATAATTCTTCTGACAAAAGTAGTTCTTGTGACAAAGATAACGGTTCGGACAAGACACCTGCCAAATCGCGCCAGGCGCGCCCCAGGTGCGGGTTTTGCCATCTTTTCGGGCACGATATTTCGGTCTGCCGTCGACTTGCAGAAAGAGATAAGGGTAATCCTAGGTCTGAACCCAGTTTAAGCACTAAGAGTGAAAGTAACGCGAAAAGCGAACTACGTTGCTATGGATGTGGCCAGTTAGGGGTAGTTAGATCTAAATGTAGTGTATGTAGAAGCACTCCCAGCACTAGTAAGGCCGACGATAAACGCGTTGATTTTCACAGCGTTTCAGGGGAAGATTTTCCTACTGCGAAACGTCCTACGGTGCGGGTGCGCGCTGCCGGTCGCACGGGCGTTGCCGTGCTGGACACCGGGGCAACACACTCCATCGCCAGCCCAGCATTGCACCAGATCCTGCTGGACTCTGGAGTGCAGTTTACAGAGTCTCGGCGTCCGATTGGGCTTGCTGACGGGACTTGCCGTGTGAGTACGATTCTTACTTGTGATACAGAACTTGAATTAGAAAGCCGCTACTTGCCTATCACCTTTATGGTGCTACCTGATGCCGCCGATGCTAGGACGTTACTCGGCCTTGATTTTATTACTCAGGCGGGCATAGTAGTTGATGCACCTCAACAAGTTTGGCACTTTATTGACTCTCCGCACACGAAGTACGATTTTGTCGATTACCACTTACCATCTAAAAACGATGACCACTTACCATCGCAAGGCGATGAGCTCCTCGCTTTGAGTAACGATCCACCTATCTGCCTCAGAGATGACGAGGGTACTAAGCTTACTAGCGACCAGAGGTCACAGCTGGATCAGCTGCTGTCCAAGTATGCTGATGTGTTTGCCGCTGACGGCCCGCCTACCGAGTATGCTATGCACTGCATCAAAGTGAAGGAGGGTCAACAACCTATTGCGACGCCGCCCTATAGAAGGTCTGCAGATTCGTATGAGAAGCACCTGGAAGACCTGGAAGCAGTCTTTCAGCGCCTGCAAATGTTCAAGCTGCGCGGTCATCGAGGGAAAAGTTGCTTCGCCAGAGATTCCATAAGATTTTTGGGTCATGTGATAGTGCCGGGCGGATTGTCCGTGGACAGCCAGAAAGTTTCCGCCATCGCAGCCATGACCCCACCACAAAATCTCAAGCACCTCAAGAGCTTTATTCAAGCTGCTAGTTGGTTCCGGCGATTCATCCCCGAGTTTGCTGCTACGGCGAAACCGCTGACAGACCTGCTGAAGAAGACTAGCACCTGGAGATGGGGGCAACCCCAACAGGATGCATTCGACCAGCTAAAGGTAAAACTTACATCTGCACCTATATTACGCCAAGCTGATAGCACACAGCCCTACTCGCTATACACCGATAGTAGCGGTTACGCGCTCGGAGCAGCCTTGATGCAGGGGGAGGGGCCCGACGAGCGCCCCATCGAATACGCCAGCCGCTTGCTCAATAACGCCGAGAGGAACTATACAACGACCGAGAGAGAAGCGCTCGCGGTTGTATGGGCTGTGCAAAAGTTCAGAGGGTATATCGAAGGATCGACAGTACGCGTGATGACTGACCACCAGCCGCTGAAATGGCTCATGAATCTGAAGTCACCGAGTGGTCGTCTAGCGCGATGGGCGCTGTCACTACAGGAGTACAATCTCGAAATAAATTACACACCTGGGAAAAGGAACGTCATCGCCGATGCGCTGTCGCGTCCCTCGTGTGCGATAACGCGTGCGACTTTTGCTACGCTGTTGTGGATATGCCCACGCGAAACCCAGCGGATATCAGGGAAAATCAAATGAAAGACCCTGAGGTCAAGAACATCATAGACGATATGGAATCAGATGATCCCTTCAAAGCGCGAGTATGGTCCGACAAGGGCTATGTCATGTCAGACGGCATTCTGCACAGGTGCTCAGCCGACGACGAGGACGTCGAGCAGCAGGCCTGCCACTCCATGGGAGTTACACAGGCGCTCTCTCCGCTATATCACCCAGAGTAACCCGATTGAAAGAAAGAATCGAGACCTCAAGCCACAGCTTGCTATCCTATTTGGCAGAGATCACGCTTCGTGGGACACTCACCTCGCTGCTATCCGCTTCGCGATGAACTCCGCCGTTACGGCCAGTACCGGACTCTCACCCGCTTACCTCACCTTCGGGCGGGAACTCAGAGCGCCTAGCGATGCCACCACTGACGTCCGCGCTATTTTAGAGGAAGATAACTTCATTCCAAGCTTTACACCTTACCTGAAGAAAATGGCCAACGTGTTAGCACAAGCCAGGGATGTGCACGAACGTGCGCAAGCAGAGTCAAAGAAGTATGCAGATGAAGGTCGACGCCCGGCACCTCTGTATAAGGAGGGCGATTTGGTCCTGTTGAAGACCCACGGCTCCAACGACGCTGCCAAGGGGCAGACGCCGAAGCTACTGCCGCGACGCGACGGTCCGTACCGCGTGCGCCAGGCATGCGGTCCTTCTACATTCCAGTTGGAAAAGGTCAGCGATCAGAAGGACATTGGTAAGTACCATGCATCTGATCTTACTCCCTTTGTTGGCCACATCCAAGCCCCAATTCAAGAGAAACGTAAGAGGGGTCGTCCCCGCAAGTTAGGTGCTAGTCCTCGTGGCGACGTGGTCCCACCAGGACTATAGGGGGAGGATGTAAGGAGACGCCCCAGTATGCCGTTTATTATATTAAGTTTACTCAAATAGGTGCCTAGACGACCCCACATCAGGGAGCACGTCGACGAAAGATTTGCGTAGACTACCACACATTGCCCGTGCGCGGGCGACCGACTCGATATTCACGCATTCCTAAGATCGGTGCGAAAGAGTGCACTTCGCGCGAGGATAGAGCCGGACACTGTCGTTTTATACCGTGCTTGTATCGTATAATAATTTGTGAATGTTTTAGTGTAAGGATTGTTTATGTACGAAATATACAAATATCACCTTATATTATTATATTTGTAAATGTGAAGAGGAGAAATAAAAAAATGATCTATCTATTCATCTATCTAGCTTTCCTCTATTTATTGAAGTATCTACATTATGAAAAATCTTTAATGCTACGGAATCTTCTCATGGCGCAAATCATCCAAGACCGCCTTGTTTATATTCCTTAAGCTTAACAATTTTTAATCTTGAAAGTTCCTTTTATCTTTCCTTGCACCAAAAGACTCATCTCAGGAGCGCTTAATTGCATTCTCTCATCAGGTAATACCTCGCTAATTATTCTCTCCAGTTTTAACATTTGACCTCTCTGTTAGGAATAGCTGTAGCGTCTTAAACTTTGAACAATACCTAAATACTTGGTCGTGTATTTTTGTCTGTGCAGAGTTTATATAAAATTCAAAAGAAATTGGAGTAAGGTATCTATCTATTTTTCTTGTATTTTTCCTTAAATGTCTTAAAAGGTATATTGATCGTAATAGTAAGCTATGACATTAGCATCAAAGTAAAATAAACCATAACAGTATCGATTTAAAGTCACAAATTCAATACAGACGATTTTAATTTGGAGCGTTCTTATAGGTAAATGTATAAGAATATATACACGAAATTGAGCTCTAATTCAATAAAGTTTTAGTTCATTTTACTTTGATGCTAATGTCATCGTTTTCTATTACGATCAAACGAATCACAACTCGGAATAAGCATACTGATTCGGTCCACCTGTAAACAGTATACTATACTTACTTTCTCAATAGATTAATCTTTTGGTTTGCCATAATCAGTTAAAAATAGTGATGGTAACCGTTCTATCTCGATTTCCGATTCAAAAATGTTTGTGGTCGTAAACTTATAAGCGATTAAAACCCCTTTTTGGTTTCCTCTTTTTCAACGCTCCCCCTCTCAACATTTCACTAACTTAATAGCCGATTTCCAAACTAATAGTGGTCCGAATGTGTCTAAAAGTGGCCACGTATACCAATAAGCGGGATAGCATCAATGTCCAATAAAAAACCACTCTGATTGCAAATGTCCGTCCTCCATTTGTCCGATGTATCCGAAAACAATGTTGGACTTGAAATCCATTAACGCACCGCGCCAAAAGCTGTTTTCATTTCACAATCCGTCGAAAAGTTAAAAAAATATTGCGAAAATATTTTATACAAATATACCACTTGCTTAAATGAATATAAGGGTTGATTTACTGTGTATAGTTTTGAGGTTTAACGATCTATATGACTGGTTGAGTGTACAACAAATATGCACTCGCGTATAGTCATTTCACGGTAACAAACAATGCGAATATGCATATTGGCTTTCCGAACTCATGTAGATAAGTTGTAACTGTTAATATAAAATGGGAGTTACGATATTTAAATACTAACATTGTTTTAATGATGAAACAGTCATAGCCTAGTGGTTAGTACTGCAGTCTCCTATTCGGTGAGTCGCAGGTTCGATCCTGGGCCTCTGAATTTTCTAAGATATGTGCGTTTAATAAATTAAATATCACAAGCTTCAACGGTGAAAGAAAACATCGTGAGGAAACCTGCACACCTGAGAGTTCTTCATAATGTTTTCAAAGGTATGTGAAGTCTGCCAATTTGCATTGGGCCAGCATGGTCTATGGCCTATAACCCTTTTCTGAGAGGACCTGCTCAGTAGTGAGCCGTTGATGGGTTGCTGATGATTATTGTAATAGATTTTTATGCTAACCAAACTCATTTTGTTTTTTTTTTCATTAATATGAGTATACATTACAATATATACTCACTAAAATTACAATCAGGCTTAAAAATAGTGTGTGTGTCAGCTCCGACGCACGACTGGAGTTTACTCCTTAAAATGTCGTAATGCATTCGCGGCGCTCGCTGCGTCTCGGCGCCGCTCGGACCCTATCGGTACGCGCTCGGCTTCCCGAAGCGAAAGCTCTTTCGCATTCGACAACTCAAGCGAAAACCAACCTTATTAACTCAACGTTAGGGTAGAAATTTGCATCGTTGTGAAAAACGTAACGAGGTCATTCATAAGTAGATTTTACTCCTCGAATTTTTCTCATACCGGGCGCCTAAAATCGATTCTTAAGGAGTAAACTCCAATAATTTGGCTAATGAGTAATTTAACTTTAACCCTTTTTTTATGTATTTTTTATAGACTTATTTCGTGGTTTAGTGACATAATTATAATGTATTATACTTTAACCTAAACTTATAAATTATCTTAATACTAAGAAGTAGTCCACTGACGCATCTTAGTATTTCTTTAATGATTGAAGACACTTTGTTCAATAAGGCAACTTTACACAATTACTAATCACTCATCACTATTTACTACTAAGGACTAGCTCATAGGGTTTTGTCCTTTTATGTCTCCTCACTAACTGCGTTACGTCGAGCAGCTGGATCGCCTCAACGTTAACGTGATGGTGAAGCCGATGTAACCAAAACTCATGATCTTACGAAATAAGCCTGTAAGTTGCTTTTTTGCGTGAGTGGCAATAGACGTAATAATCTAAAATTAACTAAGTATTTATAGAAAAAAATTACAGGTCGTAGGTCAATATTAAGCCAATAGTTAACCATTCATACATAATATTTTAAATGCGATACTGTGTTTGTTGGTTCGTTTGTCCTTAAATCATGCCGCAACGAAGCCACGGATCGATGAAATTTTGCATGTGTGTATTTTATGGTGGTATTTTGTTTGGGTGGACCTGGAGAGTGACATAGGCAGACAATGAACATTATGTTGTCAACACAGAATTCTAAGTCTCAAGATTATTTTGGTTCGGATTCAAATGGTACGAATAAAGGTCAACGTACCTTAATTTGTACATTTGAATCCGCACTTGATATTAAGTATACCTATATTTTATTAGGTCATAAAATAACTGAGCAAAATAGAAAACATACAAATTGAATTAAAAAATGGTTAAGAAAATTAAAAAAATCCCGAGAATAGAGATTGGAATCTGCAATTCCAATAAAGCAGGAAATGGAAAAAACCAGTTTCTCTTTTATGCATCACCACGAATTTAGATAGAAATAGTAAAAAATCCTATCAACAGAAAGAAAAATCACAATAGATAGAATGATATGACATTATTATTATGGTAAATAGAAATAGTTATGATAAAATATTTTCCCACTGAAAAAGTAGATATGAATCGATTCTATGAATATCTGATTCAGTGTTTGTATTACGAACCTTGCGATTGATCCATTGCGATTCAATCGCAATCTTTGGCTAAAATATTTGCAGTCTAATGTACGAAATTAGGTTACGTCAGTATATATCTATTCTGTGCTAAAGTATCATCATCATCATTAGCAACGGCTCACTACTGAGGGCAGGTCTCCTCTCAGAGAAGGGGCATAGGTTACAGTCCACCACGCTGGCCCAATGCGAATTGGCGGACTTCACACACCTTCAAGAACATTGTGAAGAACTCTCAGGTGTGCAGGTTTCCTCACGATGTTTTCCTTCACCGTTGAAGCAAGTGATAATTAATTGCTTAAACGCACTTGAATCTGAAAAGTCAGAGGTACGTACCCGGGATCGAACCTGCGACCCCCCGATCACTGCTAAAGTATGCTAAATGTGTTATAAAGCTTGTAAATGATAGAACAAAATATAATGCGTCATTTCAACTACGACCTATCTGAAATTATGAATTCAAACTTATACATAGTAGAAATTAGAATACAAGAATGTCACACTACAACTCATTAGCTATGCATTTTGATGTGTAGGTACGTCGTGATTTGCATTATTTTGATGATTCGGAAGAACTAGCAAGTACGCGATCGTCGCATAGTATCGCATCAATGTTTCGTAATACAGTGGCCCAGTGGGTGGTTGAAAAGGTGACGCCAATTTTATCTCGAATCAATCGCCTTTCATATTATCCAGTTGAAGTGCTCTTTAGAAAATAGCAACGTCACCATCAAAAAAAGCATGCGAAAATAGACTGTGTTTCTATGCAATTGAGATAAATTTAAGTTGTATTTATGGTTTACATTTATTTTTGCGGTAGGTTGATTGAGGAGTTTAAGGATATAGAAGGTTTTTGCTTGCATCTGATTACAATATTCGAGACCAAATCTCAATTAATTTTCACTCGAACATTTTGCACGATTAAAATAAAATATAAATAAATAAAAATATTTTATTTCAGACAGTATTTGCAGGTAGGTATCAAATTACAATTATAATAATAAAAATAGGATAAAATTAAATTAAAATTATATATGTGGAAAAAGTCTTTATAACATTATTATTAGTATTATTAACTCTTAATTAATCAAACAGTATTTTAAATAAAAATTAATCTCTTTTAGAATGTATAGATAAAGCCCTTTCATAATAGGCTATTTGACTACTTTTTGAAAATCATCTTAAATTGTTAATAATGCTATGCTGAAGCTAACAAAACATATATTTAGGCATAATTTTCATTATTTTTCATAAAAATCGAGAAATAAATTCAAAAAAATAAATTGCCGCCGAAACGTTCCATTTGCTCTCATGACGTAACAGTTCACATTTCAAACAATGACAATTTTATAATATGTGTTTAGGCCGCGTGTCGCATACTATTTGGTATTTAATAAAATAGTAACGATGAAAAACAGACGAAATTAGCCTATTACGCCGCACAAACACGTCGAAATGTATTGACAAAATGAGAATTCCATAGGTGGTGTGGACTGTGACGTCATTCGAGATCACGGAACGTTTTCGATCACGTGACCATGGCCAGAATTATAGCAATTTTATTTAATGTTTTCTAATTAAATAAAGCTTTATTTTTTAGTTTTGTCGTATGGAATAATGTTTTTAGATAATAATCTTTTAGGATGACACCAGTTGAAACGATATTTTTAGTATAGTCAAATGCCCTATTATCTTCGAAATTTCAAATCCCCGATTTTCCCCTTTTTAAAATTAAACTTAAAATAATTTTCGATTTTTTTTTATTCCAATGATGTTGTGCCACTATTATGTACAATTATTACAAATTTCATATCGATAGCTTCAGTAGATGCTAAAATAATCTACTGTGACAAACGGACGGACAGGCGGAGAAAGTCGCATAAGGGTTCCATTATTACCGTTTAGTTACTGAACCCTAATAGTAGGTAGGTATCATTACAGAATATATAGTAGGTGTTGAATAAGTTGTGAACTAGATGGCGCTGTAGTACTTTACCTCGCGGTAGAGTTCAGGTGCTCCACAGATCTAATAAACTTGCGCAGCAAATTGTAACATTGCAGACCGATAATCTAACAAGCGTTAGCTTGGAAGACCCCCTACTAGGAATTTTTTGAAGGTGAATCTTCAGTGATGAGGGTACATCCTAATAATGACTAATATAAAAATTCAAATTTCAAATTTCAATTCTGATTTATTATTACCGTAAATTTTGTCACTTGACACTTTGTTACTTTATGTCAAGTGACAGAGACAAAATAATATGTGTATAAGCATTAAGCTTAAAGCTATCCGATACTTATCAGAATTCAGAAGGTGGTGAAAATGGCCCTTAAAATACTAATAAGTAATATTAAAGTATAGGTAAGTAAATGACTACTAACTATGGTATGGTCACTAAATGATAAAATCATCATCTTCTTTATCCACCTTTAGAGTTTAGACGTCTACTGCTGGACAAAGGTCTGCTGCATGGACCTCCACAGGCTTCGGTCTTGTGCCACCTGATTCCAGCGGCTCCTGCGACTAGTTTTCAGTTACAGTTACAACACTTTTCCGCATATTTAATATTAGTATGAATATCGTGCAATTCCGCTATTATACGATTGAAAGTGAGAGCATATATATTTTAGCCAAAATGAACTGGATATTAATGTCATAATAATTTGCACACGGGAAATTTAATTAAGTTTCAATTTCGTGACAAACCCGTTTTTATAATCGAACATCGATATGAAGACTCGATTAAAAATTCGATTCCGATGAAACCGATTTTTAAATAGAGCCAGAATGGATGTAAATTACAAAGGACCCATGTAAACGGCGTTAAAGTTGTTTTTCCTTTTTGACTAAACAAAAGACAAGCAGGTATTCTATGTGGTGTTTTTAAATGAGTTAAGAAGTAATTGTGCATGAATAAGATTTCATCATAATAATTATTGTGTAAGTGCTCTAGTGGTACTTACTCTAAAGATTCACTTGAAAATTCAAAAGCATTTTGTAAAAGCTATGGATCGTCGTGATATTTTGCATGGGTATACTTGAAGACCTGGAGAGTGATATAGGCTACTTTGATGCCAGAAAATCGAGAGAAGAGTTCCCGTGGGATTCAATAACTAAATTCACGCGGACGAAGTCGCGGGCATTAGCTAGTTACAAAATAAATTACATATCAAAATTCAAAACAAATACATAAATGTAAAATATTGACTTGCCGACTCTTCTCAGCAGAATCAGCATTCCGAACTGGTGGTAGATTTCTGACTTGTCATAAGAGCCACAAGTTGGCCTACATGAAATCTATATATAAAAGAAAGTGGTGTTAGTTACACTATTTATAACTCAAGAACAGATGAACCAATTTGGCTGAAAATTGGTGGAGAGGTAGCTTAGAACCAGGAGACGGACATAGGATACTTTTTATCCCGTTCGACCGCGTTTCCGTCAAGTCACTATAAATCGTGGTATAACAAAAACGCATCAGACATGGAATAACAAAACGCAAATGACAGTGGAATAACAAAACGTAAATGACAGCTAAACGTAATTTTGTTTTTGGTTAAGTATGGTAAAAAATTTGACAATTATAAAAAGTGTTATAATAAAGCATTACTGATATTATAAATGCGAAAGAGTGTTTGTTTGTTGGTTTGTCCTTCAATCACGTCGCAACAGAACAGCGGATTGATGCGATTTTTTGCATGGGTATAGTAATGGATGTAGTAGTGGTTCCTCAGACCGGGAGAGCTACTTTTTATCTCAGATAATGAAAGAGATCCCGCGGGATTTTTAAAAACTAAATCTATGCAGACGAAGTCGCGGGCATCAGCTAGTAAGTAAATGAATTTGAATTATATTATATTTTGTAATGTCAAAGTAGCCTAATCTAATGCAAGTTGATGAATGTGTACATTTGGATCGAGTTATAAAAAGTTAACAATACCTAGTTTTTGCTGCAAATACCGGCCCGGCAGCCATTACACCCGGGTAACATGAGGCTAGTTTTTCGCACAAGATAGTGATAATAATTAGCTAGCAACCTATTCAAAAGAAGATTTTCAGGATGGTGCGTAAGCTACGACAAAAACTAGTAAGCAAATGACTGAAGAGATAAAATGCCAAAATAAAACAGCGATGTCAATTTTTTTAAGATTTGTAGAATTGTGTTGCGATTTTTTTTTGCGTAAATTATGATTCTAATTTGCTAGTATCGTGTAAACTGGCCTAGCTTATGCTGAACCAGAGTAGGAAGCTAGGATAAGACAACGACTTACTAGCTCACTATTACTAGGTATCATGAAGCACTAGCTTCATGTCAACCAGGCATTACAGCAATCACTGTGTAACGGTCCACGGTCTCACGCAACACTTTTTGCTGAGTGCAGTGACTGGAACAAATAGTCAACATTCACCGGCTGAAGACCAATCAGATACCAGGGTCTGAATCTCGCTATCGAAGTTTTTTGATCGATGCAGTATATAAGACGGCTAGATGGCAGACCTCTCGGGGAGTCCGGTGCCATCGGGAAGACCGGCCGTAGCGAGGGGCCGGACCTTATCCTCGCTATTCCACATTCAAAAATAGTAGAGTGGCCTCTGCTACGTGTATGAGCTTGTTAATATTAATCTCTTGTAGTTAAATTAACCGTATGTATGCGTTAAGATTAGGGACTCCCTTCTTCACCGTATCCGGTCGTTGGCACGTTTGACTTCCTTTTGCCTACCTGGACTTAACAGACATATTGGACGTTCGGGGAAATGGACCTTCCGGGCCGTAAGGAGGAAGTATCAAGAAGTACGAAACATAATTATACGAAAAGACTCAATGATATTATGACGGATTTTACATCACATTTTCCGTATTTTATACTTTCTGCGTTCTCTGGATATTCTGTTTTGTCAATAGTTCACGACCGATTTCAAGGTAGGTACTTCTATTCCGCTAAAGTAGAAAGGATTTGTATTTCATTTATTTATTGTATAAAATAGCCGTCAAAGCCTGGGCTATGTTTATGTTACGTTCTATGTTATTTATGTTACGTATTGTTACGTTCCCTCAAATCGTGAACGGCTGCCACCGGCGGGAATGGGGCTACTTTATGACTGCCCATCTTAAGATAGAAGTTAGTCGGTATGCATTTTTTTAACTTCCCTCATTGTGGAAACACTGCATATATAGCATAGTATATACTGTATTGTAAATTTGTTTTGAAAAGAGCAACCGCCGCACTTGTAAAAAGTTTATTTGAATAAAAAATATTTCTATTCTATTCTATGACTACACACTGGGCATGGTCTATAACTCTATATTATGGTCATTATACTGGGCTATGGTCACACTACACTGGTTACGTACGCAGGTACTCGTACATATAAAACAAGGTAAGTACATTTATTATCAAAGCTTCCACATTCTGTTTCGCACACGGCCAATTAACTTGTTATCGCGATAAAGCCAGCGATCACAAACCTTCGATTAAAATTTTCAATGCACCAAGGGTTCCGGGATCAAAGGGACAGTTATTCATTTGAATGGAAAATGTTTCATCACATGTTTTACTGGTGTGACCATAAAGCTACTAGAAGTGATTTTACGAGAAGATTATAAATTAATAGCTGATGCCCGCGACTTCGCGTGGATTTAGTTTTTAAATTCTCTCGGGAACTCTTTGATTTTCCGGGATTAATAGTAGCCTATGTTACTCTCCAGGTCCTCAAAACAGAGTGTGCTTTTGTTTGTTGAAGGACAAACCTACAAACAAACGCACTTTCGCATTTATTATATTAGTATGAATGGTATGATTATCACATAATAATAAAATCGGCCAAGTGCGAGTCGGGCCTCGCTCTTTTAGGGTTCCGTTAAAAAAATTAAATTAAAAAATTTCCATCTACCCATCTACCCATTTTAATTTAATTTTTTTAATTTAATTTAATTTTTATTATTTGTTGTTATAGCGGCAATAGAAATACATAATATGTGAAAATTTCATCTGTCTATCTATTACGGTTTACGAGATACAGCCCGCTGACAGACGGACGGACGGACGGACGGACGGACGGACGGACGGACGGACAGCGTAGGCTTAGTAATAGGCTCCCGTTGGTACCCTTTGGGTACGGAACCCTAAAAATGGTGGTCTATGGCCTATATGACCCTTTTCTGAAAGGAGACATGTGCTCAGTAGTGAGCCGTTGATGGGTTGCTGATGATGATGATGATGGCGGTGGTCTATACTTTGTTAGTTTATTCAACATAATTCTAACTTGAAATATGAGAATTGTATTTATTCAAAACTAACTGATGTTACGTCCAATTTTCCCGTATTACAGTTTAGAGTTTTGCTTACTTTTAAAGCGGTATTAAGATTGAATGCAACAGACTTTAAAAAACTAAATCGTTTCTAGTTAAACTCTACATCATCGTTTTCGTTTGATCGAGTGTTTATTGAATTAGGCTTCCCGTTATGTTGTTTTAATGTCCTATCACTGTGGCTTTTGATCCTTTTAACCTGCTTTTAGGAGCGTTTGAAAGGATTCAAAGTATTCAACCCACGAGTGTCACGTTTTTTAGTTCTTTCAGTTATAAGCTATCTATATATATAACGTTGAATTGATGTTTGTCAGTCTCACAAAAACTTGAGAACGGCTGAACAAATTTGCCTAACTTTGGTTTTGAAATATTTGTAGAAGTCCGAGGAAGGTGTAAAATGTGAGAAAAAAAAGTAAAAAACAAAAAGTAAGTCGAAATAAAATTTTATTTTCTTACCCATGTGGAGTGTCATTGTCTATAACTCATTAAGTAGAGTGAAAATATATATAAGAAAATAGCTACAAAAATGAAAAACTGGGGGACCGTCAAAGTTTTCGGTTTTAGGTCACTTTTGTTAAGGTCGTTTGACGTCGTTATCGTCAAGGTCGTTATCTCAAAAACTAAACTACTTAGGAATTTGGAATTTCTGTATATTATGTACTATAAAGTGTATTTAAATAACAAATATACGCCGAAAACACCGATTTATGAGGCGATTTAAAAGTAATTGTGGCCAAAACAAACGAGCATTTTTCCCCATATGATAATTTAGTACTATCTAAGAACTAAGATATTTAAATATCTAGTTAGACTAGAAAAGTGATTTGGTCATATGTACGGAACCCTAAAAGAGCGAGGGCCAACTCGCACTTGGCCAATTTTTTTGAAGTTGGTTAAAAAGTATAAGTATGACAGAAACGGTCATAGTTTATAGTAAAAATAACTTTAGCTGCAGTTCCTAACTGTCCTAGTATCGTTTTGACTAATTTCGAAACCACCCGAGTGGTTTTCAGTAGGAATGAGTAATTCTATGACGTCATAACCCACATCGTGCATCGGTAGGATGAATATTTATAATGACTGAATAAATATGCCTTTTAAGAGCCTGGCTTCGCTTAGCACGCACCGCGTTAAGAGCGTGACGGTTTTCATAATGCTCCCCCCACTTCATAGGGATAAAGGTAGGGTACCTGTAGGGATAGGGGTAGAGTAGGGGTAGGTAAAGTGATGGCATGTACCTAACAGGTGTTGACGATCATGCCGTGAAGTATTATTTCGTATACTGACACCACTGTGACTTAGAACTTGGTGCCTTTTTTGTCCGAATACGGCGAAGCCAAAATATGATCATTGATCGTGGTTGTGATGTTAACAGTGTATGTATATTATATACACTGTTAAATGTATGTATACATTACCTTATTACACCTAGATCTAAAGTGAGACAACTCAAATAAGGTCTCTGTTCCCTAGGCGAAAAAAGTCTCTCTGAATCTTTTGTTAGTAAAGCTATGAAACTCAATTTTATTTTATGCCAGAAAATAAATTTTGTGAAATGTGACTCACTTTGTCTCAATTTAGATCTATCTAATTCAAATTCAAATTCAAATTCAAAATCATTTATTTCATGTAGGCCAACCTGTGGCGCATATGACAAGTCATGACTCTACCACCGGTTCGGAAAGCGGATTCTGCTGAGAAGAACCGGCAATAAACTCAGCAGTTGCTCTTTTCAAAATTACACATTTTACAATATTTTTTGTAGGTAATATGTATTTACATTTTAATAACTTTTTATAATGTCTTGTGGGCAGCTGGATGCCATGCCGATTTACCCCATGCAACTTGTTAGAATAGAATATTTCCAACAATACGATGATATAATATTTATAGAACAACTCCAAAAATACCCTACAATATTCAATACATGTCAAGACTGGCAGACCAGCAGCCCCGCTTCTGACGGTGGCACCCGTTCACGAGCATGACGCATGATCCAGCCATTGCTTCGCTCAACCATATTTGAGGGAACGTAACAACCCGCACCACACGACACCACCTACAGAAACGTTAAAGAGAGTGTGACATACTCGACTACCCATGTCAAGACATCGAATTTATCTAATCTAATACAGTATTATTACTATTCAAATACTCTTTTCAAGATCCCATGCAACTTTATCATTAAGAAAGTCATTAACTTTGTAATAACCGCGACTCAGTAAGTGAGTTTTTACGCATTCTTTAAATTTGTGCAGTGGCAAATCTAGCAATTCCTTCGGAATCAGATTATATAAGCGTACGCTCAACCCCACAAAGGATTTTTGCACTTTACGCAGGCGACATGATGGTATTTCTAGTTTATGACGATTTCTAATAAACGATTGTGTGCATCGCCCCTTTGTTTATGCAGATGAATATTTTGTCTCACAAAGACTATATTATTATAAATGTACTGTGAAGATACTGTAAGTATCCCAATCTCTTTAAACTTTTCACGAAGAGATACGCGCGAACCGAGTTTATAGATAGATCGAACGGCTCTTTTCTGCAATATAAAAATAGTTTCAATATTAGCTGCTCTGCCCCACAATAAGATTCCATAGGACATTACACTATGGAAGTAGGCGAAGTAGAGAAGCCTAGCCGTTTCCACATCGGTAAACTGTATGATTTTTCTGACAACATAGGCAGCTGAGCTGAGTTTACCCGCTAATGTCTCAATGTGAGCGTCCCACTGAAGCTTACTATCCAAGGTCACCCCCAGAAAAACAGTGGAGTTCTCAATTTTAAGGTTATCTCCGTTTAATTTTATTGATTTATCAATTTTCTTTACATTAGGTACAATAAATTCTAAACACTTAGTTTTTTTGGCGTTCAGGAGCAAATTATTAACAGTAAACCAACGCGATATTTGGGATAACGTACTGTTTACATCGTCAAAATTTACTTTGTTTCTATCTGTTTTAAATATTAGAGATGTATCATCTGCAAACAATACAATATTGCAAGCATCGCGTACATGATATGGTAGGTCATTAATATATACCAAAAATAGAAAAGGACCCAAGATAGAGCCCTGTGGGACACCCAACAGAGCAGATGTACGCCGCGATTTCACGTCACCTACGCATACACTTTGAGTTCGATCATTAAGGTAAGAGGCAATGAGATCAAGTGCAACGTCTCTGATGCCATAATGTCTAAGTGTAAGTAAAAGAGTTTGGTGATCAACGCAATCAAAGGCCTTAGATAAGTCACAAAATACCCCAATGGCATTCTGTGAACGCTTCCAGGCATCGTAAATATGTTCAAGTAGCTTAGCACCTGCGTCAGTGGTGCTTCGACCCATCGTGAAGCCGTACTGTTCAGGATGTAGCAAATTATTTACATTAAAATGATTTACTAGTTGATTAAGAATATTTTTTTCAAAAATTTTGCTTAGAGTCGGCAAGATTGAAACAGGTCTGTAATTATTAAGGTCGGTTTTACTGCCTGATTTGAATAAAGGAATAAGTTTACCATGTTTCATTCAATTTGGGAAGGTACCTAGGGCAACACACTCGTTAAAAATTACGGCTAAGTAAGGAGCAATGTCATTAATTATATTAGATACTAGCTGATGCCCGCGACTTCGTCCGCGTGGATTTAGTTTTTAAAATCTCTCGTGGACACTTTGATTTTCCGGGATAAAAAGTAGCCTATGTCCTCAACTATAGTACCCATGCAAAAAATCACGTCGATCCGTGGCTCTGTTGTGGCGTGATTGAAGGACAAACCAACAAACAAACACACTTTCGCATTTATAATATTAGTATGATTAGAATATTAAATTGCATAGGAAAACACTGTAGCATTAAGTCCATACGATGTATTACATCCATACCTACTATGTAGTATGTAGGTTTAATGATCGTTTGGCAAAATCTGACGCCTTTGGAGTAGTTTGACTTTGACAAAATAGGGCTATCCACGATGGCTATATACAATAAAGTGCCCTTGCCAGCTTAAGATGAGCCGTTCATTCAAAGTATCTTGTAGATTCCGGGGTTCAAGTTATTTGGACCTTATACTGAAGATCGTGATGTCTATAATTTCTGAACTACGAAATTGACGACCTTGAAATAATTACAGGACAATCTCTAAAGAACCTGCTTTCTAACAAAAAAAGAATGAATTAAATCGGAATACGCCTCAATGAATTACAGCGAAATACGCATTTTGACTTTCATCCCCTCTCCCAAGGGAACCGTGCTGAATTTCGGGATAAAAAGTATCCTATATTATACCTCTTAGTATTAACTTAAATCGTGCCAAGTTTCATTTAAATCCGTTCAGTAGTTTCGGCGTGATGCGCGGCCAAGATACAGACAGACAGACAGACAGACAGACAGACAGACAGACAGACAGACAGACAAAAAATTAAAAAAAAATTGTTTTGGCTTCAGTATCGAATAAAGAGTGCCCTCAAACAAAAATTTTCAAAATATCTTCAATGTACAGAATTGGACCTGTTACAGTTTTATTATATTATAGATAGATAACTTTCACGGAAGTACCCCACAGATCTCCCGTTTTTTTCATTTTCATTTTCATTTTCATAGGTGTGCGATGTGTGTGTGTGTATATCTAGGTGTGCGATATGTATGCATGTATGCGAAATGTGTCTATGTACGCATGTTCTAATATAGCGACTAAACCACTAAATTGCTTTATGGTTTTAAATGACACACACACACACACACACACACACACACACACACACGCGCACGCACACACACACACACACACACACACACACACACACACACACACACACACACACACACACACGCACACACACATCTCCAATTGTCATAGTCACACATATTATGATACCTAAAATCTCACTCACTCACAAAATGTATCATATCATGTAACTTTTTCTTTGAGAAAATCTGTACTTGACCATACAATTTGTCGCTAGCTAATAACTCAAAATATATTGTTACAATTCGTTGTTGATTTTCCGATACTAAATAAAATAAAGTAAAGCGGTAAAGCTATTGCATAGCATTTTTTATCAACTTATGCAATTATAATATTTATGCAATATTTTTTGTGCATAATAAAAATTATGCAAAAAAATAATTAAAATACAAACAAACAAGAAAAGCGCACTGTCACTACTTCGCGAGTGAGATTCGAACCTGCGACATCATACACCATACGGTAAAGAAAGCGGCCGCTCGCCCACTACGCCGAACAGAGCTACTTGTGAACCTCTAAAATGAACGCTTACTGAGCGACGGTGTTAGGTTTATTTTCGTTACGGAATTTCTGGATTCGGTCGCCGCGCTCAAACTGTTTGTCCTAGTTGAAAGCCCGCGATAAAAGCTATGCAATAGCTTAAAAATAAAATGATGTCGTGTCATTGTCATCATCAACAATCCATCAACGGTTCGACAAGCCCAGGTCTCTTCTCAGAGAAGGAATATAGGCCATAGTCCAACACGCTGCTGGTCTAATGCGAATTGATAGACTGCACATACGGCACACCTTTGAGAACATTATGGAGAACACTCAGGCGTGCAGGCTTCCTCGCGATATTTTCCTTCGCCGTTAAAGCGAGTGATATTTAATTACATTACGCACATACGTTACGTACGCTTTGCTTTAACTTGTTTGTAACTTAAAGTTGCCTTGCCACATTAAGTTACACATCAGTAACTTGCTAAGCGCAGCCTCACGCACACCGTGGTGGCTCCACCAGAGGAGGGTCTCAACAAAGCGGCGGTGAGTAATTACAGAAAAATGGGGAATAACTGGGTCAGGATGCCTGTGTGCGTACCCGCGCGCTCGCACTAGTGCAGCCGGGGATTAAGGGTTCAATGACACTCCAGCGTGATGACGTGATGACTCGGCGCATTTTAATGCAAGGAAATGTTTTAAATATCATAATCATTCCTCCCGTAGTTATCTGATGGACCGACATTTTTTAAAGCGTGGAATAATTGTTGATATGTGAGTAGATTAAATTTTTCCCGATCCGATTTTTAAGCTATTGCAATAGCTTTTATCGCGGGCTTTGAACTAGGACAAACAGTTTGAGCGCGGCGACCGAATCAAGAAATTCCGTAAAGAAAATAAACCTAACACCGTCGTTCAGTAATCGTTCAACATTTAGAGGTTCATAAGTAGCTCTCTTTGGCGCAGTGGGCGAGCGGCCGCTTTCTTTACCGTATGGTGTATGATGTCGCAGGTTCGAATCTCACTCGCGAAGTAGTGACAGTGCGCTTTTCTTGTTTGTTTTTTAATATTTTTTTTGCATAATTTTTATTATGCAAAAAAAATATTGCATAAATATTATAATTGCATAAGTTGATAAAAAATGCTGTGCAATAGCTTTACCGCGGCAGTCCCCGAGTGCCACTTAATTTTTTTCCACGATCCCGCACTAAGCGCTTTGCTTCCTCGTTCCTAATACGCACGGCACGCAATAAAATTTGGAATGCCCTTCCGGCTTCCGATTTTCCGAATGACTATAACTTGGGTACCTTTAAATCAAGAGTGAATAGGCATTTCCTAGGCAAGTACGCTCCATCTTAGGCTGCATCTTCACTGCCATCAGGTGAGATTGCAGTCAAGCGCTAGATACATATTAGCTTAGTCCCCAAATCATCATCAGCAACTCATTAACGGCTCACTATTTCGAGCGCAAGTCTCCTCTCATAGAAGCTTTACAGGCTACAGCACATAGTCCACCACGTCGCGCTGGATCAAGGCAAATTGGCAAACTTAGGGTGAGATCCATAGATGGCATTCTCGCTCAGCATAGACTCAAGACCGAGTAAAAACGAGACAGATTTATGTCAGGACATAATATTTGTGTCTCATTTTAACTCTATCTTGAGTCTTGAGCAGAGCCAGAGTACGATCTTTAGACCTCAACCTTAAACACTAATTTGGGAACATAAAAATTGGATTAAAAATAACTGGGTCAGCCATACGCACACAGGCATACCCGTGCGCTCACACTAGTGTAGCTGGGGGTTTAATGACACTCCAGCATGATGACATGACTCGGTGCGTTTTAATTCAAGGAAATGTGTTTTAAATGTTATAATCATTACTCTCGCAAAGTTCTGATAGTGCCACATTTTTTTTTCAAGCTTGAAAAAATTGTTGCTGTTGATAATTGTGGGTAGGTAGATATTAGAGTCGTCCCCTAATCCTCATGCATGTATTCAAATTAAAACATCAGTCAATGACTATAGCGCGATACAGCTGTTTGCTTATGATGATGTACCTAACCGCTATGACGTATGTACCTATTAATTTATTTATTAACTAGCTGATGCCCGCGACTTCGTCGTGGATTTAGTTTTTAAAATCCCGCGGGTACTCTTTGATTTTCCGGGATGCCTATGTCACCCTCCAGGTTCTGAATTATACCAATCACGTCAATCCGTAGCTTTGCTGCAGCGTGATTGACGGACAAACCACAAACCAACAAACAAACACGCTTTCGCATTTATAATTATGTATTAGTAAGGAAGAATTACTATAGGATAATAAAGGTGATCTAATTAAATTTTAACACACAAAAGCTACTATTGTGACTTAAATATGATAGTTAGATAATATTCCTTCAGGGACTTTTTTGTAGAGAATAATAAGTACTTTAATCATGTAGTAGATAATTTTTATGTATCATCAATAGTTTTCTCAGTACACGCCAAATAATGCATTTTATAGGCAAAATTTTGCTACTTTGGGTTATATTATTGCAATTTTCTTAAGTATCTCTAATTTTTTTGAAAATAAATTATAGCCAATGTTACTTCCTGATAATTAAGCTTTCCATTGGTGAAAAAATCGTTAAAATCGGTCCAGTAGTTTCAAAGCCTATTCGGTACAAACAAACAAACAAAAAAATCTTTCCTCTTTATAATATTAGTATAGACTAGCGAACTTTCATTAAAAGGAATTTTATGAGCCATTAACTAAATCCAAATTAAAAAAGCGAAAGTTTGTTTGCTTGTTGGTTTGTAAATTAGTCCTTCAATCATGCAGGAACGAAATAACGGATGGAAGTGATTTTTTGGATGGGTACAGTTAAGGACTTGGAAAGTAACACAGTCTACTTTTTATCGCGGAAAAACAGAGGGTTACCGAGGGATTTTTAAAATCCTAACTTTACGCGGACAAAGTCGTGGGCAAAGACTATCACACTATCACACTAATATTATAAAGGAGAAAGTTTGTATGTGGGTGTGTGTATGTTTGTTACTCTTTAATGCAAAAACTACTGGACCCATTTGGCTGAAATTTGAAATCGACATAATATCTCATACCCTGGAGCAGCATATTTAAGAAAATTTAAGAGTTCCTGCGAGATTAAAAAAATACTTTTATCCACGCGGACGAAGTCGCGAGCATCATCTAGTAATAATATTATAATGCTCTATACAACGCTGACGATAATTCAAAATGAAAGAACATCGTGCACGAAAAGGTAATCCGTGCAAGGGATCGCGACCCTCAGTAATGAGGATGATGATACAGAGAGAGAGAGGAAGGAAGAAGAGAGGGAGATAGAGAGAAAGAAAGAAAGAGAGCGAAAAGTCAAAGATCACAACCGTTAGTAATGAAAATGATGGTACAGAAAGGGAGAGCAAGTATAAATAATACACGATATAATAATAATAATGTACGATACAATACGAGCTTTGTTCAGACATTACAAAAGTATAGATACGAGTATGTAGAACCATGGCGAAAATTGCAGTATAGCAAGGTCGATGCACTGTATGGAATATGCTTTTAGTCTACAAAAACGAGTAAAATAACACGAGAGGTGAACGTCTTATAATGCTGCTAGCTATAAGTTACCAGCGGCGTTTCAAAGGAAATTACTAATACCGTATGACCTTACGTGTTCACGAGTTACAAATTTAAATATGATATGAACTTAATCTTGATACAAATGCTAATTAACGTGGAAATGTTAGTTGCTTTTATGTATTTTCCAAATTTATCACGTTTTAATTTTTACAACGTCTACGTCCTTCCTATAAAATAAATGTCATGAACTTATAAAAGCTTAGTACCTACTTGTAAAGCTAAATATTCAGTTTGGTTTGGGTTTCACTGACTAAGAATATAGTCAGTATATGACTATACTGACTATATTCTTAGTCAGTTTAGTCAGTATACTGACTATATTCTTGTGTCTTGGTGCTGATAGTTAGGGCTGATAGCAGGCCCTAACTATCAGCACCAAGACACTTAGGGCCTGTTTCATCACCTTCAAGTTAAGTTTAATTGACGAATAAAGTTGACGTTTTAACAGTTTCAACAGGACAGGACAAAACGTCAAAATTATTTGTCGGTTAAAAGGAATTTTGCGAATTTCATAGAGTTTCTGACCCAGACGAACTGAACTGAACACTGAACGCCCACGTTCACGAATCAAACTTCTCATACTTGTTCAAACCAGACCAACAAAAAATTAATCAAAGTCTATCAACTAAAGTTGGGAGAAAAAAGATATTCACTTGTAATGGTTATATTTTATAATGTGTACTTGTGAATAATTATATTTTTGATCCCATCTTCTAAAAATATGGGGTTTACACAGAAAAATACTCTGAAAAATATTAATAAAAATTAAATGATTTCTGAATCTGAACGATTTTTAAAAATGCTGGGTCAAAATTCGCCAAACTCCTTTACTTGAAGATGGTGAAACAGGCCCTTATTATACCAATTATAAGTAGTAGTAGTAAAAAAATATATTGCAAAAAACAGGATAAGGAACATTACATATTATAGATTTGAGGGAAGACAAATAACGTGTTAGGGTGCATCTAGCGCACGAAGCGCTTTACGTCTTCATTTCTGATGCGCACGGCCAGTGTGTGAAACGCACTTACGAGATATGTGTTTCCCAACACGTACAATCTGGGTATCTTTAAAACAAAAGTGAATAGGCATCTTCTAGGAAAGCGCGTTTCACCCTATACCACTGTCAGTTTCCATCGGGTGTGATCATAGAAATGGTAATTAATTTCAAACCTTTTACCAAACATCCGATCATACCAAATGACAGGCCTAAATGGCCGCAACACAACAGTACAGACAATGTCTGCCCTTTCGCCACCCTGTCATTGCGATGCGGAATGACGTCATTGAAGCCAGAGATGGATTTGGCCCATAATTCCTGAACGTAACCTTCTACCACAACACAAAGTATTTTGACTCATTCTTCATTTTGATGTACATTGCTCTTTACTTACAAGTAATCTTTAAGGTTTTCAGTCTGGAGCGGCAATGTATGTAGTTGAACACGGAGTGTCGATGGAAGAAATATAATTGTAGGATGACGTGTGTCATTTAAGCACTGATGGGAGGACATTAGGGCGTCTGTGTTGTGGGCCGGTTCCATTTGTAAGGGCTCCGTGTAATTTTGCAAATGCACGTAACGGGTTGGACGGTTGACAAAAAAAAAGTGGAATATTTCAATTGTCAATGGCCAAGGGCTGTTTTAATTTGGACAGCTTTTTTGTACAACGCAACGGCGAGAATTAATCTACGGTTTCGCTGTTGGTTGGGTTGAAATAACCACATAGGTACTTTAAAAAATTTTTTTTGTCTAGTTTGCGATTGACAGAGATTTCACTTAATGGGTCATCATCATCATTATCATCAGCAACTCATCAACGAATCACTACTGAGCACAGGTCTCCTTTCAAAGAAGGGCTATAGGCCATAGTCCACCACGATGTCCCAATGCGAATTGACAGAGTTCACACACCTTTGAGAACATTATGGAGAACTATCAGGTGTGCAGGTTTCCTCACGATGTTTTCCTTCACCGTTGAAGCATGTGATATTTAGGTGCTAAATCGTACATAGCTCCAAAAAGTCAGAAAAGCATGCCCGGGATCGAACCAGCGACCCCCCGATTGGGAGCCCACAGTTCTCAGAAAAAAAACTCAGAATACCTAAAATTAATATCAAGTTGGGTATCAGAACGCAGTCATTATGACGTAACGTAACATTATGACTGCAACTTTTTCATTTCTTAAAATAATATCATATTTTTCCTAATTTTACTAATTCGAAGTTCAAACTTAAAAGATTCATTTCATGATGAACTTACCTGGAGCCTATATTCTACTAGAAAGCAATGAGGTTTACGAAACATTTCTCGTCTCCAGAAAATAATATGTCTTGATTGGAATTAGGATCAGCTTTTGCTTTGGTTATGAATTTAATTAGGTACTTAATATAAATTTTTTTTTTAAAACCGACTTCAAACGCCCGCGCAAGTACAAAGTATATAATTTATTGTTGATATTTTAAAAATTTCCAATTTTGGTATAATTTTATCGTATGAAAATGCATAAGCACCAAGATCGTAAGTTATTCGAGAAAGTAATATACAGCATTAGCTCGGACTAATTACCCCTGACTGCTTTAAAGCTTTCAATGTATAAAACCCACGCCATTGGCGAAGGCCACGACGCAGTTGCAATAATTTTCCTTTCATTTCTCCTTCCAACATAAACTCTCAATCTTTTGTGGCGCTGCAGATAAACCTTGAACTGCTTCCTCGGAGTGCCACAGCGCGTGGGAGACGACCTTGGCCTTGGCTGTTCCTTTGAGGTTACTTCCCCGTTCGTAAGAAATAGGGTAATTTTTATTTCATCCTGTACTGCGATTTATAAATAATATTATTACTAGCTTACGCCACAGTAGCAGTGATAGCCTAGTGGTTAGGACTGTGGTCTCCTATTCGGGGGGTCGCAGGTTCGATCCCGGGTTTGGACGAACCTCTGACTTTTCGGAGTCAAGTGCGTTTGAGCAATTAAATATCACTTGATTCAACGGTGAAGGAAAACATCGTGAGGAAACCTGCACACCTGAGAGTTCTTCTGTTCTTGAAGGTTGTGAAGTCCGCCAATTCGCATTGGGCCAGCGTGGTGGACTATGGCCTATAACCCTTCTCTGAGAGGAGACCTGCGCTCAGTAATGAGCCGTTGATGGGTTGCTAATGATGAATGATGATAGCTTACGCCAATGACTTCGAATGCGTGGATTTAGCTTTTAAAAATTCCTCGGGAACCCTTTGATTTTCCGGGATAAAAGTAGGCTATGTCACTCTCCAGGTCCTCAACTATACTTATGCAAATCACGTCGACCTGTTGCTACGTTGCTGGGTGTATGATGAAAATACCAACAATTCCACACTTAAGTATTTATAATAATATTAGTAAAGATTATCATGCTATGATGCTATTTTCAAATTGAAGCAGCCAGCCGAAAAATGTTTTAGCGAAATTTGTATTGTTCTTAATTTCCGAGAAGAAGAGAGAAAGGGACAAAAGGGTCTATTTTCCTTTTAGCGTTGAATTATTTCTTTCTTTGTTTACTCGGTGCACTTTTTTGGCTTTTTTGACTTTTTTAATTTTATAATTTTCTATTCTTATTTTTTTGGGAGTTTTAATTTATAACTCATGAACTCTGAACCCACTTAAATAATTATTTGTTTTTTTTCGTTTAGAAAAAATGTACATTCAGGAGGACTGAATTCCTGAACGTATATCTATTTAGGAGTGCTAAATTGTTCACTTTCAGTATGACAGTTAATAGAAAACATTTAATCATACCAATAATTATTATTATTTATCCATTAATAGGCTACTAATTTGCAATAGGCCAGCGTGGTTGTCTATGGCCTATCCCTTTATGATGATAATTCAATACTACGTATGTATCTCAGTCATAAAACAAATTGTGTTATGGATGATAGTAAGTAATTTTATTTTTCAGATCTGAAGTTGAACAGGGAAAATACTTTCTAAGACCGTGACATTCAAGCAAGGTTGAGCTGAGATGTAGTACCTACTTGTGTCGTAACACAAAGGCTTGTAAATATATAATTTTATGAGTATCAAGGAAAACTTGGAAGACTACGTCAGCTACCATTTTCTAAGCTATTTTATTTAAACTTTACTTTGACGTGTCTTCAAATTAGTTTTGTGTTACTTAACTACGTTTTACACGTGGCATAGAGATCCTAAAGTCTTGTCAGACTTGAAATGTAGAGGTAATATTAATAACACTATGTTAAAACAACTTGAAATTTTTGGAATCATGGTATTTTTAGAATTAATAATTACTGAACACTGATCATCGTCAATATTTTTTTCAATTTGTTATTTAAATATAAGATCTGTAGATGTAAATACACAGTCATCAACATCATCACCAGTAATCTCGTCTCACTACTGAGCGCAGGTCTTCTACCAGAGAAGGGTGATGGGCCATAGTCCACCACGCGGGCCCAATGCGAATTGGCAGACTTCACACACCTTACATTACGCAACCATTTACCAACATTACGCAGTTTTGCTAAAGGTATAAATATATACATACGTTTAGAAAAAAGCCCACATTTCTCGCCTAGCCCTTCTGGTGAACTCAAAAGCCCTTTGAATAATAGAAAGTGCTAAGGGTCGGAGGTATTAGTGTTGTGACGTCTGTACTTTAAAAATCTCGGGACATAATTCGGGACAAGTACTAGGCGAATTAAAGCTTTGAGTGGAGAAAATCTTAAGATAGAAACTAGTAATGGATAAATTTTCAGTTAGTTTTTTCGAAATTAAATAAGTACGCAATTAAATATTCACACTAATTTTTCAATCGACGAAAATAAGGAGGAGGGTTTCAAGTATTTTTAAAGCACCCTTATTATATCATCACCGTAAACATTTGAATAAAATCACTTGACCACCTCACTGGTGCAGCTGTGAGCGCAGTTGTCTTATAAGGAGGTCTTGTATTCGATTTCCGGCGGGGGAAATATGGGAATTTATAATTTCTTCATTGTCTCTGGTTTGGTGAGACTTGAGAGGCTTTGGTTGTGACTATTTATCACGTAAGCAGTGATAGCCTAATGTTTAGGACTGTGGTCTTCTATTCGGGGGGGTCGCAGGTTCGATCCCGGACCTCTGGACTTTTCAGAGCCAAGTGCGTTTAAGCAATTAAATATCACTTGCTTCAACGGTGAAGGAAAACATCGTGAGGAAACCTGCACATCTGAGAGTTCTTCATAATGTTCTCGAAGGTGTTTGAAGTCCGCCAATTCGCATTGGGCCAGCGTGGCGGACTATGGCCTATAACCCTTCTCTGAGAGGAGACCTTCGCTCAGTAGTGAGCTGTTAATGGGTTGCTAATGATGATGATGATGATTTATCACCTTACTGTCAAGTATATGCAGTCAAGCGTTCCGGTACGATGGTGTGTACAAAGTAGAAACCGATTAATGTGCATATCAGTAATTTATATTATTGCCATACTCATTAAAAGTTAGCCCGCTACCATCCTAGACAGAATCGTCACTTATTACCATCATATGAAATCACAGTCATTTTATAAATTGTCATCGAATAAAAATATTTTAATCCAAAAAATCTTTTTAAACAACCGACGTCAAACTCCCGCTTTACTACATTACACACACACATTATACGAAGTATTTAATTTATTGATGATATTTTAAAAACCACTCGATCGATTTCAATAAAATTTATATGGGACCACCTGGGAAGTATGCCCTTTAAAACAAAAAAAAAATCAAATCGGTCCACATGTCTTCGAGTAATCGGTGAACATACATAAAAAAAAAAGATTCCGACGAATTGAGGACCTCTTCCTTTTTTGAAGTCGGTTTCAATAAGTAATAATAACGTGAGCGCGAGTTCAGAGTTAGTAAAACTCTGAACTTGAAAGATGTCATTTATGTTGTTAAGCCATAGTTAGAATTTCACAAAATTATCTATCTGTTCTTATAAATTGTTTTTATTATACCTACTTAATATTCATCATTCATCATTAGCAACCCATCAATGGCTCACTACTGAGCGCAGGTCTCCTCTCAGGGTTATAGGCCATAGTCCACCACGCTGGCCCAATGCGAATTGGTGGACTTCACACACCTTCGAGAACATTATGAAGTACTCTCAGATGTGCAGGTTTTCTCACGATGTTTTCCTTCACCGTTGAAGCAAGTGATATTTAATTGCTTAAACGCACTTGAATCCGAAAAGTCAGAGGTGCGTACCCGGGATCGAACCTGCGATCCCCGAATAGGAGACCACAGTCCTAACCACTAGGCTATCACTGCTTACTACTTAATATTGAATATCCATTAAATCGGGACATCTAAATGAAGTCAGGCCTCCGGGCAACACTAACTGTAGAACAGATATGGGTACAACGATAAATATAGGTCAGTAGCGTAGTATGTATATTTGAAAGGGCTGAGAGAGGTAGGGTGTTAGAAATAGCACTAGGTCGTTGCTAAGGGAAATATACTATACAACACTGATCGTAGATTTACGGGTAGAATATAATTTCTATTACTCACATAAGTAATTAAATATCACATAATTTATTGGTGAAGAAAAACGTCATGAGGAAACCTGCTTGCCTGAGAGTTCTCCATAATGTTCTCAAAGTCTGCCAATTAGCACTGGGCCAGCGTGGTGGACTATGGCCTAAACCAGCGACTATGGGTTGAGATGAATCCTACTTATATTAGGAATGCGAAAGTTTGTGAGGATGGATGGATGGATGGATGGATGGATGGATGGATGGATGGATGCTTGTTACTCCTTCACGCCACAATGAATGAACCGATTTGGATGAAACTTGGAATGGAGATAGCTCATATAAGGTTACGTTGCCTCAAATATGGTTGAGCGAAGCAACGGCTGGGTCATGCGTCATGCTTGTGAACGGGTTCCACCGGCAGGAATGGGGCTACTTTCTGTCTGCCCGTCTTAACATGCATTGAATTATAATTAGGTATGCTTTTTGGTTTGTAGCTTCGGGAAGAAAATGAGTTAAAAATTGATAAATAATTAACATTTCTTGCGGTTTAAAAATTAGGAAATTGACTAATTTAAGAAATTAATGTAAGTAATTTTAATATACGTTCCTTCAAATATCGTTGAGCGAAGCAACGGCTGGATCATGCGTCATGATAGTGAATGGGTACCACCGGCGGGAATGGGGCTATTTTATGTCTGCCCATCTTAAGATATATTGCATTGTTAGTAGTAGTAGGTATGCATTTTTGGAACTTCCCCTCATTGTGCATTGTGGAAACATTGCATACATAGCATAGTGTCTACTGTATTGTAAACTTGTTTTGAAAAGATCAACCGCCGAGTTTTTTGCTGGTTCTTCTCGGCAGGAAGGGCATTCCGAACCAGTGGTAGACTCATCAACGCATCAAAGGCACGTGTAAAAAAGTTCATTTAAATAAAAAATAATTCTATTCTATATCCCTAGGATATATACCTACAAAAACATATTTCTATTCTATATAATCCTAGGTGGATTAACACATAGGCTACATTTTATCCCGGAAAATTAAAAAGTTACCCACGCGGACGAAATCGCGGGCCTCATCTAGATCCACATCATCAAAAATATGAATAGACAGTTCATTTAATTTTTTATTTAAAAAATAACGCTGAATACAGACGAAGTAAATTAAAATATGATATTTCAAAGAAAAAACGGTGAAATTTAGCGCTCATTTTTCGTAACGCGATATGCATAATCAAGCCGGAGGGTATTATGCAAAGCGGCGCCATCAGAAAAACAAAAAAAGACAATATTTATATCCCATACGTACCATTGAACATCAGAAATGAGACCTCAAATAAATGCAAATTTCCACCAACCAGGCAAAAAATTCATTTGCATAAACGTCCGATATTAAATGTTGATACGCATATTAAAATTAAAAGCGATTAGAGAGGGGTCGGGGTAGACGCAAACAGAACGCACATTTTAAAATAAAAATAATTAATTAAATTAATTACACGTAGAAAACCTGCAAGAGATCTTTGTCCAGCAGTGGACGTTTAGAAAAATTTATATTATCTATAGTTTGTAGTTTGAATTTATGTTGTCTATAGGCCTTTTAAGTAATTTTTGGAACTGACCAATTTTTTTACCGTTCTTACTTATTGTTATTCTTAAAGAATACTTGTAAATAAAATAATTATTTATAAAGCTTTTCAAAGACTTGTGAGAATCATCGGATTGTCTTTCCGTAAATGAAAAATTAGAACATTTCAAATATATAAACCTAGTTTTTTTATTGTTAACTGAAATTAAATGTTTGTGTTTTGCTAAACCTATTTTTATAATTTTCGCAATAATAATACATGGCTTGGTTTTTTCAGATTTTCGCTTGGAAGGAACTGTTAATGGCATTAATTCAATGAATAATAAATAATGCCATGCCACTTGGTAAGATTTTAAGATAAGTATGTTAAAATCTTACTAAGTATATCAATCTATGCTTATAAAATGACTTGTCCTGCCTGACTGACTGATCTATCAACGCACAGTTATATTATACTCAAAGTACAGCCTAGACCACTGAAGTTAGAAACTTGACATTTTAACAGTAGGTTCCTTTTATGACGTAGGCGAGCACTAAGAAAGGATTTTTTGGAATTCCATCCCCAAGGTGGTTAAATTGGGGATGAAAACTTGTATGAAAGTCTGTCTGTATCTTTCAAGTTATATCCATGAAATGAAGTATTTGGGCTTTAAATTGAAAATGAAGAAATACGTGTTTCACTGTTTTTAAAAATTCCACCCCTAAAGGGGATAAATAGGGGATGGATGTTTGTATGAAAGTAAGTCATTTTCCAAGTCATATCTATAAAACTTGGTATTTTGGCTTTCTATTGAAAATAAAGAAATACGTGTTTAGAGTTTTTGAAAATTCCACCCCAAACCTTATTCCACGCGGACGAAGTTGCGGGGTAAACGCTAGTCTAAAGATGACTAAATTAAGGTTATTTCATTATGAAGAAGGAAAAACATTTATCTAAAACAATTAATCGGAGTGGAAGTAAGAAAATCATTGTTGAGCCTATTAGTAAGCGAGACATCTTCTGTGCTGTCTGTAGAGCGTGGCCCCAAGGCTCGAGCGATTGCGGTATGATGGAAAATCGGCCAATCTCAAGAGAGACTAGCCAACAACATAGTATATTATGTATGTATTATAGAGATATTACAGTACACAAGTGTGCATATACATAAAAGGTGGACTCAAAAATGAATTTGGGAATTTAAAATTTCTCAATTATTTTTAGTCTGGTCTGGTGGCTTTGGTCGTGGCTAGTTGGTAACTACTTTAACTCTACCTGCGGTACCAAGAAGTAGTGGCCATAGTATGGAAGAGGTTTTCAGTCCGTAGGCTGCAGGAGTAGAGTATACTAGTAAATTGTATCTACATAAGAACATTTGTCTTCTTCCAAGAGAAAAAAGAGTTACCACTCTTTATTTACCCCTTTCAAATAAGTCTTAGATCTCTCTTAAATCATCTTAGACTGCATTTTCACTTACCATCAGTTGAGATCGCAGTAAGTATGCGTAAATAGTAAGTAAGTAAGCGATAAGGCCGCCTTTTGTGTCATACTTTTGTGTCTTTGTTTCTTTTGTTTACTTTTTACGTGATAACGTCTTATAAATCGATAACATCAGCCGCATGCACAAAAAAGTGTCACATTTCACCTAGCCTGAGCGTGCAAGCGAGAGCGCGGAACAAGCGATAGAGAGGCACAATCGGCCCAAGCGTTGGCAGAGCGCCCGACGCTGGGCCCGCCAGTCATCGCGTGCCCGCTGTGGTTAGCGGTCATCAATGTTTCTTTATGACGTTATCACGTAAAACTATCGTCCGAAAACCGACTTTACAGACAACCAATTTTTTTGTGTTGTGCAAATAAAGAGTATAATAAATAAATAAAGTACCTACAAATTTTAACATCTGCTATTATCAAGATCACCATACAATAAACTTTTGTTTTGTTTTAATTTACTTTTACACTTTTAGCCAATAGAAATACACATTCTGTAATTTCAAGTATCTGCCTATTACGGTTCATGAGATACAGCCCACTGACATACAGACAGAGGGACAGATGGACGGACGGACAGCGGAGGCTTAGCAACACGGCACGGATACCTAAAAAAAAAGTAGAGATATTTTATCGCTTGCGCTTGTACCACACGTATTCTTACCATTGAGTTGTCTATTTATCAACGTCTTGTCTCGGGTTCCCGACCATCCGATTACGGCGTGACATCTCCGTTCCCCCTCTCTCACACGAGTCACTTGTAACTCGCCTTTTGACTTGTTATTAATCTGCAACATCATTAATTACCATCAGATCGGCTTATCCATTAGGGCTTTGTTTTCTATGAAATTACTTTTTGTTTCGTTTAGATAAGGTGTGCCTTTCAAGATTGAATTAAGGAATAAATTAATTACTCATTTTCATGATCTAAGCCTCTAAGGGATTCGATTAATATTTTTTCATTAGTATTATACTTGTAGAGTTTGGTACTCGTAATATTTAACAAAACTATTAGCTTGGTAAGGTTACAAATATTGACGATCATTATGTATGTAATATTGGAACTGCAAAATATTCACATAATAATCTATTAGGGCTTCCAAATAAGTATCTATACATAATTTTATAGGTGTATGTATATAAGTTTGTCCATACATTTCTCCGAAACTATTATTTTAACTTAGGGAACAGTAAAGGTTTCATCAAAATCAGTTGAGTAGTTTTCAAGATACTACACACCATTACACACTACACTTTTCAGTTATTTTTTACTAGCTGACGCTCTCGACTTCGTCCGCGTGGATTTACTTTTTAAAATCCGGATTTGATTGTCTGGGATAAAAAGTATAGCCTATGTCACACTCCAGGTCCTCAACTATACCCATACAAAAAATCATGTCGAACCGTAGCTCTGTCGTTACGTGATTGAAGGACAAACAAACAAACAAACACACTTTCGCATTTATAATATTAGAATGATTTCGGTATATTGAAGTCGGTTTGATTTTTTTCTTGGGCTTGTTTAAGTTTTCGGTAAGATTTTATATTTTTATACAAATAAGATAAAACAAGTGAATTCTATACATTTCCCCGTCAGATTTTATGCATAGGTATCCCAGAAAAGCCTTTGAGGTTAGGACAACATAAAAGTTGTATAGATGTTTTATTATTCCAGCCATTCCGCGTACACAGCATTGCACTTTCAAATAAACCTTTCAGAAGTGGATGGTCAATAAAACTGTCGAATCGTTTCAGCCGATATGGCTATTGTGATGGTTTACTATCCGGAGCAAATATGTATCTACCTAAGAGGAGTTATACCGTTTAATACGTTCCCTCAAATATGGTTGAGCGAAGCTACGTCTGGGTCATGTGTCATGCTCGTGAACGGGTGCCACAGGCGGAAATGGGGCTACTTTCTGTCAGCCCGTCTTAAGATGTGTGGAATTATAATTAGGTATGCTTTTGTGGAACTTCTCCTCACTGTGGAAACACTGCATACATAGCATAGTATCTATTGTACTGTGGACTTGTTTTAAAAAGAGCAACCGTCGAATTTCTTGCTGGTTCTTGTCGGCAGGAAGGGCATTCCGAAGGTAGACTCATCTACGATTCAAAAGCACTTGTAAAAAAGTTTCTATTCTATTCTATTTTTAGCAGGCTAATCCTACTTCCTACTAATCCTACTAATATTATAAAGGCAAAAGTTTGTGTGTATGTTTGTTCCTCTTTCACGCAAAAACTACTGGATGGATTTGGCTGAAATTTGGAATGGAGATAGATTATACCCTGGAATAACACATAGGCTACAAATTATCCCGGAAAAATCCAAGGTTCCCGCGGGATTTTGAAAAACCACGGATAGATGGCGCTGATTGTACTTAAATCACGCTTACATTATCCGCAGCATCGATTTTTTCATCGAAATTCGGGTTTTTTTAAATCCTGCAAGCAAGCATGCAAGAAATCAAGCAAGCAAACAAGCAAGCAAGCTTCGGTTTCAAAAAACCATAGCAAGCATCAGTTTTTGAAATTTCAAGCACAAGCGACTGCATATCCTAACGCTTACGAACATCAAAAATTGACATTGTTACATAAAATTTAATTATTATCTATCTATACTTATAATAAAACTGTAACTGTTACTGTTCCTACAAACACTTCCCGCGGGATATTAGTGTGCTACTTTTCACATATTTATCCTTCAATTATGGGCCAACGGAGTTACAGATTGACGTGTTTTATTGGATAGGCGTAGTTGAGGACTTGAAAAGTGACAAAGGCTACTTTTAATCCCGGGAAACAAATAATTCCCGCGGGATATTTGTACGCTACTTTTCACATATTTATCCTTCAGTTACGCGCCAACGGAGGTATAGATTGAAGTGGTGGACTGTGCCAAGGGAGCTACATATTGAAGGGGGTTTTTTGGATAGGCATAGTTGAGGACCGGAAAAGTATCAACAGCTACTTTTTATCCCGGGAAAACAAACAGTTCCCACGGGATATTCGTATGCTACTTTTCACATATTTATCCTTAAATTATGCGCCAACGGAGTTATAGATTGAAGTGGTTTTTTAGCACAGGTAAAGTTATGGGCCAGAAAAGTGACAAAGGCTACTTTTTATCCCGGGAAAACAGACAGTTATCGCGGGATATTCGTATGCATGTTTGTATGTATGTATGCATGTATGTATGTATGCATGCATGAGTGCATGTATGTATGTATGCATGCATGAATGCATGTATGTATATATGTATCCATGTATGTATGTGTGTATGCATGTACGTATTTATGTTTGTATCCTCCTGCTACTAACTTTAACTACATTAACTATATCCTATGCTACTTATCCCACTAATGTGAAAGTTTGTGAGGATGGATGTATGGATAGATGTACTTAGTATACGGATGGATGGATGGATGGGATGTATGGATGGATGTATGTTCTCTGAGATAGGGGTTGAACTATTTTGACTGCTTTACTCCATAACTTCTTCAAATTTAAACTAATTTTTATTCTTATTTTAACCGACTTCAAAAAAGGAGGAGGATCTCAATTCAACGGAATCTTTTTTATGTATGCTCGCCGATTACTCTAAGACGCCTGAACCGATTTGGAAAATTCTTTTTATGTTTCAGAAGGTATACTTCCCAGATCCTACCTACTACAACTACTTCTACAACGACTACAATTACTTCTACAACTACTACTACTACTACAACAACTACAACTACTTCTACAACTACTACTACTGTAACTACTACAACAACTACAACTTTTATGGGACCATCTCGCAAAGGTTCTGTATCGATTAAAAAAAATTCAGGCAAATCGGTTTAGAAATCATGGAGATATTGATATTTATAGGTTAAAAAACACAATACTTTTTTGATCCTTTATTGAAAATCAGTTAAAAAGTAGCCTATGCTAGGCTTATACCATCAGCTATTTGTCATTGGAAGTCACGTCAAAATCAGTCCAGCCGTTCACGCGTGATGTTTCTACCACGGGATATAGGGAATATACATTTTTATTTATATACGATAATAATTACATTTTTTGTTTAAATCCGAATGCGTCCTATGTTCCTGTGAGTAACGTTATTCACCGGAATTCCTGTGAGCTACGTACGATTATTTTGACTTTAAGTCGGTCCAACATCATTGGAATAAAAATAAAATCCTTACTAATATTATAAATGCGAGTGTGTTTGTTTGTAGGTTTGTTGGTTTGTCCTTCATCACGCCGCAACGGGGCTACGGATCAACGTGATTTTTTGCATGGGTATTGAGGTTCTGGAGAGTGACATAGGCTACTTTTTATCCCGGAAAATTAAAAAGAGTTCCCCGAGGGATTTAAAAACTAAATCCACGCGGACGAAGTCGCGGGCATCAGCTAGTAATATATAATTTGCTTGTTTTCGAAAACAGTAAGAAGATTTCAAAATTTTAATATTATAATAAGTACAACTATTTACGAGGCACTCGCCCGCTAGAGTGGGTCCGGAATAAAATTTTATACCTGGATTAAGCGCAGGTGGCGAGAGCTCCTTGATAATGCAAATGCAAAACATCTGTTCGTTGGTTATGCACTCTACCTGCGGATCGGAAAAATTAAGTAAATTGACTCTCCACGAGCGATTTACTGAGAATTTATAAGGAAAATAACTTGGCTACGTGTTCCATCAAAACACAAGTATTAAAATTTTCAGGCGAGTAGAGTCCAAGAGGCATAAGGTCAGTTTTGCATTTCTTATTGACCGAGCGAAGCGAGGTCTCTGAGTTTACTAGAGCGATTTGCACTTGTCCGTCCGTCCGTCCGTCCGTCCGTCCGTCTGTCAGAGCCTTATAACTTTTGAATTACTGAACGTAATTACTTCAAATTTAGATATAATATGTAAACCGATGGCCTCCAGCCGAAAATGGCTTAAAAAGTTATAAAAATCTTTATTTCAGGGGGGCTCTCATAGAAGCTAATGCGAAGAAATTTTTTTTTATTTGCGATTCATGGGTTTCCTGTATATCATTTTAAAGACAATTTGGAACAGAGTACAACCGTATTTTTTTTTTTATTTTTTTCCTAAAATTGACGAAATGGGGGGCTTCCAAAGTGGCGATTTAATACGCTCGCTTGAAGACGCTCTCTGGGAAAATTTTCTATATATTTTCAAGTTGTACTTATTTTATTACTTCACTTGTATCCTGTACTTGAACAACAAATACTAAAATTATATGAATATTATAAAGAAACGAGATTATTTAATTTTTAATGAGCATCAGTAAATTTCATATAGCTTCACAATAATGCTAATAGATGGCGCAGTCATTAACTATTCCAAGGAACTACTCGTAGGAGTTACGACTACGATCTATCCCAAAAACAGTTTTGCGTCGAGCATTATTATTTAGGTACATAATATAATAACATATTATTCAATTAAAATTATTCTTTAGTTAAATATCATTTTGTATATTTTCTATTCGCGTCGATAGATGACGATTTGTACAGATGCCCCTAACCCGTTTTCACTCGTTAGTAGGTACCTACATAATAATTCAATGTTTTCACTGACGTTCCCTAACCTTTACGGGCTACCTATGATAAGTTATGTGATGATTACTGTCAACTTCTTTATCACGATCCTGTACGGGACACCTAAAAGGACATTGGGACGGATGTTAGGACTTAGGATTGTGTTTTGGAGCTACCTACGTAAAGAGACTCCTACATAGGGGATGATTTAGGTATGTTTGGTGAAAACGGGCATAATAATAATAATGTCAGTTTTAGTCTTCATGTATCGATTGAATGAATAATCATGGGATACCGTTACCGCGAGGTCTCAGTTCGGGGCGAACCACTAGTAATAGTCAAGCGTATTACAAACTGTGTGTCAAAAAGTCTATTTGCATGGAGCGAGTTACGACCCAAGATCATACTAAGCTTACGCTTTGCGTACTGATGCTTACACTCACTCAGCAAAATAATTGATATAGGGTTTTTAATATCATAATATTTAGGGTTCTTAAACTATCGATCTATAAATAATCTATTTTATTTTACTATTCGTCATCCTGTGCTGAACATTCGTCTTAAAGGGACTTCCACATAAAACGTTCTTGATTTCGTCCGTCATTCTATCTAGAGTCATAATATCTACTTTCTAGCGCAAGATCTCGATTCCAGTAGATTGGGACCTCAGCGCCAGCTATGTGCTCTAGTCTCTGCCAATTTAAAAAATCTAAATCAAAAATTATTATTTACTAGCTGATGCCCGCGACTTCGTCCGCATGGAATTAGTTTTTAAAAATCCCGAGGGAACTCTTTCATTATCCGAGATAAAAAGTAGCTCTCCCAGTCTGAGGAACCACTACTACATCCATTACTATACCCATGCAAAAAATCGCATCAATCCGCTGTTCTGTTGCGACGTGTTTGAAGGACAAACCAACAAACAAACACACTTTCGCATTTATAATATCAGTAATACTTTATTATACTTAACACTTTTTATAATTGTCAAATTTTTTACAACCAAAGACAAAATACGTTTAGCTGTCATTTACGTTTTGTTATTCCACTGTCATTTGCGTTTTGTTATTCCATGTCAGATGCGTTTTTGTTATACCACGTTTTATAGTGACTTGACGGAAACGCGGTCGAACGGGATAAAAAGGATCCTATGTCCGTCTCCTGGTTCTAAGCTACCTCTCCACCAATTTTCAGCCAAATCGGTTCATCAGTTCTTGAGTTATAAATAGTGTAACTAACACCACTTTCTTTTATATATATAGATTTCACCTGTGGCTCCCTTATGACACGTCATGAATCTAACACCGGTTCGGAAAGCAGATTCTGCTGCGAAGAGCCGGCAAGAAACTCAGCACTGTGCCACTAAAGCTTAAGAACTCGCTGTTCAATTTGTTAATTACCTATCCAATAACAATAAAATCGGAAGCCAGTCAATAAATCATTATCAAATTGAAATTCCAAACATTTTGATGAAGTCATCACAATTTTCCTAATGAATGACGACTGGAAACTATACGTACTAGTAATAACATGTTTACAAATTATAGGCTATGGTTGCTTTGGAAGCAGATGCACAGAAATACCAATCAAACTCGTATTAGTAAAAGTTTCATGTTATAGCTGTTTTATAGGGGTTGATTTATGAGATATTAGGTACAGGGGTAGACTTTTTGTAACACTACTTTTTGGTTTGTAGCTTCGGGCAGTAAATGAGTTAAAAAATGATCAAATACATAATTAAAATTTGTTGTGGTTTAAGAATAAGGAAATTGAGTAATTTAATAAATGTAATTTTAATATTAGTCATGCCATTGTATGGATGAATATGTATCCAGGAAGTTCATAGAATCTAATATCTCCTATACCTATAGGCTATAAGATCGGTATCTACAATCTACATACTATATTAGATTTGTTTATGATGATCATTAGGTATATTATATTTTATAATTTATTTACTTATATATTTATTTAACATACATAAAAATACAAATATGTACATAGATTATTTGCACCTATAAGTCTCTAGACTTGTTCAGGTGCTGCACACTCCTATAAATTATTTTAATATAAATTATAGTTTTACATAAGCAATAACATGACATGAACCAAAAAAAAAAGTGTGTGTGTCAGCTCCGACGCACGACTGGAGTTTACCACTTAAAACGTCGTAATGCATTCGCGGCGCCGCTCCGACCCGATCGCTACGCGCTCGGCTTGCCGAAGCGAAAGCGCTTTCGCATTCGACAACTCAAGCGAAAACCAACCTTATCTACTCAAACTTAGGGTAGAAATTTGCATCGTTGTGAAAAACGTAGAATAGAATAGAATAGAAATGTTTTTTATTCAAATAAACTTTTACAAGTACTTTTGAATCGTCAATGAGTCTACCACTGGTTCGGAATGCCGTTCCTGCCGAGAAGAACCAGCAAGAAACTCGGCAGTTGCTCTTTTCAAAATACTTTTACAATATACTTAACAGATATTCTATGTATGCAGAGTTTCCACAATGAGGGAAATGTCCACAAAAGCATACGTAATTATTTCTAATTATAATTCAAAACATGTCAAGACGGGCAGACAGAAAGTAGCCCCATTGCCGCTGGTGGCACCCGTTCACGAGCATGACGCATGACCCAGCCATTGCTTCGCTCAACCATATTTTAGGGAACGCAACAACCCGCATCACACGACACAACGTAACAAGGGCATTCGACAACTCAAGCGAAAACCAACCTTATTTACTCAACGTTAGGGTAGAAAATTGCATCGTTGTGAAAAACGTAACGAGGTCATTCAAAACAGATTTCACTCCTCAAATTTTTCTCATACATGAGTAAACTCCAAAAAATAAAAAAGTAAAACAAAAAAAAAAATATTATCTGTAGGTGCGGCAGGTGCATAATTAATAATTATTATAATGATTGAAGTTTAGGTTTTCTAGACAAGTGAAAACTGTCCAATGTCCTTATCCATACAAATAATTGCTGAGTGATATTATCGCGCTATACTATGTACCTACTGCTATAATAAGCTAAATATTATACTAAGTATAGTCTAAAACGCGCTTGATTATGTTATGACAATAATATAGTATTTCATCTAAACACATTGACCACATTTGAAATTGCTAGCAATTTAGAGTTAACCCTGCAAATGCATTCGACGGGTCCTAATGACTTCAGTTCTTAGCTTAATTTAATATGAACTTGTAACAAGACGCTAGCCTTAAGACGCAACTTAATATGGTATGGAGTTTCACATCATCGCGACATTTCGGTCGTAAAATTTTATTTAATTAATAGATTTTTTCACTATGGTAAATTTCTATTTTAGCCTTTGGGAGTTAAATGTTTTCATACTGGGTGTAAGGGACATGCTTAAACACTTTGGAAGGGGTTACACTTAATGCCTTGAACGTTTGTTATAACGTTTGTATTGTTACGTTCCCTCAAATATGGTCGAGCGAAGCAACGGCTGGATCATGCGTCATGCTCGTGAACGGGTTCCGCCGGCGGGAATGGGGCTACTTTGTGTCTGCCCGTCTTAACATGAATTGAATTGTAGTTTTTTTTGGAACTTCCCCTCATTGTGGAAATAATATATTTTATTATAACAAAGTTTCATAAGTTAAATTGGCTTGGCACCCAGCTGCCCACAAGATAGTATAAAAACTTATTACAATGTAATAGCTTCATAATAATATTGTAAAATGATTATTTTGAAAAGAGCAACTGCTGAGTTTCTTGCCGGCTCTTCTCAGCAGAATCCGCTTTCCGAACCGGTGGTAGAATCATGATTTGTCATAAGAGCCACAGGTTGGCCTACGTGAAATAAATAATTTTGAATTTTGAATAACGTAATTATTAAATTCCACTTATCTCGAAAAATATTAAAATAATTTTTGAGCATTTAATGTATTGTGAACAATGCGATTCCAAAGCTCAGCGTTTATCAAACATAGATACCTGAAAAGATCGATGAGAAATATCAATGCTGAGCGTTTCGTATTCAGTTCATCCCTGGTTTCAGATTTTGTTAACGTATCACGCTACGTTACGTTATCATCTGTATACACATCTTGTTCTTATCATACTAGCTGATGCCCGTGACATCATCTGCGTGCATTTAGTTTTTAAAATTCCTCGGGAACTCTTAATTTTCCGAGATAAAAAGTAGCCCATATCACTCTCCTGGTCCTCAACTAGTATACCTATGCAAGTAAAGTCAATCTGTTGCTACGTTGTTGCGTGATTGAAGGAGAAACCAACAAATACACTTTCGCATTTATAATATTAGAATGATTTGCTAAAAATAGTTTTGGCAATGTTTTGTCCTCGAATAATCGAACTTATCTCAGTTAAACTGTGAACTTCTCCACTGTCGCAAGTGTAAGATCACTTCTAAACTTACTTCGCATGTATGCTTGGTCGGCGTTGTATTGTGCTGTCGGGGCCACGCGCCGCGCTGATGTGCCGTGGCGTTAAACGATCAAACAACATGGCAACACCGGTTTCACGTCTAATATTTACCAAGCTATGAATAAAAAAACTTATTAAAAAATCTTAATTAGGGTTCCGTACCCAAAGAGTACCAACGGGACCCTATTACTAAGCCTACGCTGTCCGTCCGTCCGTCCGTCCGTCCGTCCGTCCGTCCGTCCGTCCGTCCGTCCGTCCGTCCGTCTGTCAGCGGGCTGTATCTCGTAAACGGTAATAGGTAGACAGATGAAATTTTCACATATTATGTATTTCTATTGCCGCTATAACAACAAATAATAAAAATTAAATTAAATTAAAAAAATTAAATTAAAATATTTCCATGGGTACATGGAAATATTTTTATTTAAATTTTTTTAACGGAACCCTCAAAGAGCGAGGCCTGACTCACACTTGGCCGGTTTTTTTTTAAATTTTTCAACTTCGCCCACGTGGAGTCAGAATTTTTGAAAATCCCGTGGTTTAAAAAAAAAACATTTGTTATTCCGGAATAAAAATATTATTTATATAATATAGCGTACTATGGTCACTCTCCAGGAACTCAACTATAGCCATGCAAAATATCACGTCGATAATTAATAAGCAGTGATAGCCTAGTGGTTAGTACTGCGGTTTCCTATTCGGGGGGTCGCAGGTTCGATCCCGGGCACGCACCTCTAGTTTTTCTAATTTAAGTGCGTTTAAGAAATTAAATATCACAAGCTTCAACGGTGAAGGAAAAAATCGTGAGGAAACCTGCACACCTGAGAGTGCTTCATAATGTTCTCAAAAGTTGGGAAGTCTGCCAATTTTCATTGGGCCAGCATAGTGGACTATGGCCTATAACCCTTCTCTGAGAGGAGACCTGCGCTCAGTAGTGCGCCCTTTATGGGTTATTGATGATGATGATGATGACTTAATAGTACATTGTTACCTTAGGGATGAAAATAACTTATTTAGTCCCGAGACGGGGTTTGGCGCCCGAGCGTAGCGAGGGGGCCTATAGTTCGAGGGACTAAATAAGTCTTTATCCCGAGGTAAACACTGTGCTTTTCATTACGAATATAAGGAAAGTCAAAATAAAAATAGAAATTAGCTAAAGAAAATTGAGTGAACTTTATTTTACATAAATCAACAACTTTGGTGAGATATTTATTTAAAGTTTATGTTAAAATTAGAACAATTAGTAATAGTTAGTGAAAGGTTTTTGCCGGGTATATTGATATTTGATATTTTCTGGGAAAATTGAGTTTCTACAGTATCCAGGGATTCTTGGGTGAATGTTGGCGACATTGGTATTGGTGTCTTTTCTTCAGCTGTTACAGTTATATTGTTGGATTCCACCTGATAATCTTTTGAAGTGCTCGGCTGTGGGGTATCAATGGAGTGCAGATTTATCATTTTTGTTACTATGTGTGATATCTTAGTTTTATTTTCCACTGACTCTTCTATGTAGCCTTCAGCTACTTTACTCGACTTCCAACCTCCATGTCTTTTAATGACAGTTACATCGGCACCAGAATCGGCTAGCAAAGTTGCCGATGTTCTGCGAAAACAGTGACCCGAATATAGATGTGAGTTTGGCAAATTAAGGTATGTGGCTATCTCTTTAGGAATACTCGACATCTTGTTTTTGCCAATTACTTGCCGAAGACACTTCCCTTTATGATAGTTTATGAAAAAACGGTTCGTTTCTATACCACTTGGTCGTAACTTTTGGTATTTTTCTATTATATTTACAAATTCTTTTTTAATGACGAAGGTTTGGTCAACTTTGGTTTTAGTGCCACGTAAATTCACCAATATTATATCACCTTGTTTTTCAATGTCATCAACCTTCATATTTACTAGCTCGATACTTCTGCAAGCGCCACTTATTGCCAATATTAACACTACCTGCAAAAAAAATATTTCTCTAATAGATGTATAAATATATGAGAGCAGTGATAGCCTAGTGGTTCAGTCCTCTGCCTCTCATCAGGAGGTCACGGGTTCGAATCCCGGGCACGCACCTCTGACTTTTCGAAGTTATGTGCGTTTTCGAAAACTCAAATATTACTTGCTTAGCGGTGAAGGAAAACATCGTGAGGAAACCTGCATGCCTGAGAGTTCACATAAGTGTTCTTAAGGGTGTGCGAAGCCCACCAACCCGCACTTGGCCAGCGTGGTGGGCTATGGCCAAATCCCTCTCATTCTGAGAGGAGTCGACCCGTGCCCAGCAGTGGGACATAAAAAGGGGTTGAGACGAGATAAATAAAATATGTATAGAAAGTTACAATTTGATACAAATTACTTATGTGCGTAAACAATAAAAAGATTAACTTACCTTCATTACTAGGTATATTATTTCATCAGGCGCTTTGTCTAAGAAGGTTTCTACCTCTTGAGAAGTGAAAACTTTGGATTTTTTCGATTTAAACCCATCAGACTGTCTTTTGAGAAATGATGTGAGTCTCTCAAAATCCTTTAAATGGACGTTGTGTTTAGTACTTAATGTTGTCTTTAACATAGAATACACGCTCCATAATGTTGAAGGTTTATAAGTCTTTGATAATTCTTTGAAATATTTAGCAAAACGTTTTCTGATAACGATTTCACTTTTTTCTCAGCGCGCCATTTCATAAAATCGTCGTATGATTTTAGGTATCTTAGTTTTGATTTAGGTGGTAAAAGGTTTTCCACTGCTGCTTGAGCCTCTTCTCTCACAAAATCAGGCGTTAAATCCATATCTGAATCAGATGAACTCATTGTGTCAATAAAAATCACTGTTAAACAGAAGCCTAAACAAAACTCTACAACTCGAAAAACAAATGAAGATCGGATTGCCGCTTGCCACTTTCCCGCCTTTTTTTTTTTCTTTGGCCTAGCCGGCGGGCTATGCATTTAGCTTTTTAATAGTCAAGTATTGTCTATGATTGTCTATGAATGTCTATGAATCAGTTGTCTTTACTTTATGAATAAAGTCTATCTTTCTTCTTGTCTATGGATGCACTCGGGTATGTCGTGTTTCATTTGAACTCCAATAAAAATGTGACAACTAGTTTTTTTTAATTATTTGACAGCTGTCAGTTGAAAACGATTCTCCCTAGGGCTGAAAAGTATTACTTTCAACCCGCTTCTCAGGCAACTTCAGACCTACTTTCCGTGTATGAGTAATGAAAATTATGTATAATAAATTTGTCAATTGAAACTTATATCAGTTGACATAATATAATAAAATATACCCGTCTATATATGGCGCAAATTGGACCTTTACCGGAAAGGGGGATCCCTTTCCGGTAAAGGTCCAATTTGCGCCATTATTTTCACACGTTACTAAATTGTGAATGTGGACCGATCGGGCACGGGTCAACATTTATGTACAAAATAGTCCTATCCCACCGGACACTCATATCTTTTAAACTGTCGGGAATTACAAATAGACTATACACATGGCTATCAAATACATCCAAAACGGTCCTAACCAAATCATTACCTACCTCGAAACCCAGAAAAAAAAATTATAAACAACGCTGAGTCAACAATACCGTCCCCTCCACCAAATTGCGATTCATTTCCGTAAAATAAACATGTAGACTGGATACGTGAACACACAGAATTGCAAATCGACCCGTTAATCTAATAAGAGGAGCCAAGCTCTACGGTTCATTTGCGAAAAAAATGTGCCGAATTCTTTTTTTCCATATTACTCCAGGGGACCTGACGTTGACAAATACAAAGGCATTTCCCGTCTGCGGCGGTTATTTTTTTTATATTTGAACAGATAATGTATATTGGTCGTTTGAAAAATTCAAAGTGTGAGCGACGGATTAATGCGGTGTCATATTTTCTGAGTGTTTCGTTCCGTTTATTTTAAATAAACAGTTTTAGATGGTTTTGTTTTGTAAAATACGTCCCTATACCTGCGTACTTAGTGTTACATTATTTTCTAAGTGCCGATTTTGCCAACGTCGAGTGACGTTTATCGGAGATCGGCCCTGATTAATTATTATCAAGAGCATATTATAATACACAAATTTAAAGTCACTCAGAGAGCTATGGAGAGGGCTATGTTAGGAGTTTCTCTTAAGGGCAGGATTCGGAATGAAGAGATCCGTAAGAGAACCAAGGTCACCGATATAGCCCAAACCATTAGCAAGCTGAAATGGCAGTGGGCAGGCCATGCTTGTCGCAGAAGCGATGGCCGTTGGGGCCGAAAGTCCTAGAGTGGAGACCGCGAACAAGTAAGCGTAGTGTGGGGCGCCCTCCAGCACGTTGGACTGACGATATAAAGCCGGTGGCGGGAAGTGGCTGGATGAGGAAGGCTGAGGACCGGGTGTGGTGTGTTCTCTGGGAAAGGCCTATGTTCAGCAGTGGACGTCCGCAGGCTGAGATGATGATGATGATGATGATGATGATGATATTATAAAAGTTTATGTGTTGCTATTTTCGATAGATTTGTAGAAGTCGTTCTGGTAAAAAGTCGAATATTGCTACCCAGCTTCGGATATGTAGCGGTATTCTCTAAAAATGATTGCATGAGTGTGACGATCACAATGACCTCTGATTGGCTGAATTTCTGGCGTTCTTGCTGCGTCAATGCATTATAACCAATAACGGGAGAGTACCGGCCAATCAGAGGTCATTGCTATCGTTACACTGATGCCATCAATTTTAGAGAATACCACTACTGATTTCTACCCGCGGTTTGGATTAGTAGGTAACTAAGCTATCACCAGTCTTAGGGTGAGATCTTTAGATGGCTCTCAGTCAGCTCAGACTCAAGACTGAGTTAAAACGAGACAGATTTATGTCAGGATTTATTTGTGTCTCATTTTAACTCTTAAGTCTTGAGCAGAGCCAGAGTAGTACCTACTATATAGTAGTAACTATATATAGTACTGAGATCTATTGATCGTACCGATCAATAGATCTCAGCCTTAGTTTTCGTGACTCAAGTTTTTCAATAAAAAACAAAAGCTCAAGACTAACAAGTACCTATGTATTCGTACCTATTCCGGGATAAAAAGTATGTATGCCATGTTTCAGGTTATAAATTAAATTATAATGCTTTTAGGCGTAATTGTCGTCAAGCGCAAACCTATCATGTTAAAAAATATTACACCAAAAATAACCACAAATTCTACAAAATACCATTTAAAATTGAAATCGCTTCACTAATCAAATTTATAATAATTACCGACTTTATAGGTACACCAGTCCACAAATTAAATTTCACTGAGAAGCATCTGCACTAAAGAGTTAACTCGTCAATGACTCGACAGCTATAAAGAAATAACCGAATTAAACCTAATTCGATTAACAATGAATCGTAGCGGAATTTGCTAGAATGGTATGTCATTTAACCCTCTAATGGCATTACGTATTTAAGAAAGGGTTGCAAGGTTGCAACTAGAATCCATATTATAATTTAATTTTTGGTAATTGTTTGGCTTCCTGTGAATTATTAGTTATAACTTTATACATTGTAGTTATTAAAATGTTAAAAATATCCTGCACATTTTAATCATCAACATCACCTCAATTCTTAATCCATCGGGGACATTTTGTCAGGTTGGCAGACTTCCCATACTTTTTAGAACGTTATAGACAACTATCAGGCATGCAAGTTTCCTCACGATGTTTCCCTTCACCATTAAAGAAAGACATTGCAAAGATCGCCACATCAATACAGTCTCGTGCCGCTTTTATACAGGGAATACAATATCAATTTAAAATCTAACTTAAAAACTTACATAAAAAATCGTCCAATCACCTGGAGGGTTTACTTAGTGTTGGGGTCACCATTCGAGCAACTTTAGACCCCCACATCCATCGGTTCTTCGACCTTTATTTACGCTATTTGCCACTTGAGACTCGATGAGTATGTCGGTAGCAGTACTACAAAAAAAATATCCTATGGATGAAAATCTTTTGATAGATAGGTAGCAAATTGGGATTGAATTTTGGAATAACATGTACATACAATATAATCTGACTCCTATAATAGAAAAAAAGAAAATAATAACAGCTTATATGTGACAGAAACTCCAGCAGCGGGTCGCGTCACGTGCCCTTTGATTAGTTTGCTGATTCATTGCATTTGAAAATGTTTACAAATATCTTACAATTATTTGAAAATCAACCTTATTAATAGAATCTACTGAATCCGAGTTTGAAATTCACATAACAATATGCATATCTCCAAAAGTGGAATTAGTTTAACTTATATTGAATCTTACACGCGCATTTATAGGGTTCAGTTTTGATTGTAAAGGTTTTTAAGATAGTGGTAGGGCTTTATTCTATTCACAAGCGTATTAGTTGACCGCCCGCAGTTTTTGCTACTCAACACAATGGGTTCTTTGAATCCGGAGTGTGTTCTGAAAATTACTCCATCGTATTCTTTTAAAATAAGTTTTTCCATTTCCTAAGCTAGCACTCTATGCATCGTTTGTTTAGAAAGTAGATCTCTATCAAATTGGTTGAAGGTAGTTGAAAATTTTCGTGTTGTAAACGCTAACTTACTGCTTTGTAAAATAAAGTTTAAAATCGAAAGCAAAGGATTAGTTGTTATTAATAATTTAATTGAAATGAAATCCAAATAATAATTGGTCATTTAAAAGCACTTTGTATGTATCTTTTCTAAAGTTAAAAACAGGTCAAAAGGTTTTTGGCTACCAAAAAGTAGGACCATGTAAGTAGGAGTACGCTACAGTTTCATATAAAACTTTTGCCCAACACTTCTTTTTGGAAATCCCGCGAAAACTTTTGGCCCTTCCGGTATTAAAAGTAGCCTGTGCCACTCTCCAAGTCCTCAAGTAGATATACCCTTGCAAAAATCACGTTAATCCGTTATTCCGTTGCCGTGTGATTAAACGAGAAACTAAAAAACCAACGAAAAACACCCTTTCGTATTTATTCTTACTAATATTATAAACGCGAAAGTGTTTGTTCTTATCCCGGAAAATCAAAGCATTTCCGTGGGATTTTAAAAACTAAAACCACGCGGACGAAGTCGCGGGGATTAATACATATTTATATGGACTAATTGATGCCCATGACGTGCCCATTGACTGGGTTTTTGAACCCCTTTAGAGATAGAATTTCAAAACCTCCATCCTAAGTTCACCTGTACCAATACTCAAGAAATAGATCCTTTCAAAAATTTGCTTCTACCACTTTGGTGTATGTCGGTCAGTTAGTTAGTATAGTTTTATGGGTATTAGCCTCGTTTAGACTTACATTGAAAACCTACTTAGGCGATATCGGTCGAAAATCTCACATTCCACTGAACATTTGTCTGGTTCTGGCTTTGGCCATGGCTAGTTACCAACCTACCGTCAAAGACGTGCCGCCAAGCGATTTAGCGTTCCGGCACGATGGCGTGTAGAAACCAATTAGTGGTATGGGTTGAATGTTCACTGCTATATCTCTTCCAAGTTAGCCCGCTACCATCTTAGACTGCATCGTCACTTACCATCAGGTGAGATCGCAGTCAAGGACTAGCTTGTCATCGAATAAAAAAAAAACCTAAAAATTTTGCCCCCAAAAATTATGAATCATACTTCGGTGCAAAATATTGAATATCCAATTGAATTAACAAATAATCCGTAAACCTAACTTCCAGTTGGGTCTCGCGTAGCTGCATTTTATGTGACGCGTAGCAATATCTGCCTGAACCTAATACGATGAAATGTGGAGTGATGCGATGACTCCGTTTGACGACTTGCGCAGATTATAAGGAGCTACGTCCACATCTGGGGCGATTTAAAGCTATTATTCGCTACTGTTATACCTTCTACAGGTTTGTTTTTAGACGAATGATACTAAAATTTAGTGACTTACATTAATTTTGACGTGATAACGTCTTATAAATCGATGAACACCGGCTGCACGCACGAAAAAGTGTCACGTTCCGTCTGAGCCTAAGCGTGCAAGCGAGAGCGCGGAACAAGCGATAGAGAAGCACGATCGGCCCAAGCGTTCGCTTGTGACACATTTATTCATCAATATTTCTGACGTTATCCAACTTTTAGTTAAACAACTATTTAGTTGTGTTTCATAAGTTTATAGGAATGTACTGCGATCTTAGAATGTGCGTAAACTATCAACACGATAGTTGCTCGACAAAAAAAATCAAAAAGCCGTATCGATTTGCTTTTGATTATAGTTTAGTTGTGTGGAATTCACGAAAAGTACACAACTCGACTAAACAGTTTAGTCGATGTAAAAGTTGTATGTATGCGCCTTACCTAAAGCTATCGTCCGTAAACCGAATTACAACAACAATACAAATCGTAGTCTATTAAAAACACCTACTTGCAAGCGATATGACAAGAATATGAGTCTCCAGCACACGCATACTTATAAATAAACAACTGACTTACCCCAAAGACTTACCCTTATTTAAATACCTTGGTTAATATCAACGTTGTGCCTTATCATCTTTTTTGCTATATAAAACACATCTAATGTCACCAAGTTTACGTTGCAACCTACAGATATTTTTGTTCATGAGAATTTGTTTTGCTGGAAGGATAAAAGTTAAAAACTATTTTCTAAAACCCACTTTCCGGGAATTTTACCCGAGAACACCAAATAGGGCAAGAATTATTGTAATGGCTAACAATATCTTCGCTTCCAGGGTGACATTTCCTTATGTTGGTTAAAAAGGACCCCATCTGCTTTGAAGGGTTAAACTGTTATGTGGCTATTGCGAATAATGAGAAGCGTTTAAAGAAATTTACAGGCCCAAGGGGGTGTTTTCGACACTTCGCGGGGGGTTCAAAATGGCACGACTTCGGGTAAACGGTGGGTAAATAAGCAGAAAATTAATGTGTCAGGTATTTTTCGGTTACAAAATTATCTTAATAAATTATTATAAAAGGAAAATAATATAAAATTAATTTTTAAAATAAAACGATTTCAAACGCCCATGCCACTACAAACTTTTATTTTTATATAATTTAATGATGATATTTTAAAAACCCCTCGACCGATTTCGATAAAATTTCAATGGGACCACCGGAGAAGTATATATCCTTTGAAACAAAAAAGAAGAATTTTTTTTATCGGTTCTGGCGTCTTCGAGTAATCGGTGAATATACATAAAAAATCCGACGAATTGATAACCTCCTCCTTTTTTGAAGTCGGTTAAAAATATCACTGACACACTCTATCAACGCACAGCTCAAATCACTGGACGGATCGGGTTGAAATTTTGCTTACAGATAGCTGTTATGACGTAGGCATCCGCTAAGGAAGGATTTTTGGAAGGATAAGGATGAAATGTTAAGTTGAACAATTTTGTTTTCTTTTTTAAATATGATTGCACTATATTATATTAAATATATTTACCTATATTATATGTGTATAAAGCTTCCTCTTTTACACTGTTGATAATACCTACATATTATTCAATAATGTGATTATATTCGATATACTACTGCTTACTAATTACTGCTTCCTTTCGAACTTTGCCATAGATTGAATTTACTGTTGTAATTTGTAACAGTGACGTCATCTGGGTCACAGCTGAAAATCAGCGCCTGGCATTGTATGCACTTTTTTGCATATGACGCAGGGCATAGTGCTGAGCTGTACACCCTTTCTGGGTGATGTCACAGACGACATTTTACTTTTGTATACAGTTTTGTCTGTGTCACCATTGGTGAATAAAGATATTTTATTTCTTTCTTTCTTTTCTTTAAATTGTGTGGGCAGCTGAAGCAAAGCCAATGGCTTCCATGCAACTTTGCTCGTATACTTATGATAGTAGTTAAGTAATAGAGATATATGCATGATTATATAAACGCGAATAACATACATATTATATAGCTGTTTATAATAGCCGCTAATTCTGTATCAACAAGATCAGCAGCCCACTTAGCCGATTGTGCCCGCGAGGCGACGCGTGTTTGTGGAGGCGGCGCGTCTCGATCAACATCATTATGTATTCTATTACCCGCAGGTAGCTCATGTTATGACATTATAAGCTAATTAGTCAATTCATGTTAAGCGATGATATAGCCTAGTGGTTGAGATTTCGTCCCGACTTTCCGGACTTTTGTGCCTTTTAAGAAAATCTATATCCCACCAAAAACATTTTCATGTAAAATCTTGCCACGCGAGACCAATGGTTCGCACTGTCAAAAAGTTATCAGATCTCATGTAGAGCCAAGCTTCTAACTCTACACGCCTCAAATCTACAAGCCCTAACTTCATAAACTCTACACGTTAATCAAAATATGTGGCTTGGCCGTTTCGTTACTACAAGAACTATTGTTTAATAGAAAAGTAATGAACAGTGAATAAGTTTTTCACCTTACGCCCAGGTGAATGTAACGAAATGGCCAAGCCACGTATTTTAACGTATTTTGTAACGTGTAGAGTTTGTGAAGTTAATTCGCCAGATTAATAAAATATGGCCTCACAAAACCTCGCGATGTTTTCCTTCACCCTTACCCTGCTTGTCTGAGAGTTCTCCTTGATGTTCTCAAAGGTGTGTGAAGTCTACCAATCTACACTTGGCCATCGTGGTGGACTATGGCCTAGGGCCTAAATCCTTTTCATACATGTGCCAAGTTGTGGGACGATCAGAATTGGCTTTGTATTAATCAATGATAGGAGGGTAAGCCAACATTGAAGGAACTTTTGAATGACGCAAAATCTATAATATAATAAAACTGTAACAGGTCCAATTCTGTACATTGAAGATATTTTGAAAATTTTTGTTTGAGGGCACTTTATAATCGATACTGAAGCCAAAACAATTTTTTTTTAATTTTTTGTCTGTCTGTCTGTCTGTCTGTCTGTCTGTCTGTCTGTCTGTCTGTCTGTCTGTATCTTGGCCGCGCATCACGCCGAAACTACTGGACGGATTTAAATGAAACTTGGCACGATTTAAGTTAATACTTCGAGGTATAATATAGGATACTTTTTATCCCGAAATTCAGCACGGTTCCCTTGGGAGAGGGGATGAAAGTCAAAATGTGTCGCTGTAATTCATTAAGGCGTATTCCGATTTAATCCATTCTTTTTTTGTTAGAAAGCAGGTTCTTTAGAGATTGTCCTGTAATTATTTCAAGGTCGTCAATTTCGTAGTTCAGAAATTATAAACATCACGATCTTCAGTATAAGGTCCAAACAACTTGAACCCCGGAATCTACAAGATACTTTGAATGAACGGCTCATCTTAAGCTGGCAAGCGTACTTTATCGTATATAGCCATCGTAGACACATAGTACAATAGCCCTATTTTGTCAAAGTCAAACTACTCCAAAGGCGTCAGATTTTGCCAAACGATCATTATACCTACATACTACATAGTAGGTATGGATGAAATACATCGTATGGACTTAATGCTACAGTGTTTTCCTATGCAATTTAATATTCTAATCATACTAATATTATAAATGCGAAAGTGTGTTTGTTTGTTGGTTTGTCCTTCAATCACGCCACAACAGAGCCACGGATCGACGTGATTTTTTGCATGGGTACCATAGTTGAGGACATAGGCTACTTTTTATCCCGGAAAATCAAAGTGTTCACGAGGGATTTTAAAAACTAAATCCACGCGGACAAAGTCGCGGGCATCAGCTATCTATAATATAATAAAACTGTAACAGGTCCAATTCTGTACATTGAAGATATTTTGAAAATTTTTGTTTGAGGGCACTCTATAATCGATACTGAAGCCAAAACAATTTTTTTTTTATTTTTTGTCTGTCTGTCTGTCTGTCTGTCTGTCTGTATCTTGGCCGCGCATCACGCCGAAACTACTGGACGAATTTAAATGAAACTTGGCATGATTTAAGTTCATACTACGAGGTATAATATAGGATACTTTTTATCCCGAAATTCAGCACGGTTCCCTTGGGAGAGGGGATGAAAGTCAAAATGTGTATTTAGCTGTAATTCATTAACACGTATTCCGATTTCAGTCATTCTTTTTTTGTTAGAAAGCAGGTACTTTAGAGATTGTCCTGTAATTATTTCAAGGTCGTCAATTTAGGAGTTCAGAAATTATAGACATCGCAATCTTCAGTATAAGGTCCAAATAACTTGAACCCCGGAATCTACAGGATACTTTGAATGTACGGCTCATCTTAAGCTGGCATTTATACTTTATCGTATATAGCCATCGTGGATAGCCCTATTTTGTCAAAGTCAAACTACTCCAAAGGCGTCAGATTTTGCCAAACGATCATTATACCTACAATCTACATACTCCATAGTAGGTATGGATGTAATACATCGTATGGACGTAATGTTACAGTGTTTTCCTATGCAATTTAATATTCTAATCATACTAATATTATAAATGCGAAAGTGTGTTTGTTTGTCCTTCAATCACGCCACAACAGAGCCACGGATCGACGTGATTTTTTGCATGGGTACTATAGTTGAGGACCTGTAGAGTAAACATAGGCTACTTTTTATCCCGGAAAATCAAAGTGTTCACGAGGGATTTTAAAAACTAAATCCACGCGGACGGAGTCGCGGGCATCAGCTAGTAGTTAATACGATTATCATAATAATCAAATCTTTGTATCAAAAGGCACACCAAACAGACAGATATCAAAGAGATTTCGTGATATTACCTGACAAACAAAATTACTATATACACATTTATTACTTTACGTTAAAGTCCAGATTGCTCGATACAGGGGTCAAGTTAAACAGGTTAGGTTATTGCTTATTCAATGTATGATGTATGGAATATTCAGAACAAATATGGCTTGTGCATAGCGAATGTGGTCGGTAAACATGATTTGCGTATGATTAATTAACTGATAAAATGTAAATGTGTGTGGTTTTGGTGTCATGTGCGCAAATGAAGACACGGTAGGTAACTAGTGAGATTAAATGAATCGAATAAATGTATATTAAGTTGTGGAATGAGCTTTTCTTTACTGAAACGCGTTGAGCGACTTTTCGTAGAGGGAAAACTTATGGGTTCCGTCACCAACATGCATTAAGACCGGATTCAGACTAGCGTATTTTAAGTGCGTGTAAGCTTGTATCGGCCGCGCTCACGCGCCACATTTTGCGCTTCAAAAGACCGAACGCGTGTACACTGTACACGCATTTATACCGGCGCGCGGGGAGGCATCTGTCGCGGCTCGCGCTTAGGTACGTTTCTGCACACGCGGAGCGTTGCGTGGCGCGTGGTGCGTGGAGTCGCGCGCTAAACTCAAACATATTATATGGCCAAGTATAAGAGCGTTTACGCGGCGGTGACGCGGTAATGAGCGGCGCCCGCCGCGAATTTGAAATGTTTTGAAATGTTTGTCGTAGTCCAGGGAAAGTTTAAACGGTGAGAAAATATGGAAAAAAGCCGGCCAAGTGCGAGTCGGACTCGCGCGCCGAGGGTTCCATACTCCAAAAGTAAAAGTAAAACGATAATATTGTATTAATTTGCATAGTTATCGTTAACTTTGTTTGTAGAGGTTTATTGTTAATATAAAAAAAAACTATGCTAGTAAGAGCGTTGATTTTATTTTTCCTGTAAAATATACATAAAACTCTATTGACCATAATTATTTCAGATTTTTCGATTGGTAAACTTCGGAGATAAGGGGGGGGGGGGGGAAGGTATTTTTTTCGACATTTTGGCCGAGTCATCAAACACTATTATATATAGAAATAAATAAAAAATTGTTTTAGAATGCACAAGTAAAGGCCTTTCGTATGATACCCCACTCGGTATAGTTATCTTACTTTGAAATTTCAAACCCCCGATTTTCCCCCTTTTTTAATCAAACTAAAATAATTTTTGCGTTGTTTTTATTTTTCCTGTAAAATATACATCAACCTCTATTGACCATAATTATTTCAGATTTTTCGATTGGTAAACTTCGGAGATAAGGGGGGGGGGGGGGAACGGTATTTTTTTCGATATTTTGGCCGATTATTCAAAAACTATTATATATAGAAATAAATAAAAAACTGTTTTAGAATGCACAAGTTAAGGCCTTTCATATGATACCCCACTCGATATAGTTATTTTACTTTGAAATTTCAAACCCCCGGTTTTCCCCCTTTTTTTAATAAAACTAAAAATAATTTTCGACTTTTCTTTATTTCAATGCTTTTGGGCCACTATTATACACAACTATGCCAAATTGCATGTCGATAGCTTTAATAGTTACTGAAATAATCGACTGTGACAGACGGACGGACAGACGGACGGAGAAAGTCTCACCATAAGGGTTCCATTTTTACCATTTTGGTATGGAACCCTAAAAATTAAGAGGAAGATAGTAAAAACAACAATTTCATTTTCCCATATAAAGTGTTCTACCTTCTTTCCTGTCAAACATTTGACGTTCGTCTATTAGCTTCGGTAAGGTAGACTCGGGTCCAATATTATAAATGCGAAAGTGGTTTGTTGGTTTGTCCTTTAAAACAGATACGGATCGACTTGATTTTTTGCATGGGTATAGTTGAGGACCTGGAGGGTGACATAGGCTACTTTTTATCCCAGAAAACCAAAGAGTTCACAAGGGAGTTCAAAAACTAAATCTACGCGGATGAAGTCGCGGGCATCAGCTAGTATATTATAAAGAAACAATAAAATATCAGTAAATTACCCAATTATTAAGGGCATATCTAATAGGTATGGCATAGAAGCTATCTATAACTATACCTATCTGTAGGCATATAACGTGTTTCCACTTTTGTCGGCAGTCCTCAAGATAAGACTAAGATCCCCTCTCCCCTCCAAATAATCGTAAAGCTTGTGTGGCATCTTATAAACTAGTGTCGTACCCATTCAGAGTAGGTAAGACCATGGTTCAACAGATGGTGGTAGAACCGTTCACTTTTCAGGTTTCAGTTCGCAATTTCTATAAGTACATATTTGTTGACACATCATAACGTTGGTTGAATTAAAGATGTCTACAAGATAACTAAGTATTCATTAGTATTCAAAAAACAAATTAATTTCTTGTTAGTATAATAAAAACTTAATGGAAGACATGTCTGCATATTAAGTAAGTTAGAACTTGCATTAGTGTAAGACATCGTATTGGATTAACTTGGAGCGTTCCTAATGCATGCTAACTTTATTTGGCAGCTCTCTCCTTACCTCTGCTAGTACGAATGTGCTTACAATTTACATTCAATTACTTTGCAATAACGAAATATTTTATTTTATATTAAATTAGGTATATAAGCCATGCTGAACGTGACTATCTTGCTGGCCCAACTTTCTTATGTTTTAAGTTATTACTTAAATCACCAATCACCAACAAAAATATTAATATAAATGTAATTTATGATATTATTAAAAGTCCTCTTATTTGGCGTGGCACTAATAATAGTACCAGAACTGTCGATCTTAACTTATTCAGAAGAAAATAATATTAAAAATACATATCACAAACCACATTGAATTGCGAAAGTTTCCAGCGAAGGAAGTCCAGGAATATTAGCGTAAGTCTCATTCGACGTACAACGCGACTTATGCATTTCCATACCTTAGATTAATAACACTGTTAGGATACGGCATTAGTTATTTTCATTGCAGTTAGAATTTAAATATATTAATTATGTGTAATTTATGCTACATTTATTATATTGACGCATATTATATTTCTGTCACTAATAATAATAAATATCACGTTCAAATAATAATCAAATCAAATAATCAAATATCAGTTACGTTCCCTCAAATATGGTTGAGCGAAGCAATGGCTGGGTCATGCGTCATGTTCGTGAACGGGTTCCACCAGCGGAAATGGGGCTACTTTCTGTCTACCCGTCTTAACGTGTGTTGAATTATAATTAGAACTAGTGGTTCGCCCCGAACTGAGACCTCGCGGTAACGGTATCCCATGATTATTCATTCAATCGATACATGATAACCAAAACTGACATTATTATTATGCCCGTTTTCACCAAACATACCTAAATCATCCCCTAAGTAGGAGTCTCTTAACGTAGGTAGCTCCTAAATACAATCCTAAGTCCTAACATCCGTCCCAATATCCTTTTAGGTGTCCCGTACAGGATCGTGATAAATAAGTTGACAGAAAACATCAATCACCTAACTTATAGGTAGCCCGTAAAGGTTAGGGAACGTTAGTGAAAACATTGAATTATTATGTAGGTACTAACGAGTGAAACCGGGTTACGGGCATCTGTACAAATCGTCATCTATCGACGCGAATAGAAAATATACAATATTTAACTAAAATTTAACTAAAAAATAATTTTAATTGAATAATATGGTACAAAAAAATTACAATACAATTATTGTATTATAATAAGTAACTAAATAATAATGGTCGACGCAAAACTGTTTTTGGGATAGGTCGTTAGTCGTAACTCGTAGTTCCATGGGAATAGTTACTGACTGCGCCATCTATTAGCATTATTGTGAAGCTATGTTGATGCTATATGAATTACTGATGTACATTAAAAATTAAATAATCTCGTTTCTTTATAATATTCATATAATTTTAGTATTTGTTGTTCAAGTACAGGATATAAGTGACCTAAAAACATAAAATCAGTTTGAAAATCCATAGCGGATTTTCCTAGAGAGCGTCTTCAAGCGAGCGTATAAAATCGCCACTTTGAAAGCCCCCCATTTCGTCAATTTTAAGGGAAAAATTAAAAAAAAAATATTTTTGTACTCAGTTCAAAATTATCTTTAAAATGATACGTAACAATTTTATGTAACGCGATATTTTTTTTTTACTTCGCATTCGCTTCTATGAGAGCCCCCCTGAAATAAAGATTTTTATAACTTTTTAAGCCATTTTCGGCTGGAGGCCATCGGTTTACATATTATATCTAAATTTGAAGTAATTACGTTCAGTAATTCAAAAGTTATAAGGCTCTGACAGACGGACGGACGGACGGACGGACAAGTGCAAATCGCTCTAGTTAACTCAAAGACCTTCGCTTCGCTCGGTCGAATAATTACGTATGCTTTTGTGGAACTTCCCCTCATTGTGGAAACTCTGCATACATAGAATAATATCTATTAAGTATATTGTAAAAGTATTTTGAAAAGAGCAACTGCCGAGAACCGCTGGTTCTTCTCGGCAGGAACGGCATTCCGAACCAGTGGTAGACTCATTGACGATTCAAAAGTACTTGTAAAAGTTTATTTGAATAAAAAACATTTCTATTCTATTCTATTCATAATAATAATAAAGTGGCCAAATCGCCGCGGCTCATTTAGCGTAGGGTGCTACGGCGTAACGCGTAGCAAGCTACGGCACCAACCTACCAAAAATTGTGACGCTACAACCAGCTACGCAACATTTTGTACGGTATTTTACGTTTTGTCTGAAACAATCTTTGGAAACAATGACTGAATACTTCTAAATAATCGTCTAATTCTAAAAAAAAAAACTTGAGAGGTGTCAAGGGACACCAATATGGAACGTAGTCCCTTTCGATTAATTTTAGTGAAGGAATTGTAATAAATTAGTGGTGTCATCTAGTATTAAATTGATTAACTACGATGAATTACCAAACCAAACCTATATACCAAAGCCAAATATTATAAACCAAAGAGTTACTCTGGTTTTTTAACAGATGGCGTTCGTAGTAAAATAAAATTTTATCCAATTTATACAATAAAAAATTAGGGAAAAATTCCACATGTAGAAATTTTTTAAAATAAAATTGAAAATAGAAAATTCAGTCTGTCGAGCTGGGATTCGAACCATCAACGTTGAACTTATAGGCGACTGCCGCAACCACTAGGCCACGCAGACGCCGTGTTATATGGCGAAAATATCGTACACAATGCAAAATTCACATTCAACAAAAAAGTGTCGGTTTCAAAAATGTGTCGAGTGTCGGTTCCTTAATTTTTTCCGTCTAGCCCCCTTCCGTACCGCGCGATAAGGAACTACGTTCCAATAGACGTCTATTGCTGGACAAGGATCGCATCAGAACAAGATCTTGTGCCGCCTGTGTATCCAGCGGCTGTCAGCGAGTCGTTTGAGATCATTCTTCCACCTAGTCAGATATCTTCTATCTTCTGACGCTATGCCACCCCTTCTAGCACCTTGGGAGCCAAACATCCATCGGTTCCTCGAGCCATATGCCTCGCCCATTGCCGCTTAAGCTTTTTACGTCTCGATAAGTTGAAGATAACACTGATAGTTCTACGCAGCTTTTTATCTTTGTTCTTACATTGATACTTCGAACATGAATACTTATTCATAATTAATATTGAAGTAATACATCATACTAATCCTACTAATAATTTATAAATGCAAAAGTTAGTGAGGATGGATGGAACTTTTATTACTCTTTCACGCCACAACGAATGAACAGATTTGGCTGAAATTTTTAATGGAGGTAGCTCATACCCAGGTTAACAGATAATCTACATTTTATCCTGGAAAATTAATAAAGAGTTCCCGTGAATCAAAAACCTTACGCGGACAAAGTCGCGGGCATTATCTTGTAAAAACTATAAAAATAATTCGTCAACCAATAGGAATGTGGTTATAGGTCTCTTGTACGGATTTCTAATGTAGCTAGTCGTCTATCGCTGTCTTTAACCGCTTGTGTCCAGTGCTTTTCTACGACTCGTGTAATATCTGAACACTTATTTATATTGTAAAATGATTATTTTGAAAAGAGCAACTGCTGAGTTTCTTGCCGGCTCTTCTCAGCAGAATCCGCTTTCCGAACCGGTGGTAGAATCTTGACGTGTCATAAGAGCCACAGGTTGGCCTACATTAAATAAATAATTTTGAATTTTGTAATTTTTTAAATTTGAACACTTGCCCCATAAACACCCTTATTAAACCATGCCCCTATGGGCACGGGAATTATTTGTCTCGATTTGAGTTCTTAATTCTTACATCCATGTGTCGTTACTTACAAGTCAGTATGAGGCATGTCTAAAATCGAAACGTTTCGATGAACTCAGCGGGAATGTTTCAGCGCGAATGCATGATTTATGTACAGAGCAGCTTGACGTGTCTGCCGTGCCATTTGCATATTATTATAACCAGTATTATTGTATCGTTATGCATCACATTATTATCTTCGTTATTCCTATGTAGGATCTATCTATTCTTTCCATAATATTTTATGTTATGCTTTAACAGTGAAATAAAACATCGTGAGGACACCTGCAACTGCATGCCTGAAAATTCTCCATAATGTATTCAAAAATGTTTGAAACCTCTCAATCTGTACTTGGCCAGCGTGGTGGACTATGGTTTAAAACAGGGATTCCCAAAGTGGTCCAGGTAGACCCCAAGGAGTCCACGGGAGACTCGACGGGGGTCTACGTTGGCATGACCATGACGGGGGTCTACGAGAAAATAAAAGATCGGGAACTTCTGGTTTAAATCTTTCTTATCCTGAGAGGAGACCGACGATGGATTGATGATGATAATATATTATGTTGAGTGTCTGATTGCATTTCAGCGATGGAATGAAAAGCACGTAGAAATTGCCTAAAATACACTCAAGGTCTGCAATGCCACTCCAAGAAACAAAAACAGTAGATTTATAAAGGTGTTATGATTAGCCTTGAATGTGCGTCATACTTTAGGCAAGCGTGTTCCACCTTAGACTGAATATTAGTTAGTTATTATTAGTCATAGGAAGTTACTTTTAGGGTACCGAACGTAGTAGTAAGTAAGTACAAGTAAGTTTGAGTAGTTAATTCTTTCTTTTTAGGTAATGGTTTTTATGATAGTCAATACAAATGGTGATAACAGGCATGACTTGTCGCCTCCCGCAAACTTCACAAACAAAAAGTTAACATGAAGGGCAAAATCGCGACTCTTTGCTTAAGAAATTGAATCTTATTTATATTATAAAAACATGAAAGTTACATATTATATTCACTTGTTGGTTTGTCCTTCACTCATGCAGCAACGGAATAACAGATCGATGTAACTTTTTTTCAAGGGTATAGCTGAAGACTTGCAGTATGACATAGGTTAATTTTTATCGCGGTCCACGAAACTTTTAAACAACCTAACTCCACTTTTGTTATTTAGGTATAACCTTTCACACCTTGCTATATAATTCTCGTAACATTTTTTAACCATTTGAATTTTAATCGTTTTAGAGTCATCTCAACTATAAAATCGTGCAAAGTTTTAACGATTAAGTTTATTCGTGTGTACATAACGACTGGCGTGCACGCGTTAAACAGTTATTGGTCATAAAACCGTTCCCAACTGTACCGCTAACCGTTACTGCCACTAACCGTTTACGTTTACGGTACAAATTTTAACGATGATACGTGACCGCTTTTTTAGATAGACCTTTATGAATTTATGGGCTAGCTTTCGCTTATCGCTTTTGGGTTTTTAGTTCAAAAAATTCAAAATTCAAAATTATTTATTTCATGTAGGCCAACCTGAGGCTCTTATGATACGTCATGACTCTACCACCGGTTCGGAAAGCGGATTCTGCTGAGAAGAGCCGGCAAGAAACTCAGCAGTTGCTCTTTTCAAAATAATCATTTTACAATATTATTATACGGCTATTACATTGTAATAAGTTTTTGTACTATCTTGTGGGTAGCCGGATGCAATGCCGATTTAACCCATGCAACTTTGGTAGAATAGAATAGACTATAATATTTCCACAATGAGGTGAGGTTCCAAAAAAAGCGTAGGTACTACAATTCAATTCATGTTAAGACGGGCAGACAAAAAGCAGCCCCATTCCCGCCGGCGGGAAGTTTTGTACAGTATTGTATAGTACTCCTGACAGAATTTTGGCTAAGGCAGTCTATCAACGCAGACCAGTCTACCATGAAGAAGATATTATAGTGCAAAAGTATTGAAATACAATACAGGGAATTAGAAAAGGATTCAACTGACTGTTAAAAATACATTCTTGGTTGAAGCCTTGAAAAGATTATTGTTAAATTTTAGTCGTAAATTGTTAAAATTAATGAGGTTACACCTCTGTACCTTTTAATTAAAGCTTCTATCCGCAGAGCAATGAATATAAAGGTACAATAAAATTTTGAATCCATGGTTTTGTCATCTAACTGTTGCGTAAAATTGATATTCAATAAAAAAGTTTGTTGTATCCAAAGGCAAAGTGTAATTGAACGATTTTCTAGTTTTTTTCAGCTTTTTCAGTTTTATACAGTTTGTGACATGTACAGCTTTGCCTCGGGCGGTTTTTAGGTTCACTGAAATGGAGAACGGTACGAACAAAGGTTTTAGTTTTATTTGTTTTTTCAATTTTTATTCGGATTTTTATTGTTTAACAATTACTTTGTGGGAGTTAGGTATCTCAATATACCTTTGTGGCGTTACAGAGAATTGTTTTTTTATGCATGTTGCCTGGTTTTCGATTCCTTTAATTACATATATTTATTAAGGTTCAATTTAAATAATAAATAATCTCCATAAAGTAAGGCGTTCTTCTTCTACTTCTTCTTCTTCTTCTGGGCTGGTTTCCACACGTAAGTAGTAAGGCGTATTTACTTCTATGAGCCACGATTTCTTTAACGTGTATTTATACATATTATTTTTCTCTTTCTTTCTTTGTGTTCTATATTATTCATTATCATGGTAATAAGCGCTCATAGTTGCTTAAATAGGTTGATATTTCAATATTTTTATATTCCTCTAACGATTAAAAGCTTCAGGGGTTGTTTTAAGGACATTTTATTTCAATGGTTAAAAGTTATATATTTATTTACAGTACAATATCAAGTGCCATTACGAGGAAAAATATATCACTCAATCGCAAATAAAAAGTCCATACAATTACACCATGTATCCTTTCCGACAACCCTTTCCACGTACGATTCCTCTAACAATCGTAAATTTATCTCCGAAGCTATTAGTTCGATAAAATTCAACTAAAACGATAAATATACCAGACTTTGACGAATCACCGGCATCCCTCGAAAAGAATAAAGTTACCAACATAAATCTAGCCCATGGAAAACATCATTGAAACACCTTATCGCTAAGGTAATAAGGTTTATATTTAAGTGGTAGTTCGGTTAGTTAATGGTAAAGTTATGCTGGTAAAATATTTTGTATCTGTGTCACTTGGGAGCGTTTTGTCCGAAAAGAACTTATTTACTGGCGCTCACTGAATAAAACATTAGAAAAAGAAATATGTAGACGAATGATATGGTCGAATCGCATTCAATAGTGAATGATTAGTTCGCTATTCGATTAGATTATAGTAATGATAGATGCCCGGTTACAGTCTATAGGTAACTAGATTATTTGGCTGTGGATCGTGATATTTTGGGTTTAAGTCAAGTTTCCGAACTCTTGTTTCTGCTGGAGTTTTAACTTGTCAATAAAGCAAGAAAAGTTAAAACTCTACCTGCTCGAAATAAATAATATTCTTTTCAGGTATCGGAGAATACGTGAAGATTGGTCTGTTGATTTTTTCTTCAACCACGCAGCACCAGAGCGAACAGAAACAGATCAATATGGTCTTTTTATATGGGTACAGTTGAGGACCGGGAGAATGACATAGCCTCAATAGCTCAATGGTTGAAAGTGCGGACTGAAAACTGAAAGGTCAATCCTCGCTCGTTGCACTGTAGTCGTTCCCACTCCTAACACAAGATTTTCGCTTATTTGGAGCTGGAAAAAGGAAAATATTAGACAAGTTCGGATTGGCCAATTTTCTTTTTTAAAAACAAAAAATGGACAGCCTTAGGCACTGCCGATAGAAGTGAAAACTAGATTTGCTAATCATTAAAAACAAATAAGAAAAGCGCACTGTCACGATTTCGTGAGTGAGATTCGAACCTACGACATCATACAGTAAGCGGTAATGAAGGCGGCTGCTTGCCCACTGCGCCGTACAAGGTTGCTTGGGAACTTCTAAAATGTAGAACGCTTACTGAAATCTCCAGGTGACGATTGTGAAGGTGACGATTGTGAAGGTGACGATGACGCGAAATCCATGTTTTTTGCTCACCCAAAAAAGTGTTCAACGTGCCTAAAGAAGTTTTCACTTCAAAAAAGATCACTTTATTATAAAAGTTACCTGAGTAATCTGTTATTTTTATACATTCTAACATCTAAACCCTTCGTCTCCCCTCAACTTTAGGTACCTATATACTCTTATCACAACACGTTGTCATAGAAGTATACGCAAGTTTACTTCTACGTAAGTATAAGAACACGTTCTCGTATAAGTGCCTCAAAAACGCAAAGATGAGCTCTCCCCGCAACAAATAACGTGGCATTAGCATGGTTCCTGCTGAAATAGTCCGGCCATTGTGCTCTCATCGCGCGCCCGTGATCGCCAGACTGTGAAATGTCCTAGTATTTGTCAACTCAAAGGATTGTATTCAAGGAATACCTACTTACCTTTTAAAAGAATAAATGACTAAACCTGAAAAACTCAGTAAGCAAAGTTCTTACGTCTGTGTTATGGTATTTCTTTCTCTCTATTTTGAATCCCTCATTATTAAGCGTTGTAACCCCTTTCCTATTATGAGTTAATGGTAGAGGTTTCTTGGGCTTTGAGTACCCGGTTGAGTTTGTTGTAGGCTTTTCTCAGAAACCTTGTAGAGTTAGTTCCGACTTCGTGAATCATTTTCACTTGCATTTAGCATTTGTCTTGAATATAATATTATTGTAAGACATCGCCACGTTTTAAAAGTTCACTTGATTTAGTTAGATTTCTTCTTCTTCGTGACACTCTTGGCAGAGCGGTCGTGGTCATCACGAAGTGACGTCTTTAGCGGCAGATGTGATTCGCTTCACGAGCATTCGCCACTTCTCCCTGCTGGCCGACAGCCTGGTACACTCGTGCAATGGACCGCCCACAGCAGACTTGATTTGGTCGGTCTATCGCATGGGCGACCTTCCTCGCCCTCTGGTGCCCTCCACTTTGCCCTGCACGACAAGGCGCTCGATGGACTCACTCCCACGCCGGGAGACGTGTCCAAAGAACTTAAGTATGCGACTCTGTACTAAGGCCGAAAGGCGTTGTTTTATGCCGAGTTCTTGGAGAATGGAGACGCTGGTGCAAAACTCGGTCCACGACACTCCCAGCATTCGTCTCCAGCACCACATCTCCAGAGCATCAATTTTCTTTTTCTCGACTTGTCGCAAAGTCTACGTCTCCGCTGCATACAAAAATATGGGTAATAGTTAGATAGTTAGATTTAATGTAAAACAAAATAATTGATATATGATGGGATTACGATGTGCATCCTTTAATATATCAAATAGAATGTTACATCCAAACATCGTGACCCGCCCCACATCTTACATGTCGTAACACATCATTAATCTCAGATGTATGTGACATTTAATTACCTAAAACACCATATATTTGGCATTCTTCCGTCCCTTGGCCTCTGGGGCTACAGAGATGTATTTCTGTATCAACGGGACTTTTATTCTTATTGAAATGAACTCTATGTTTAGGGGATAAGGTTGAAGAGAAGCAATGATAAATTGGTAGTTAATAGCAATTAATATTGTCTTTCTTATTGCTTCACGCCTTAGATTTTATTGTCTCTTGTCCTTGTTTATTGTTAGATTTGTATCTGTACCGATATCGCTCCGTCGTCACTCTCTGAAGTTTTTCTGTTGCCAACTTATCAAACCAAGAACTCTTTATCTTAAGATAAAATATCGCTCAGCATATATTCGATTGAACTATAACACACGGCGAAAATAATATTAAGTATTTATTTTTTAAGCTATTGCATAGCTTTTATCGCGGGCTTTGAGCGCAGCGACCGAATCAAGATATTCCGTAACGAAAATAAACCTAACACCGTCGTTCAGTAAGCGTTCAAGATTTTAGAGGTTCACAAGTTACTCTGTTAGGCGCAGTGGGCGAGCGGCCGCTTGTCGCAGGTTCGAATCTCACTCGCGAAGTAGTGACAGCGCGCTTTTCTTGTTTGTTTGTTTTTTAATTATTTTTTTGCATAATTTTTATTATGCAAAAAAAATATTGCATAAATATTATAATTGCATAAGTTGATGAAAAATGCTATGCAATAGCTTTACCGCGGCAGTCCCCGAGTGCCACTTAATTTTTTTTTATTATTTATAAACATAGACTTATTATATTTACTATTTAAAAATATCAAAATTGTAATACCTATTTAATAAGATTTTAAAATTACAAAAATACGGGTTACAATCTGCCAATTCCGAGAAGAAAATCTCTTCCTTAGAGATAAACAGTGCTTGGACTGTTCACGTCCTTTAAATTATGTTTGATTATATTAAGCTAATATAAATAAATGACTAGTGTACAATTTTTGTAGTCGGGTAGTGTCTAAAATCAAAACAAATATCTTGTTATCATCTGAGATGCAAAACTTATGAGCTACCATAAAGGTTTCTCATCTGTTAATAATCTTTATTAGCAGGATACGGGCCGCCATTGCTCCCCGGAAGTGCCGCCATCGCCGGAAGTCGCCGGAAGTAGGTGCAATGATTATTAATTGCCATTCTAAGATTCGCGCCTTAAGACGTCCCTATGGGGTGTCCGAAATACAATGATATAGGGCTCTCATAATGAATTTTGCTCGTATAATGTTTTAAGCAGTGATAGCCTAGTTGTTTAGGACTGTGGTCTCCTATTCGGGGGGTCGCAGGTTCGATCCCGGGTACGCACCTCTGACTTTTCGGAGTCAAGTGCGTTTAAGCAATTAAATATCACTTGCTTCAACGGTAAAGGAAAACATCGTGAGGAAACCTGCACATCTGAGAGTTCTTCATAATGCTCTCGAAGGTGTGTGAAGTCCGCCAATTCGCATAGGGCCAGCGTGGTGGACTATGGCCTATAACCCTTCTCTGAAAGGAGACCTGCGCTCAGTAGTGAGCCGTTGATGGGTTGTTAATGATGATGATGATGAATGTTTTAATGGTATGGATAAATGAGTTATAGATTATACACTTTAAATTAATTTCAAAGTCGTAAATGATTTATTTGTAATATGACAAATGTAACATATGACAAAATTGGCAGTATTAAAAATATATGTAAGATGTAATGGTGAAAGTGGTCATTTGTGAGGATCGATTCGGATTTTGGCCATACAAAACTGTCATTTTCCATAGAAACGTGTACGGATCAAATCGGCTTTTCGATTCGTAAACGACTCTATGGAAAATGACAGTTTTGTATAGGCAAAATCGGAATCGATCCCCACAAATGTGGTTTCACCCTTAATGTCATCAGTCAAACTCAAGTGCAAACTTCGCATCACCTAAAAGTAAAATAAAAACAACTAATTTCGATGTTTTGACAGACTTTCAAATCAAAAATGTCAGAATGACAAAACTCGCGATTACAAAGACAAGAGACGATATGAATCAAAGAGGACTTTTCAGTATTCAATATAAATATCAATACCAACTAGCATGGACGAATAATAAATTTACTACCGTAATCCAACTAGGCATAGGTTTAGGATTGGTACGAGTAGCTTAGTTGTGCGAAACGACTACCAATCCTTAATCTATGCAACTAGGTAGTTAACTTCACGGAAGCTAAAAAGTACCCAAATGTCCAAAAAATGGATAAAAAGTCAACAGCAGCTGGTCTCCAAATTCCTGTAAACATACTGAAATTATCAATTCAATCCATAAGCCCGACATAAGCCGACCCCGCGATACCCTAATTTATTCTTTCATTGCGTCTTATTATTTGCAAATGGTCTATTTGTCGCGACTTAACCCTTACAGTGCAGCTGGGGTCCTATACACTCAGGATTACTGAGGCCCGCCTCAAACCGTCAAACGACGTCATTTGCCCTAAACGTCCACAATTTATTGATAACGCCATTGACAGATATTGCCTCAGATCTCGTAAAATGCAGCGGCAGATTAAGGGTTGGTAGGCAAATGGGTATTCGCAGGTTTGGACTCATTACGTTTTGTGTGAAATTGTTCGGGACTTAAAGGGAATTTGTTGTGCAAATACCTATTAAGTATACAATTCGCCGTAAATAGGGATCTGTATCAGATTTTCTATCAAGATATGGAATGTATTCACTTGCACTTCGGAACACCTATATTCGTATAGTACCAATTTAGTTTATGGTGAAATATGCATCAGATATAAAATTGTCTGTATCTTGTTTAAAAATTAGTTAAAAGTATTTTGTATTCAATCATCTCAACCCATCTACGCCAGCCCACTTCAAGAAGTAGTATCTAGTAGAAGAGACCTGTAGTACCAGGGTACTATACTTACAGGTAGGTCTCTTCTCGAATGAGAAAGACTTAGACCACTATGTTTGTTCACCTTGCTATTCAACTGCAAATTAGCAGACTTCACACACCTTTGGGAACATTGTGGTTTGGAGATCTCTTGACTTGCATATTTTCCTTCACCGTTAATTAAAGACCTTTTGCTTAAAATGCCATAATACAATATGCTGCACTAAATAGAAGCTACATGTTTTCTTGGCCAGCAATTTCAGCATAGTCTTAATTCCCACGTAGAGTCGTTAAAAGCATCTGAATGTTTTAAATAGATCTTTTTATTTATATCCTATTTATATCGTTTAGTAAAACGCAATCTACCATCCTTTTAAAGTAATGAAAGGAGCGAGGTTTCCGTGAAATATGTTCGTGGATGCTTAATGGCGTCTTAATGAGAAACGAACTCGTGAAAACCTTGGTAGACGACGTGAACATATTAATTACCTTTCATGCTTTAATGCTTGTCGCTAGAGTGATTAATGGGTTGAAACTTTTATATTACGTGGAAAAATGTATTTTATTATCTTGAATTAGGTTTAAAAAAATATTTTAAACATAGACACTGAATAAATTAATACAAAGTAAAATTATTAGAAACTAAATGTCATCATATCATCATAAGTTGATAATGATGATGATGAAATGTCATCATCATCAACTTATGAACGGCCCGGATTAGACAAGGATCTTCTCTGAGAAAAATTTATTACTTGAAATGTAAAATTATGATATTATTTTGTCTTTTTCATCACAAAAAGTGCGCACCGATTTTGGAAGACTGTAAAGAAAATAATTCGATTGACAAAACATAATAATATGATTATTATGGTATATCAAATAAAATTATTTAATTTAAATATTTTCATATTTTACACTTTGATTGCTGTAAAAACTACCTTAATCGTAGGCTTACTATGTTCACATAACTTCTGAAATCGGCCATTTTTTACAAGAATTAGCAAATGGACCTTAAATGGATTTATTGATATTACACTTGTACACAATAAATAATAGAAATACAAAGACCAAAGGGTAAAAATGCTTTTCTATTTTCCATAATAGCTTATATAGAGGACATTGAATGGACAAACGGAAGGGGTCGGTACGACCCCTTGTAATGGAAAAATGCTAAATTTACCGTCAGGAACTGGTCATTCAAGGGTTCTGTAGAGGACGTCGCGATATTTTTACCGCTTTTGTATTTCCTTTGAACTGATTTTCTTATAAATAGAGCAGAAGATTTAAGTTACAGGCTTATACAATAAAATTTATTTTTATACTCTATAGCTTAAATCTAACCTTCACCTGCGTGGAATTAGGTTCCTTAAAAATTCCACAGGAATGATTTGAACAAAAATATCCTATGTCCGTTTCCAGATTACAAGCATTTTGTGTCCTCAATATCAGCAGTTACGTTATGAAAAGGTAACAGACAGACAGGTACTTTTTTCCTTACGATAATAGTATGGATCTTCTGAATTATGAAATGTAGAACATTTTATCTTATATTTTATTGTTAGGGCTTTATATTTTTACCAAAATTGCAACAGGAATTTATAGTTTTCGCAAGTAGTTTGTGACTTGCGCGTAATACTTGAATCCAGCTTTCACGGCCTTTGGTCCTTTTTACCATTTTCCGTGCAATAAAACAGCGTTGAATCCGACACGCACTCAAGGGTTAGATGCATGGAAGAAATGGGGAATTAATTTGGATTTCGGACATTTGTTGCGGTTAGTTAGGAGCGAAAGTGCACCATCAATATCAGTTAAATAAAAATAGCCAAAGATTTTTAAAAATGAATCATAAAACATTGATCTTAATCTTCTTGTTGTAGGCAAATCTTAAAAGGATATGAGTTTTTAACATCCACAATAATCTATATCTATATCCATATCTATATATATATATATATATATATATATATATATATATATATATATATATAATTTGTATTTATAATTTTTTAAATATACAATTTTAAAAAAATTGGTGGAGAGGTAGCTTAGAACCAGGAGACGGACATAGGATACTTTTTATCCCGTTCGACCGCGTTTCCGTCAAGTCACTATAAAACGTGGTATAATAAAAACGCATCTGACATGGAATAACAAAATTCTTTATAAATGCGAAAGTTTGTCTGTTGGTTTGTCCGTCAATCACGCTGCAAAAAAAGCTACGGATTGACGTGATTTTTTGGATAGGTATAGTTGAGAACCTGGAGGGTGACAGAGTTCCCGCGGGATGTTAAAAACTAAATCCACGCGGACGAAGTCGCGGGCATAGGCTAGTAAATAATATAAATAAATTAAAAGATTAAGTATGAATCCTTGTTAATAAAATTACCTATATTAAATGTGCAAGTCTTGTTGTTTGTTGGTTTGTCCTTCAATGAGGCAGCAACGGAGCTGTGGCTATATGTGTAAAAACAAAATTATACCCAATTATAGTATCGGCTGTATATTGCCCTCCAAGACACTCATTAAAGAAAGAAAAATATATAAGTTTCCTAGAACAATATGGAAATAGATTCATCGTAGGAGGTGACTTTAATGCTAAGAACATCTACTGGGGATCGAGACTAACCACAACGAAGGGAAAAGAACTGCTAGAAGCAGTTAAAAAATTAAAATGTAATATAGCTAGCACTGGAAAGCCTACATATTGGCCGACTGATCCAAATAAAACTCCAGATCTCATAGATTTCTTCATTTACAAAAATATATCTCCAAAATATTTGAAAATTGAGGAGCGACATGACATGAACTCCGATCATTCTCCAATACTATTAACAATAAGTGAAAAAATCCTGTATAAAGAATCTACTTTGACCTTAGTAAATAAAAACACCGACTGGGAGAGCTTTAAACAAGAACTGAATGACATAATAAAATTAAATGTCCCATTAAAATGTCCAGAACAGCTTGATGAAGAGGTCAATCAATTTGTTGTAGACATACAACAGACGGCCTGGAAAAATACTCCATCATCGAAAAATAGAATTAGAAAAACACCATACCCGAAACATATTCTTAGCCTTATAACTGAAAAGAGAAAGAAAAGAAATAGATGGCATCAAACTAGATCCCCACTAGATAAAAGAATATTGAACAACCTAACAAAAAAAATTAACCGTGAAATCAAAAAATATGAAGAAATTACTACAAATAATTACCTTCAAAAGCTGACGAATGACCGCAGCACAGACTATTCACTCTGGAAAGCAACAAAGATCATGGACAAATCAGTCATTCATATTCCCCCGATTAAGGAAGAAAATGGTGAGTGGGCGATAAGTAACACTCAAAAAGCAACAAGATTTGCAAATTACTTAGAGGACATATTTAAGCCACACGAGGGACAAATAATGAACATCGAAACGATTACGGGCATCCAACAAGATGAAGACATCAAGCTTGCAACACCCAAAGAAGTAATCAGAGAAATTAATTTTAAGTTGGTTCCTAAGAAAGCTCCAGGATACGACTTAATTACGAGAGAAATTTTACTTAATCTTCCACGAAAAGCCATAGTTAAACTTACCACATTGATTAACGCTGCATTTAGACTTAAGCACGTGCCTGACCTGTGGAAAGTTGCAGAAGTCATTATGATAGCTAAACCGGGAAAGCCTCCTCATGAAGTGACATCATATAGACCTATCTCCTTGCTACCTATTATGTCAAAGCTGTTTGAAAAACTCTTACTTAAGAGAATGAAACCAATTCTAGATACTAAAAACCTGATACCAGATCATCAATTTGGCTTCAGAGAGAAACATTCAACAATTGATCAAGTCCATAGAATTGCCAGTATTATAGAGAAAACAATTGAAGAAAAAAAAGTGTGCTCCACTGTATTTCTTGATATTGAAAAAGCGTTTGACAAAGTCTGGCATGAAGGTCTCATTTATAAAATTAGAAATATGCTACCCAAGGCGTTTGGAGATATCTTAGAATCTTATATTACAAATAGAGCATTTAGAGTAAGACAAGAAGAAGCCTACTCTGAACTTAAACCTATAAAAGCTGGAGTTCCGCAAGGAAGTGTTCTAGGTCCGGTCCTGTACCTATTATATACCTGCGATATCCCAGAACTCGAAAATAATACCATTGCCACTTTTGCTGATGATACAGCTATTATGGCTATAGGAGTAACGCACAGTGAGGCAGTGGAAAAAGTACAAACAGCGCTAAATAAGGTGTACAATTGGACCAAAATATGGAGAATAAAGTTGAACGAAGCAAAATCAGTACATATTGATTTTACTAATAAAACAGGAAATTATCACGCTGTTTTCATTAATGACAAACAAATTACATACGTGGATACAGCTAAATATCTAGGAATGACGCTTGATGTGAAGTTACGCTGGAGGGCTCATGTCAAGACAAAAAGAAAAGAACTTGACTTAAAGTATAAAAAGTTGTATTGGTTACTGGGAAGACATTCCTCACTATCAATACACAACAAGTTAATTTTATATAAACAAGTCCTGATGCCGGTTTGGACCTATGGAATACAGCTTTGGGGCTGTACCAAAAAGACTAATATTCAAATTATACAAAGGTTCCAAAACAAAGTACTGAGGAATATTGTGAAAGCTCCTTGGTACATCAGAAATGACGACATTCATCGGGACCTGAAAATTGAATTCGTCGACAAAATTATACCAAAATTTGCCGAAGCCCATGATAAACGGCTTCACCATCATGTTAACGTTGAAGCAATCCAGCTCCTTGACGTAACAGAGCTAGTGAGACGATTAAAACGAACAAAGCCTTTTGAGTTGGTGTACAGTTAAATTAAATAGTGAATAGTGAAATAGTGATAGTGTAGTGTTAGTGCTGCCTGAAAGAACACATGAACAAAGTGTCTAAAAACTATTATCAAGAAAAACTAAGATGTGTCATTGGACAATCTCTTAGTATATAAGATAATAATTTATAAGTTTAGGTTAAATTAAAATTACTCATTAGCCAACTAAGTTAGGCTAGATTGTAATCGAATTGAGCACCACTTTGGGTGACTTTGGTACTCAGTATCAGGAAAAAAAAAATGTGCAAGTCTTGTTGTTTGTTGGTTTGTCCTTCAATGAGGCAGCAACGAAACAACGGCTGGACGAGATTTTTGTATGGGTATATAGTTGACTTGACTTAGGTCTGCTTGCAGAATCGCCGGGTTATCCTTTTAACCTAGAGTTAGCTGCTGCTTTGACAGATTTCGTATAAAGCTTCTGTCAAAATTACAAATTTATTCCTAGGTTAAACCTAACCCGGCGTCTCTGCAAGCGGGCCTTAGAGAGTGACTATGTTACTTATATCTCGGAACAATAGACAATTTTCGCGGGAATTTTAGAAACCTAGCTAACTCCACGCTAACCATGTTGCGAGTAAATGCTAGTAATAGAGCTAACATACTTATTAAGGGCCGATTCCAGGAACGTAACAATAAGTCTCATCCGCGCGTCTTTATATAATTGACCGAGCGAAACGAGGTCTCTGAGTTTACTAGAGCGAATTTGCACTTGTCCGTCCGTCTGCCTGTCCGTCCGTCCGTCCGTCCGTCCGTCTGTCAGAGCCTTATAACTTTTGAATTACTGAACGTAATTACTTCAAATTTAGATATGATATGTAAACTGATGATCTTCAGCCGAATATTGCATAAAAAATTATAAAAATCTTTATTTCAGGGGGGCTCTCATAGAAGTGAATGCGAAGGAAAATATTTTTTGTTGCCTTTCATAGACTTGCAATGTATTTTTTTAAAGACAATTTTGAACAGAGTACAATTTTTTTTTATATTTTTCCCTTAAAATTCACGAAATGGGGGGCTTTAAAATTGGAGATTTAATACGCTGGCTTGAAGACGCTCTTTAGCAAAATCAGCTATGTATTTTCAAGCTGAACTTATTTTTTTATTTCACTTGTATCCTGTACTTGAACAACAAATACTAAAATTATATGAATATTATAAAGAAACGAGATTATTTAATTTTTATGGGTATCAGTAATTTTTACATAGCTTCACAATAATGCTAATATAATAGATGGCGCAGTCATTAACTATTCCATGGAACTAGCAGTTACGACTACGATCTATCCCAAAAACAGTTTTGCGTCGACCATTATTATTTAGGTACATAATATAATAACATAATATTCAATTAAAATTATTCTTTAGTTAAATATCAAACTTCAATAAACTATTAATTACTACATTTTGTATATTTTCTATTCGCGTCGATAGATGACGATTTGTACAGATGCCCCTAACCCGTTTTCACTCGTTAGTACCTACATAATAATTCAATGTTTTCACTAACGTTCCCTAACCTTTACGGGCTACCTATGATAAGTTATGTGATGATTACTGTCAACTTCTTTATCACGATCCTGTACAGAACACCTAAAAGGACATTGGGACGGATGTTAGGACTTAGGATTGTATTTAGGAGCTACCTACGTAACAGGAACGTACGTACCTACGTAACTCCTACATACAGGATGATTTAGGTATGTTTGGTGAAAACGGGCATAATAATAATGTCAGTTTTGGTTGTCATGTATCGATTGAATGAATAATCATGGGATACCGTTACCGCGAGGTCTCAGTTCGGGGCGAACCACTAGTATATTATATTTTTGGCATATTTTCAATACAAAAACTGTCAGAACACTCACTTTATTCCTCGGTTAAACGTCACTAGACGCTGGTAAAATCGGCACTAAATCGTAAAGTCCGTATAGTGTCCAAAAATTTATTCATCACACTGATAACATCCGTTAATCCATTTAATCCAATCGCGAGATAAATCAATTAACTGGTGACAATGCTCAATCCATTAACTGTTTTGCTCCTGTATCAATCCAATCTGCATGTATAATGTGAAGTTGTCTCTTAAAAGGGCCGTGTCCATTGTTGGTCAGTTGTCCGAAACGGCCTAACGCAATGAATGAGTTAGAAGGGTGCTAAATAAATTAAGATAATTGAACTCGCTTTATTAAGTACAGAATAAACTTCTGGTTTGTTTGTTGAGTCGAATAGAAACAGGATTGAATTATTATGTTATACTACACCCTTTACGTTACGTTAGTTTTGTTGTATGCACCCGAACATTGATGTCTAATTTTTTTTAAATATTATCCATTCAGAACTTGACCGATATTTCCTTCCAAATAAACTTAAAGCTTGTGTTAAATACACGAGGACAAAGTCGCGGGCATCAGCTAGTATATGTATAGTATAAACTAATTAGGTAAAGAATTATGGAGTCTTAGCGTGAAAAAATTCTTACAAGATCTTTAGTCGTAGTTAGATATAGCGTCTTAATATAAATCTAATAGAGAAACTTACCTTAAAATCCTATTATTATAATATCACACTTAGTAATTATTATGTATTCCCTAAATTTATCTCTATTGCGAACAGCTGTGAGTACTGTTACGCTCGTGCGTGTCTCCTATTGTCTAATGGATGCCGCCAGAATACTAGCGCTCAGGTTATCTATGAACCTGCAGCAATAATGCTGAGTCGGTACCTTTTTGCCTAAGTGACATATATATGGGTACAAAAGCCAAATTCTCAAATGTTTTTTAATGTTTTTATTATCTATTCATGTGTTTGTGTGAGCAAATAAAGTGATTTTCTTCTTCTTCTTCAACGGTCAGAGGTAGACCGAAACTGAGGTCGATGGTTTAAACTCCACCCGTTTCATTACTTCAACACCAGTGACAATACAGACTCCAAAACTGCAGTTTTATTGCGGTTGACGTATAACGCTAAAACGTTGACGCAACGTTGCCTACAAACTAGACATGCATACATTTAGTGTGCTGCCCGCTTGCAGTTCTAGAATAACGGACAGCGCAGTAGGCGGCATTTTTGTGTCAACTGCTCTAGAAATGTCAGGAATTTTGCAGACTACTGACGGAAATGCATTCCGTCATCTGTCTTTAAATTGATTGGTTTTAAGTAAAATAACAAAATAAAATAACAACTACAATGACATTCGATCAGATTCAATATCAATTGATTACAAACTGAACAGATACATATCATGAATTAAAATGATAGATTGTTTAGAGTAGACTGGAAAACATACTCACTGAGATGAGGAAGTTTCGCACTAGTTTCATATTCATACAAATTTACATGGCATCATTACATACTATGATAAATGATGTCAATGCAGTTCAATTTCATACAAACCAAATTTCGTAGAGCGATGAATTCGATAGACTAGGGTGACTATGGTGCAGTCTCTGCTTCCTTACTAATATTATTATAAATGTTGAATTTGTTGACCTGATTTTTTGCATAGTAGATAATTAGGTATAGTTCAGGATCCGAAACGTTACATAGGCTAGTGATACTACTGTAGGAATAATAAAAGGTTCCCTCGGGATTTTGAAACACAACTCCACGCGAAATGAATCGCTGAAAAAAGCTAGAAAAAATACATTTCAGTTTGTATTCATTGAGTTTATTTTTCCTAAACTTTAAATAAAGCCTGTTTTGTACAAAATATCAATCGCGTACGTTATACGATAACTGCTGATAGCATTGCAGCACCAATTTACCGGACGTACCTATTTGCCAAGTAAAATGCTGTAGTTTAACACCGATTAACCGATTTAAAACTTTTAACGCTTCAGTTGGCTTGACGTAGACATTCGTCAGCAATAAAAAAGATTATGACGCCATAGCCTGATGTAGGAAATCTTTTGTTAGGGCAAAGCTGAGGTGTATTTCTTGTTTAGGTTGACGTACAAGAACCCTATGACCAGCTATGGATCTCTATCGGTGACAAACAAGTTCTCCCTGTTATTGTTTTCCCAAAATAACAGTCACCTTGCATACCTCGAACAAAAAATAATACAATATTTATCCATTACAACGATTGCTCGGCTAACAATAAATCACGGCGAGTAGTGACATCCGAGTTTTTGACAAATGGCCCGCAGGAACACGAGACGTGCGGATAAATGATGTGTGAAACTCAGATCTTCTTATTTGGGTCGGCGAAAACAATAATATCCGGAAAAGAATAACTCATATTTTGCAAAAATATAAAATCCCATCTTTGTTTCGATCTACCTACATTATTTAATTAATATACATAGTTTCTACAAAAAGTCTGCGATAGAGTTAAGTTGTACCTACAGATAGTTTACATCAACGGCTCACTACTAAGCGCAGGTCTCCTCTCAGAGAAGTGTTAAAACATACAGGACATAGTCCATCAAGCTGACCCAATGTAAATTGGTAGACTTACTCTTAATTGCTAACACATATATTTGGGAATATTATATAGAATTGTCAGGCGTTTCTTCAGACAGGCTTCGAAAACAACACTTTTACAAGAAAATAGGAGCTTGTTTACTAATAATACGCAAAAAGAAAGAATTCTAGGTATATTAATGATTCTCTACCTACGTAGTTATTTCATTGTATACATTGTGCTAAATATAGGTTATAGTAACCTATTCTAGTAAAATATTTTCCTATATGCGGTTAGTGTCATCACCAATTTAACCCTCCCATTATTCTAAACTTTATTCTACTGACCGACTTAACAGTGTGTAGACACGCGTCTCTCACATATCCAGGGTTATTTTGTACCTCACAACACAGCAGGGACCTGTTTCGTTGAGAATATGGAAGGGTTATTAAAGGAATTTACGATTTTTCCGTACTATACGATTAGTTCGAAGGTTTGTCCTGCTGTGTTATGTGATATTATTCGATGTTTGGACTATAATATCTTTGTAATTCGATTACGATCATGGTCCTTTTTACCCATTAGCCTACGATGGAATGGAAATGGTATACCTACATGAGATTAACGTTAGAGTTAGTATTTCTCTGTAAATTTTTTATTGAGTACTAGATGATGCCCGCGACTTCGTCCACGTGGATTAAGATCTTTTAATTGCCGCGGGAACTCCTTAATTTTCCGGGATAAGATGTAGCCTATGTGTTAATCCTGGGTATGAGCTATAATTATTCCAAATTTCAGCCAAATCGGTCCATTGGTTGTGGCGTGAAAGAGTAACAAACTGTAGTATACTTTAGGGTAAGTTTTTAATAGTTGTATGTAGGGTAGGTTAAGTTCCGTTTTTATTCTGTGCATCGATTGTGTCAAAGTTTCTCTCTCGCAATATACTCTTGATAAGGTCGACGTGTTTCTTTTATTTTAATACATAACACAAACATACATCCATTCATTCATCCATCCATCCATACATCCATCCTCACAAACTTTCGCATTTATATTAAATAAGTAGGATGAAATTTTTGTAATGTCACCCGGACCATCATAAAGTTGAAGTTTGCTGTTGTTTTTGCGCCTGATTAGTTTATTCGCTACGGGGGAACATTCTTAAATACATACATAAACTATCAAAATCGTAACCCTTCCTTTTGACTTTGTAGTTGGAAAAGTATAGCTTCTAAGATCCAACCTTTATATATTATTAGACATTATTATAATTTAGATAATTAATTATTTTGATAGACATTATTCGCTCGGTCTTTTGAAATACCAACACTGAAATAATCTATATTTATTCTTCATATATATAAATTAGGTGTCACGTTGTTTGTCCGCGATGGTCTCCTGAACTACTGAACCGATTTTGATCAAACTTCGTAACTATCTGTAATTTGATCTAACTTAAAAGATAGGATAATTTTTATCTTAATTATTGACATCAAGATTTGTTATTGCAAATTAAAATATTATGTTAATTAACCGACAGTCATATATAGTTACAGTTCTTTTAAAAACTAAATCCATGCGGACGAAGTCGCGGGTATCAGCTAGTAATATATAAAAATGAATCCCTATTTCCCTTGGTCACGATATCACGCGTGAACGGCTGGACCGATTTTGCCGGGACTTTCACTGACCGATAGCTGATGTTATAAGGAGTGACATAGGCTACTTTTTTAACCGACTTACAAAAAAGAGTTGTGTTTTCCTACCTATGTATATCAGTATCTTTGTGATTTGTAAACCGATTCGCGTTTTTTAATCGATACAAAACTTTTGCCAACTTTAAATCCTCAACCCTGATGATCTAGGGTTACTGTCAACTTAAATTGTGGTGATTTATTGACTGTCAATTATGAATAAAGTTCTTGCAATTCACGAGGGCGACTGACTTATGGTTGTGTGTGTGTCGTATCTGTATAAGTGTGAGCGAGCGCAATGCTCGCGCCTGCCCGCTCCCACCCAGGCTTTGACAGGCACGCACACTTATGCAATGCACATGAACACAAAGTAACCACAAGTAAAGCTCACTCGCCTTCGTGAATTGCAAAAATTGTAGTTGTTGTAGGTGCCAAGCAAAGACCACATAGTTATTATTCCAAAAGCCAACTCCTCAATTCTGATGTTGCAGGGGTTCTGCCCACGCGGACGAAGCCGTGGGCATCAGCTAGTACTATATAAAAATTACTCTATAAAGTGCACATTTTACCAAACCACAATCTCTTCAATGGCTTAAATAACTTTTTTTTTGTAGTACAAAAACTACGCTTCTCATAATCCTTATAATATACGGGGTGTTCCCGAGACAATTAATCAAAATCTCTTGCAATCTCGCGCTATAGCGTTACTTAGGTCTCAGGTTAGGTGTTATATTTGACGCCTAGACCGAGCGTGATTAACGACGCGCTGGCGATGACAGCCGCGCGGTGAGGCTATCCATTTATGATACAGAGTGATTCTTATTTATACTAGTGGTTCGCCCCGAACGGAGACCTCGCGGTAACGGTTTCCCATAATTACTTATTCATTCAATAGATACACATGAACATTCACATTAAATTATACATGTAAAAACAAACTGCAACGTGAAGTTTTATTGATATATGACTAAATAATAATTTTAATTGAATAATATGTTACATATAGCTGCATTTGCTATATGAGATGAGAGCGCCATCTATTGACATCATTGTGAAGTTCTGTTAAAAATACTGCTGCTCATTAAAAGTTAAATAATTTAGTTTCCTTATTACATTTATCTAATTTTAGTTTTTGTTGTTCAAGTAAATGATATTACGCTAAAATTATAAAACTTTCGAGCCCCAGCTTTCAATGGTTATTCCGTTGTGAGGTCAAATATAATCTCCACTTTGAAAGCCCCCTATTTCGTCAATTTTAGGAAAAAATTAAAAAAAAAAATACTTTTGTACTCTGTTCCAAATTATCTTTAAAATGAGGTACTGCAACCTTATGAAACGCAAAAATTTTTTTTTCTTCGCATTCGCTTCTATGGGAGCCCCCCTGAAATAAAGATTTTTATAACTTTTTAAGCCATTTTCGGCTGGAAGCCATCGGTTTACATATTATATCTAAAATTGAAGTAATTACGTTCAGTAATTCAGAAGTTATAAAGCTCTGACAGACGGACGGACGGACGGACGGACGGACGGACGGAAAAGTGCAAATTCACTCAAGTAGACTCAAAGACCTTCGCTTCGCTCGGTCGATTATATTAAATGTCTATTATTATTTAATGTAAATGTTGGCAGGCCCCCCACTAAGTGGACCGACGAGATCAAAAGAGATGCAAGGAGCCGCTGGATTCAGGCGGCGCAAGACCTAGGCCTGTGGAAGTCCATGCAAGGGACCTTTGTCCAGCAGTGGACGTCTCCCGGTTGACAAAGAAGAAGAAGAAGATTAAATGTTTGACTATTATCTTGTCAGATTAATACCTTTTGGATAACTTTTATTTAAAGAATAACAATGAATATTTAAAAACAGTAAAAAATTAATAATAATAAGTAATTAAACTTTAATTTAAATCATTACTCCATCTTGACATAATATTGGTCAATTCTGCAATTAAAAAGTACGGCTATTTGTTTTTAAATCCATATTTTACAAATACGTACATACTACATACCTACCTTACTGATGTATATTTTCACTATTGACTTTTGGAAGTGCACTTTTGATTCAGGTATGTAATTTATAAGAATACCATAGCGTCACACGAGTCAAAACATAACCCCAAAACGAGCTCTACAAACACTAAAATTTCAGTCTAAAACGATTAAATTCAAAAACAACAAAAGTAACAGCCTGTATAAGATAGCCAATGCACCTATATCTAAGATGAGTCGGCATGTCTCGGTGCAAGTCGCCACTTGAACTGTCAATTATGTGTTATTGACTCTAGGTATGATTGACGAGCTTACCTTGGCAAGACTAGTTATATGTTTTATATTACATTTTACAGTTATATATTACATAATCATTATGTTGGTATTTACTAGCTTTTGCCCTCAACTACTTTTTTTTTTAATTCGAGATAGGCTTGTGCTTGATGACAATCAATACTGGAAAGCACTGATGTGGTCTAGATTGCAGCGCGCTTGCCTAGAAAATACCTATTCACTCTTGCCTTGAAGGTACTGAGGCGTCTGCGTGGACTTAGGATTTTAAGATGTTACAAATTCTGTAGATTGTAACTATATCCATGCATAAAATGAATAGAATGATTGTAGCATATGAATAGGAGGAGTGATAGCTTAGTGGTTAGGACTGTGGTCTCCTATTCGGGGTGTCGCAGGTTCGATCCCCTTTCCCCCTCGACCTTTGACTTTTCGGAGTCATGTGCGTTTAAGCAATTAAAAATCACTTGCTTCAACGGTGAAGGATAACATCGTGAGGAAACCTGCACATCTGAGAGTTCTCTATAATGTTCTCGAAGGTGTGTGAAGTCCGCCAATTCGCATCGCACGCAGGGCTAGAATGGTGGACTATGGCCTATAATCCATCTTTGAGAGGAAACCTGCGCTGAGTAGTAAGCCGTTGATGGGTTGCTGATGATGATGATGATGATGCATAAAATCGAGTCGATCCGTAGCTGATTGGAGGACAAACCAACAAGCAAACTCATTTTCGAATTTAAATTTAACTAGCCCATGCAAGTGACTTTGTCCGCATGGATTAGTTTTTAAAGTTCCTCGGGAACTCTTTGATTTTCCGGGATAAAAGTAGCCTATGTCACTCTCCAGGTCCTCAACTATACCCATGCAAAAATCACGTCGATCCGTAACTCTGTTGCGGCGTGTTTGAAGGACAAACCAACAAACCAACAAACACACTTTCGCATTTATAATATTAGTATGATGATATGATTTTAGTAATTAGTATGGAAACAGATAAAGATTTGATGCATAAAAGGGAAAAGGATTTTAATCATCTAATTCAAACAATTGAAAACCACCTCCAAGACAGATTAAAACAAAAAGCGGATAACCCTTTAGCGCTGTCATTGAAATTGAAAAAGCGAATCAGAAAAACTGTAATGGCCAAAGCGGCACCAAACATCAAACGCTAATAATCACCATTTTTCAAAGACTCCAAACACAAAAGAAAACAATAAGTTTAAAGAGTTTACGAGTGCATGAAAATGGCTTTCGGGTATTTTTTACCCCCATCCGCGGAAAAGGGTTAAAGATTTAACCCCTTTGGCGTCGACGGTAATTAATGGCAGATTTCTTTGAAAAAATCCCCTCGAGAAGGAAAAAGTGTGAATGTCTGTAATAAAATTGTTATAACTTCGGAACTAATAAGCTTTTGTGAAAGTATTGTCGATCAGATCAAAGGATTGAAAAACGAGTTCGTTAACATTTAAGAATAATATTATTTTTTTAACTAACTTGTAAGCTCCTCTGGTTCTACGCTGGCAGGAATTAATAATAATAATATAATAGAAAATATATACCTGACTTTATTATACTTTTCCAATCAAGTTTTTCAATTTAACAATATTTCAGATCGGATTCGTAGACTTCACACACCTTTGAGAACATTACATTGGAGAACTCTTAAGCCTGCATCATGCATGGTTTTCTCAAGATATTTTCTTCTCCGTAATAGAAATAAATATTTATGATCTTACACACGCAAATGCAGTATCAGTTAATATTGTAATGTTCATTACAGCACCGCAATCGGTTTCATGATTAAACGCCTTTGCGGCTGTAAAACGATCCCGATGGTCATTTCCAATTGCTATTAGGGGTGAACACTCTTTAAAAATATAAATCATATTTGCATAACTAATAGAATAAAAAAGTTTGGCAAGTTTAATAATAAATTACTGTAGTATTTTATTATAGACCGTCACGCCCATTCCTACAAATGATTTCCAGACTTTCTTAAAGCGTAGTTGAAGAATCAAGTATTAAATTAAAATCATCAATGACCTAAATGTGATTTTCATTCTTCTATTTGTGTCTCTCAATATACCAGAATTTTATAATGTTAACCTTTTCGAAAATAGTTATTTATTAAGAATGTTAATTTAATTACATTTTCGAAATAGTTATTTGTTCAGAATGTTAATTTAATTACATGTTCGAAATAGTTATTTGTTCAGAATGTTAATTTAATTACCATTTCGAAATTAGTTAAGACTTGAACTTCGATCTTTACACATCCAAACTAAATGATAGATTTACAAACTTTAACTTTAAGGCCCGCTTGCAGAGACTCCGGATTAGGTTCAACCCAGGAATAAATTTGTAATTTTGACAGAAGCTTTATACGAAATCTGTCAAAGCAGCAGCTAGCTCTAGGTTAAAAGGATAACCCGGCGTTTCTGCAAGTAGGCCTAAAAGTTAAAAATTATATCCTCAGACCTTGGGTTGAATGGTTTAAGCTCAGACCTTAAATATGTATTTCCTTTTTTGTCAATGATTGTTGAGATGACAGCCCTGAAGACCTCGGCATTAACAGTCGATCTGTTAATCAACAATATGGTTTATAGCTCAGCAGCGCTGTATATTCGCGAGCGATTGTTATTTATAGCTTCACTCCGGATTCGGGGATTACACTCGCGGTTTGGAATCACTTGATTTGATGCATTGCTTACTCCACTTCAAATCCATTTTATGGTTTTGTGATGCATCAACTAATAACGCTTGGAACAGAAGTTTCTAACAAAGTTCCGTACCAAACGAAGCAGTGATAGCCTAGTTAGGAATGTGGTCTCCTATTCTGGCGGTCGCAGGTTCGATTACGGGCACGCACCTGACTTTTCGGAGCTATGTACGTTTAAGCAATTAAATACTTATCAAAATGCCACATGCTTCAAACGGCGAAGGAAAACAACGTGATCTTATTTTGGCAGATTTTCAATATAAAAACTGTCAGAACGCTCAATTTATTCCTCGTTTAGGCATCACTCGACGTTGATCAAATCAGAATTAGTTGTAGGTATATTAAAGTTTTTTGATGAAATTTCAGCTACGGCAACAATTTGGCTTTAAAATAAAAATTCTTTTTAAAAAACCGACTTCTAACGCCACTACAAAGTATAAAAATAATTTTAGTTTGTCCACGTTTGTTGAAGTTGGGCGGGCCTATATACAAACTATGAAACCGATGCGCGACGCTACAGAATATGATAGACTCGTTTGTAGAAGTCGAGCGAGCATCGCGAGTCGGTTTCATAGTTTGTATTTTAGGCCCGCCCGACTTCAACAAACGTGGACAAACTAAAATTATTTTTATACTTTGTAGTGGCGTTAGAAGTCGGTTTTTTGAAAAGAATTTTTATTTTAAGCTTTTAAGTGTAGTATCCTATGATTGAGGAGCTAGGACCTGGAGCTCCATGATGTAGTCCATACTTGTTACCTACAATATCAATTCGTAATCAAAATTTCCTAAATCGCCATAGTTTTAGCCTGCAGCATCAGGCTTGAGGAGTTGAAGGTTAAAATTTTTATGGGACCATTTCGCAAACATCCTCTGTCGATTAAAAAAAAAATCACGCGAATCGGTCCAGTAATCCCGGAGAAATCGGTGGACATACATAGAAAAAAAAAAAAGATACCGGCCGAATTGAGAACCTCCTCCTTTTTGGAAGTCGGTTAAAAATAATAATTTTCTTTTAACATTTTAATCACAAGCAATGTTGAGTTCTTGGATAAAGATAACACTTTAATAAACTAGTTGTTTTACCTCCTTTACATTTTAAACTAAATATTTGAATTTCCATTTAGTCCTCAAGCGTACAGAGCACCCGAGCGTTGCAGTTACGTGAGGCAAATTTATACTCGACTTAATAAGTTGTGTCGTTTCATTTAGCGCGAGAAACGCTTGGACAAGTTATTTGTATTCATCGGCTGAAGTATGAAATAATTTAATTTTAGACCATGGAATAAGCGATATAATATTTACTACCAAAGTAAGTCTTTGAGTATTTTAATACTCAAAGACCAAAGTAGACCCTCTGACAGTCGTCAAAGACCAAAGTAGACCCTCTGACAGTCGCACAACGCGTGACCGATTTTGATTTATTAAACTTCTAGTGATGCATAAAGGAAAAAAATACGTGTGGCACTCGGGGACTGCCGCGGTAAAGCTATTGCATAGCATTTTTTATCAACTTATGCAATTATAATATTTATGCAATATTTTTTTTTGCATAATAAAAATTATGCAAAAAAATAATTAAAAAACAAACAAACAAAAAAAGCGCACTGTCACTACTTCGCGGGTGAGATTCGAACCTGCGACATCATACACCATACGGTAAAGAAATTGGCCGCTCGCCCACTGCGCCAAACAAAGCTACTTATGAACCTCTAAAATGTTGAACGCTTACTGAACGACGGTGTTAGGTTTATTTACGTTACGGAATTTCTTGATTCGGTCGCCGCGCTCAAACTGTTTGTCCTAGTTCAAAGCCCGCGATAAAAGCTATGCAATAGCTTAATACCTACTTCTAATAAAGCCCATAGCATTCGATTTAGATTTATCAAACTTCTAGTGATATATTACTAGCAGATGCACGCGATTTCGTCCGCGTGGATTTAGTTTTTAAAATCCCGCGGGATTCTGATTTTCCGGGATGTACTATGTCAACTATATCTATCCAAAAAATCACCTCAATCCGTAGCTTTGTTGCAGCATGATTGTCGGACAAACCAACAAACAAACACACTTTTGCATTTATAATATGTACCTATAAGTATTAGTAAGGAAGAACTACGATAAGAAAGGCGATCTAATTAAATTTTAGATTTGCTTTCCTTTTCTATCTTTTGTTATTGCCCAAGAAGCTTAAATACCTACAACACGATATTTTTAGCTCCTCACTACTTTGTAGTCTATGTACTTTGTAGTAAATATAGTCTATGGAATAAATTGAGTTCTCTACATCCCCACACCATTCAACGTGACAATGGCGAAGTGCAATGTGCTGAACTGACAATAAAGCTACACTAGCGGCACGCTATGATGGCCGGTTTGACGTTTGTCCGCTCATGAAGTTCCGTATTAATTGATAACGACTTTGAAGGAAATAATTGTATTACTTTATTGACGATAGTGATGTGCAGAGATTCATAAATTTTATCGAATGTAGTTTTAGGTTTAGGACTCAAAATTTATTTATTAAATTGATTAAAACATGAATAAAACAAACATGAATATGTTAAAAGCGGAATTAGTACGTCTTTTAAAAGAAAACAAACCAACCAAGATCCGATACGTCATTGACGAAATAGCATTAGAACATGGGCACAGAGTTATACGGTTACCGCCTTACCATTGTGAGTATAATGCGATTGAGTTGGTGTGGGCTCAAATTAAGGGATATGCTGCAAGACACAATACAGAACCCCCATTTACCACAAAAAAAATGCTAAAATTATTAGAAGAAGCTTGTGAACATGTGACTAAAGGAGACTGGGAAAAGGTTGTGAATAGAACTGTTAAATTAATAAGGGAAGATTATGAAAGAGATGTGAAAATAGATAATATCATAGAAAACGAACATATAATTATTAATGTAGGTGATGATAGCAGTGACGACAGTGAAAATAGTAGTATGGACGAATCTGATTAATTATGGCCTTTTGTGGCACCTTTTTTGGTATCTTTTGTATTCATATGTTTCTTGTGTGCATATAAAGTATGTATATTCATTTTCATTCAAATATTCAGTTCGTTCAAATAAATTAAATAAACATATACATTTTTGTTTTATTAAACCTATTTAATCAGGTACAAAAACAAAACTTAATTGTTTTTTGTTCGAGAATAAATTGACATTCCACATCACTATTGTAATGTGTCAAACCGGCCATCATAGCGTGCCGCTAGTGTAGAAAACTTAAACAACAAAGTGAACTTTCTACCTCAACCCATTGCCAGACCACTACTAGACACAGGTCTCCTGTCGAATAAGAAGAGTTTAGGTCATGGTATGGTCCACCATGTTGGCCAAATGCGTATTGGCAGACTTTACACACCTTTCAGAAACGTCAAGAAGAAATCATAGGCATGCAGGTTTCCTCACGATGTTTTCCTTCACCGTTAAAGCAAGAAATATTGTATTCTGAAAAACGCACATTTTTTTTTATTTTTTTTTTATTCGATGACAAGCTAGTCCTTGACTGCGATCTCACCAGATGGTAAGTGACGATGCAGTCTAAGATGGTAGCGGGCTAACTTGGAAGGGGTATGGCAGTGAACATTCAACCCATACCTCTAATTGGTTTCTACACGCCATCGTGCCGGAACGCTAAATCGCTTGGCGGCATGTTTTTGACGGTAGGGTGGTAACTAGCCACGGCCAAAGCCTCCCACCAGACCAGACCAGAGACAGTTTAGAAATTATAAATTCCCAAATTGACCCCGCCGGGAATCGAACCCGGGACCTCCCAGTTATAAGACAACACCGCTCAACACTGAGCCAGGGAGGTCGTCAAAACATACATAACTCCGAAAAGACAGAGATGCTTGCCTGGGCTTGAACCCCCAACTCCTCGAAGTGAAATTCGATGTGTTAACCACTAGGCTTCACCGCTTCATGCCTCGGAATGTGGCAGCTTGATGTGGCCAACAAGCAGCCATACCGTGTGTAGGTTTGAGTAATGAGAGGACTTCTCCAGTTGTCCGGGATGAGCCCAATGGGCATCGCACTAGGGGGCACCGATGCGTTCGTAAGAGATCTCGGAGCCTCCCAACATGTGCTAGGTCGGCCAGCGGGGGGGTTTTAGCAGGCAAAAATCCTATATAACCCGATTTTCTCCAAGGAAATCGGATATCTCAAGGAGATTTCCCCCCCGTCAACAAAAAAAAACTTCTTGTAGAACTGGCGAGATTCAAACCCACGTCTCTGTAGGTAAAACCAGGACGTTTTACCTACAGAGACGTGAGTTTGAATTGTGAGTTTGACCACCACTGAACCACAGTTCACGGTTCCAATGGCCATTATGATTATTTATTATTATGAATTTATGTATCAAATAAATATTTTTCCCTGAGATAAAAACACAATAGGTGAGTTGAGTAAGAACGGATATCATTTTATCAAAATTAAAGTTATTCAAAATAACCCTAACTTCACATTTGTCCCCTATTTTGTATTGAAAAAGGACACCACGTATGAAAATCAAAGGGATACTTTGGCATGTTGACAAATATACGTATGAAAATAATATTAGGAAATATTAATAACTCAAAATTGTACTCTAATGTGATTGGAATCAAGTCGATTTTCCGATGTATGTCTTAATGATCTAAAGGTTTAATATTATCAAGGGATTTGAGCCGATTTATTACGAAGGAAGTGGTCGGTTTTCATTCTGAAAGACCTTTTTTCATATTTATGTTATGATTCGTATGAGAGATTTTAGGTAAGCCGCTTATTAAGTAGCGAATAAAAGGGTAATTTTAATATTAAAATAACATTTTGTTTGGGATGCGAGGCTGTTTTGGCCTTTTAATGTTTTGTTATTTCTATTGGACCCCATGTTACAGGCCTTCTAGTGTGGGATCAACCGATAACATTGTGCTAGTGAAAGCGACATAAAAATGAAAAGATGCTACTACTGTATTTAACATTAAGTAATACATTTATAATTATTTTAGTTTAAGCAAACAATATGTATTATCTATAAGTCTTTCTCTTCTCATTTTAGTTAAATAAATAAATTTTGAGTCCTAATTTTCACTGCATTTCATTTGACGTAAACTCCTAACGTATCTCGATTAATGTTGTTGAAACCTATGGTAGATTCATGACCGACAAGCAGGAAGTCTATGAGGCTTGTGCATCGGCTAACAATTACTGCCCTATCAGCAAGGCCTTCCAGTTTAGCGTTACGTAGAAGTATGCCTATAATTACCTAGTATTATTACTTAGCTTATAGGTTTGTCTTTGTCTCTCTCTAGCATATTATCGTTACTGTAGTGGCCATAAGTAAGAAAAAAAAACCTTATTAGGTGTCGATTTCATCAACTTCGAGTGACATTTACACTAGCGGCACGCTATGATGGCCGGTTTGACGTTTGTCCGCTCATGAAGTTCCGTATTAATTGATAACGACTTTGAAGGAAATAATTGTATTACTTTATTGACGATAGTGATGTGCAGAGATTCATAAATTTTATCGAATGTAGTTTTAGGTTTAGGACTCAAAATTTATTTATTAAATTGATTTCTAAAATGTATACAAGTGTAGAAAAATCAGTTTGCACCATTTACAAAAAATGTAACAAACGCAAAATATTGATGGAAAGATTTGATATAGCGATGGCAAGGTATACTTTTTTACGGCAAGTGAAAGAAATCAAAAATTGGCAAAATGTTGTGTTCTTGGATGAAACATGGCTTAATGCTAACCATACTGTAGGCCGTTCTTGGAACGATGACACAGCAGCATCTACTTCCAAAGTTCCTGTAGGAAAAGGATCGCGACTTATAATTTGTCACGCCGGAACCATCAACGGGTTTGTCGAAGGTTCTCTCATGGCTTTTGCGTCAAAAACCACTGGAGACTATCATGAAGACATGAATGGAGAAAAGTTTACTGAATGGTTTACCTCAATGTTGTGTAGCCTCCCTGAACCATCTATTATAATTATGGACAACGCCCCATACCACTCGATGCAAATTGACAAGCCACCTGCCCAATCCCAAAAGAAAGCTGATATCGTCGCATGGCTTCGTAAAAATGGCGTAGATGCAAACATGAATATGTTAAAAGCGGAATTAGTACGTCTTTTAAAAGAAAACAAACCAACCAAGATCCGATACGTCATTGACGAAATAGCATTAGAACATGGGCACAGAGTTATACGGTTACCGCCTTACCATTGTGAGTATAATGCGATTGAGTTGGTGTGGGCTTAAATTAAGGGATATGCTGCAAGACACAATACAGAACCCCCATTTACCACAAAAAAAATGCTAAAATTATTAGAAGAAGCTTGTGAACATGTGACTAAAGGAGACTGGGAAAAGGTTGTGAATAGAACTGTTAAATTAATAAGGGAAGATTATGAAAGAGATGTGAAAATAGATAATATTATAGAAAACGAACATATAATTATTAATGTAGGTGATGATAGCAGTGACGACAGTGAAAATAGTAGTATGGACGAATCTGATTAATTATGGCCTTTTGTGGCACCTTTTTTGGTATCTTTTGTATTCATATGTTTCTTGTGTGCATATAAAGTATGTATATTCATTTTCATTCAAATATTCAGTTCGTTCAAATAAATTAAATAAACATATACATTTTTGTTTTATTAAACCTATTTAATCAGGTACAAAAACAAAACTTAATTGTTTTTTGTTCGAGAATAAATTGACATTCCACATCACTATTGTAATGTGTCAAACCGGCCATCATAGCGTGCCGCTAGTGTAACCTAGGAATACGTTACTTATTTTACAATGGTGAAATCGGTCCTAAATCAATTCACTAGTGTGAAAGTTGCTTAGGTATTTTCATATCCCTAAGGTACGAGTACCTATCTACCTACACAAAGCATGTGATATTTTCTGTCAAACATCGAACTCATTACTCTGTGTTAGTGTTGAAATCATCGTAATTCCTAGTTCCATGGTTGAAACCTTTAGCACTATATACAACCATATTATATGTATAAGATTAGACGATTCATAATACAAAAATAAAGCGCTTTCCAATACAGCCCCCGGTTCTAATGTTTAAAACATATCCCGGGTTCCCGCAGATATGAAGAAATATAACTGTATAAGGAACGTTCCCCGGTGTTGCCAGACAATAAAACACGGTGAGCGGTTTTTTGACGGATGACTGAGTGGGGTGATGGATGGGTTCGACCTTTATGTATTAATATATCGGTGGTTCATGATAATATATTTGTGATATTTTTCCTCTTGGATGTGTTTTCGACCGAGCGAAGCGAAGGTCTCTGAGTTTACTAGAGCGATTTGCACTTGTCCGTCCGTTCGTCTGTCACAGCCTTATAACTTCTGAATTACTGAACGTAATTACTTCAATTTTAGATATGATATGTAAACCGATGGCCTCCAGCCGAAAATGGCTTAAAAAGTTATAAAAATCTTTATTTCAGGGGGGCTCCCATACGAAATGGGGGGCTTTCAAAGTGGAGATTATATTTGAGGCTAGATTTCTAAAACCACTTTGTTTTAAAACTTGAAACTTACACATAATTTGAGTTATATTCTGTACTTGAACAACAAATACTAAGATTAGATAAATATTATAAAGAAACGAAATTATTTGAGTTTTAATGGGCATCAATGTTTTTAACAAAACTTCACTATACTGTTACTAGATGGCGCTGTCTTTAATATTGTAAATATGCATCCCATCCACGAAAGCAGATGACGATTGACGTCATCAGATTCGGCGCGTTTTAATTACAATATAATATAGTTAAAACTACCTTATGGGAATTATGGGATACCGCGAGGTCTCAGTTCGGGGCGAACCACTAGTTTATTTTCATGTGAAAACACGTAGCTCTTATAGCAATGTCTTTTGGGTTTATTTTATGAAAAATTTTCAAATGCGATAATTTTTAAAATATCTCACGATTTAAAGTCAAGCGAAGTCAAAGAATTCATAATTACTTTATTTCAAGCATAATATTATTATTTTTATTTTTATTGCAGTTCTATGTGCCGATTTCAATAACGTCGAGTGACGTTTAGCCGAGTAATAAATTGGGCGACAGTTTTTGTATTCAAAATCTGCCAATAATAATATAATCTGCAAAATAATAAGACTTATTAAAGTTGGTGAATTAATCAGCTATAAATTGGATTAGTTTTATAGTATGGGCAGAAATTCAAATTATTTTATGTAGCCGGTTCGGAATTTCGAAATTGAAATTCGAAAGTTGAATGAGGTTGAATGAGGAATTTTTAAGACATGAACATCCACGGGCTGAAATTATAAAGTTGCCCATTTCCCTACTTTTCCTTCTTCCCTTTTACGAAAGTATGCTTGATAATGATGCTTGAAGGCCTAGAGAGTGACACAGGATACTTATTTTCCTGGAAAAATAAAAGTGTTCCCGCAGGATGTTTAAAAGACCTAGCTTCACGCAGGCGAAGTTGCAGGAAAAATATTATGATAAAATAAAATCATCTGCTCTTAAATAGATAGAACAGCAGCTGCATCCCTAAATAAATTAAAATTTCTCTCATCAAATACAAAATATAAAAATATGCAAATTTCCCTTGTTTTCTTCAAGTATACTTCGTTACAGCAACTTTTTAAATCCAATATAGCTTTTTGTTTACAAACCCGCCTGGGAATCGGGACGAAGCAAAAATTAAGTCCACAGCATGTTAACTGACTCAAAACAATCCCGTAATGAAATTCAAAATCAAGGCGATACAAAACAATTGTTCGTACAGAGGTAGGTACGTTGCAAACGATTTTATCCCGATCGCACGGAATAAAGAAAGTAACGGAAAAATTTTGCCTGAATACAGATGAATGTATTAGTGTGAACACACGAACCAAAACTGTGTCCATCAGTCACATCACAATATGCGAAAGTTCTTCAATTAGGCTCTACAGCGGAGCGGAGAGATGGATGTGATTTTTTGCAAATGTCATTAAATGGGGAACTTTTAAGGAGAAGAAAGTCACCGTTATAATATTATGTTATATTTAAACGGAGTGTAGGGCGCCCCCGGTTGATGGAGCGATGACATCCGGAAAGTGGCAGATGCGAAAGGCCGAGGATGGGCAACGTTGGCGCTACTTGAAAGAGGCCTATGCCCGACAGTGATGATGATGATGATGATTTGGGCTGATGATGGTCATGAATATTCTGTTAAATATGCCGTGACTTTGCTCGCGTGGAGTTAAACATAAAAAATGTATGTAACTCTTCACGTTTTCAATTAGTCTAACGTAGTCGTGCCAAAAATAGAGTTGATCCGCAGTTCAGTTGCAGTTGATTGAAGGACAAAGTAACAAATAAACTCACTTTCACTTTTTACTCATAATTATTATTACTAATTATGCTGTTTTATGCAATTAAATGTCACTTGCTTCAACTGTGAAGGAAAACATCGAAAGGAAACCTGAGTGTTCTCCATAATTTTCTCGAAGATGTGAATGAATGAATGAAAAACACTTTATTGCACACCACAATAAAAAGAAATAGGTAAAACTAAATATAGGTAAACTTATGATGTGTGAAGTCTACCACTTTGCATTGGGCTATGGACTATGGCCTATAAACTTTCTTTGAGATGATGCGCTCAGTAGTGATCCATTGATGCGTTGCTGCTGCTGATGATGAATTATGCTCGACGAAATATGCTCCTCTATGTTTACACCACAATCGTCTGCCAAAAGCAAACAGACAGACTGACTCGATTGTAGTCGCGTCGTTTACATACAATTTACAGAAACACGAGCAAAAATGCTCGATACAATTGCAGCTCTCTATCCGATTGTGTTTGCCTTTCAAAGTCATTTACAAATGGGATGTGCAAGTTGCTAATAATAATGTTTCATTTTCAATTTTGGAAAGGAAACATCTAAATAGTAAAATTTGAATGCAACTGGACATTTTATATATCGCATCAATAAACCTACCATAATAAGATATTATGATGCTTACTTGATGAATTTTTAACTCATATAATTTAATATAAAAAAATATTTTGAAAACTCTCGCGCCACTACAAAGTATATAATTTATTGTTATTTATTGATATTTTAAAACAGCTGGACCAATTTCGATAAAATTTATATGGAACCACCTGAAAAGCCTTGCCTTAAAGGATACCCTTTAAAATAAAAGAAGTTTCTAAATCGGTTCAGGCGTCTTCGAGTACCTAATCGGTTAACATACATAAAAAAAAGATTCCAATGAATTGAGAACCTCCTCCTTTTTTGAAGTCGGTTAAAAGTAACAATGATAAGATAAAAGTTTTTTTAATACTTTATTAAAAATATAAGCCAAGCTTAACTTGTCTAATATTCTTCTCTTCCCTCCCTAAAAGCGAAAAACTTGTATTATTATAATTATGGTACGACATTAGTGAACCGGGTGAAACTTACCTTTTAAGCATTTACTTAGTACATAATAATTCAATGCTTTTAAGTGCAGATTTCACGAACGTCGAGTAATGTTTACAAAGGAATAAATGTCTGGAACTAGGAATTACGACTACGTCGAATAAATGGTCGTTCTGACAGTTTTTTACAAGCTTTTATTTAACTTGCAATGTTTGTTTGGGTCAAATCTTGCAAGATGAATTAGACCCACTTCCCGGTTTTTGTTCGAGCTGAAATTTTGCATGTATGTGTAAATCGGATGACAATGCAATATTATTGTGACATGGAGCTGATCTGATGATGGAGACGGAAGATGGCTATCGGAACTCTGTAATAAAACGACGTAACCCCATCGAAATTGGGCTCGTTTGATTCGTCATAACAAGTACTCTGATCCTAGATGATATCCAGAGTCTAATGATGTAGCTACTAAAAGCTTGCATTTAAAAATAAAAATTTTAATTTACACTTGTTTAAAAATCTGTCCAAATATTAAAACGCTGATTAAGACTTAGTTTACGTTGATGAAATGACAGATAATCTAATAATTTCAAATTATTATAGAGAGGATATAGTTTACATAATACATATGTTATTGTTTAAGATAATAACAGTCTAACCATCAATAGATTTACATAGATAGCATTGAAGCTCATTAACGTGTAATACATATTCTCAAATTACGACGTTAATATAATTAAGCGATCACATAATATTAGTAAACACGGATGACGCCCGCTAATAGATTCCGTTTCACTGATTTACATCATTACCAGAATCAATTAGTGATGATATAGCATTTAAATTTGTATTACATGCATTTGATATTGATTGCATGGTTATTAATTAATTATGCAAATTATTGCCAATTGAGGAGTGAAATTGTACCTAAACCCGAAGGCAGGTAGGTCTTTGCAGGCATATGCACTGGGTGTCGCTGGTTAGTGGTTACTTTTGAATTCCAGGTTCCATACCACGCACGCATTTCTGATTTTTCGGAGAGCGTTTTAAGCAAGCAATTAAATATCATTTGGTGTAACGGTGAAGGAAAATATCGTAATGAAATGTGCACACCTGAAAGTTCTCCATAATGTTTTCAAAGGTGTGTGAAGTCTACCAATTTACCCAAACTTGGGCCAGCTTGTTCTCATTCGAAGACAAACCTGTGCCCTGCCCCCCTAGCCAAATTACACTTCGTTGTATCTATTCTCTTTCTATGATCGTTAACGCTTTAGAGCAGGGGTTTCCAAGGTTTTTTTTATAACGTCTCCCTCTTGAAAGGATTGGAGGTCTGATAAAAACTTTGGGAACTCTTGCTTTAGCGGAAGCGTGTATTCGTGTGCGTAAGCGTATAAGCGTGTATGTTATATACATAAGCGTGTAAGCGTGAATTCTATTCCATGGAGCGAAGAAGCGATCAAGAACGTTGTATCGACTTGGCTACCAATTAATCGTTTCTAAGATCGCTTCCTCTTAAGTAGGGTTTCCAATGTTTTTATCACGTCTCCTATCCTTTCAGAAGGGAGGCGTGATAAAAAACTTTGGGAACCCCTGCTCGAAAGCGTTAACGATCATAGAAAGAGAATAGATACGACAATAGATATGTAATATGGCTAGGGTCAACAGTGGGCCGATAGTAAGTTGAGATATTATTATTTATTACATATAGATGATGGAATGAATTAATATAAACACGTTAGTCAATATAATACAAGAATACTTAAGCTATTGCAAGAACGCTGAGTCGGCAGATTTGTAGTTCTATCGAATGCATTACCGGCGCGAGTCTAGACCGATAGCCCAGATGCTATTAATCACAGCTTTTTGTGCACTTAGCATAATTACTGGATGCACAGCACTTGTAGTTGAGCTGAGCTGGTCTCCTAATGCACGTTAGATGTTCTCCTGTCAGGTCATTTAATTAAGTTTTTTATTCCACGAGCTTGTAATTTTCTACATCTTCACTATAATATTGAAAGAGGAAAGATTTGTTTGTTTATTTGTTTGTTTGTTTGTTTGAATTGAATAGGCTCCGAAACTACTGGACCGATTTGAAAAATTCTTTCACCATTAGTATCCTACATTATCCCTGATGAACATAGAAATATTTTTAAAAAGTTAGGGATCCGTAGGAAAACTTCGATAGTGTAACCCAAGGTGTGAAAAAAAAAACACCAAAAAACTTGATAGGTGTCAAGGGACACCCGAATGGAACGTAGTTCCTTTCGATTACATTGTGTTCGGTATTTTCGCGATACAACATTGTGCCTCGGTAGCCTAATTTTTCCCTAATTTTTTATAACTTATAAGTTATAAAAAATTAGGGAAAGGTTCCATATGTAGAAATTGTTTAAAATAAAATTGAAAATGGAAAATTCGGTCTGTCGAGCTGGGATTCGAACCCCATCGACGTTGAACTTTTAGGCGACTGCCGGAGCCACTAGGCTACCGAGTCCTAATGTTGTATCGCGAAAATACCGAATACAATGCAAAATTCACATTCAACAAAAAAGTGTCGGTTTCAAAATTATGTCGAGTGTTGGTTCCTTAATTTTTTCCGTCTAGCCCCCTTCCGTACCGCGCGATAAGGAACTACGTTCCAAAAAATCCTTTTATCGCGTACGCTGCGGAAACTATTGACAATAGAGCGAACTGATGTACCTACTACAGTTTTATAGAGGACATCAATATCTACAAAAAAATTTGGGATACTATATGTCTAACTATGTATTACAGTTATGTCACAATAATTACTTTTTCATGTAAATATCATACTTCATACTAATAAATGCGAAAGTGTGTTTTTGTTGGTTTGTCCTTCGATCACGCCGCAACAGAGCTAAGGATCGACGTGATTTTTTGCATGAGTATAGTTGAGGTCCTGGAGAGTGACATAAGCTACTTTTTATCCCAGAAAATCAAAGAATTCCCGAGGGGTTTTAAAAACTAAATCCACGCGGACGAAGTGGCGAGTTTAAATAAGATGAATTTGTTTATTTAGTACTAGCTGATGCCCACGACGTCATCCACGTGGATTTAGTTTTACAAAGCCCGTGGGGACTCTTTGATTTTCCGGGATAAAAAGTAGCCTATATCAGTCTTCAGGTCCTGAAGTAGGCCATTCCAAAAATCTAGTTGATTTTCTGACTTTATATTTTAGTAAGGTGTTTTTAGGAATATCTGTAATTCCAATGCCATTTAAGGCCTACGGTGTTCCGTTTCTGTAATAAAAATCTATTAAAACGTTATATTCGTTTATTAAAGTTTACTTGGCGATGATGAAAATGAATATGCCCTTAAAAATTTTTAGTGAATTCATTTATAGATATTGATTTTAATATTTTCAATTTACAGAATAGTTACATAAAGTCCTAATTCAATTTTAAAATTCCTGACACGGCTTTAGTATTAAAAATAAATTGAATTATTTTTTAAAGCAACCGAAGTCATCGGTATAAACTAGCTTTATTATTATTTCTTGATAAACAAACAACTAAATAAGACTCTATAGCGGCAATGAAAGTAGTAGGAAAAGAGACAATTTAACAAAAATGAGCCATTTTTGCGAAGTTCTTTTATCTAAGGGCGTAATATTAAAGCTCACTCCGGTTCGAGCTGGTAATATCCGGATTTCTATGTTTCATTATCTATACTTATGAATAGAAAAATTTAAACGTTTGTTTGTACATTGCAAGACAAAACAAAAAACTGAGAAACTAGAATAGGTAATAGTTAGGTACAGGTAGTTTATATGCGAGGGTAATTCTTATTGTCTTCATAGTAAAAATATAATAAATAGGTAAAACGGACCTGAATCCACATACATTATTTCAATTTCATATTAATTGTAAGGCTTATGTTTAACTGATCATCAGAAATAGTACATCCTCACCAATATACCTAATTATTAAATGACTACCAAAACTTTAACCACATTTTAATATAATTCTAATTTTAATCACACAAAAACATTTTTAACCGACTTCCAAAAAGGAGGAGGTTCTCATTAACCGACTTCCAAAAAGGAGGAACTCACGATGCTCGCTCGACTTCTACAAACGAGTCTCTCATATTGTGTAGCGTCGCGCATCGGTTTCATAGTTTGTATTTTAGGCCCGCCCGACTTCAACAAACGTGGACAAACTAAAATTATTTTTATACTTTGTAGTGGCGTTAGAAGTCGGTTTTTTGAAAAGAATTTTTATTTAAACTTATGATATTATAACCCAATAGAACCTCAGTGCATGCCTAGCCCTAACCTAACCTAAGATTTTGGCAATCATATAGTACTTGTTATACAAGATTCGGTGATCATTTACTACATCTGGTCTTCGAATATATTTTAAGCTATTGCATAGCTTTTATCGCGGGCTTTGAGCGCGGCGACCAAATTAAGAAATTCCGTAACGAAAATAAACCTAATACCCCACGTCGTTTCAGTTCGGCAGAATTCGGCACGGTGTTTGCGTGCGACTAGAAAATGCTATGCAATAGCTTTACCGCGGCAGTCCCCGAGTGCCACACGTATTTTTTTTTTTGAAAAAAAAAATAATAAAATAATTGTAGTTGAAAGTTATAATTGAACTAATTAAACTTATTTACAAATAATACCTATTCTGATACTTTTTCCCTCCTGAGAAAAATAGCTAGCAAAGTCAAGGTGCAAGCAAAGTCAAATGGAAAACTAAGTGAAAATTATAGCGTCTCTTATCGCAGCACTTTCTTTTCATTGTCTCAATATAGTTTTTATTTGGAGCTCTGGAAAAGTACGAACAGTTTTCATTACGTTTTCTTATGACTATGCTCAAGCAGTATCTAGCAGTTTCTTTACTACAATAGTTTAGAAACTTGAGATTTTTAAGAAAAGTGCGGATTGTTTGTTTCTCTAATTAACTATACACTAAGATCTTGAATGATGTAGGTATGTTACTTATTCTGCTCGTACCTTAATGATGGTACTAAAGTTTAATGTAATGTTTTTTTAAAGAATTATCGCTATGGATTAATAAATCCACAGTAATACTTACTTTACTTTCTGTCTAATAATCAGGATACAAATGTTGAACCTATCTTGACGAAGTTTGTTACAAAGATTGTTTACAGATCAAACATACAACTTTTATATCGGAAAATCAAAAAGCTTCCAAGGAATTTCAAAAAGCTATTCAATTATTAAAAGTGGCCGATTTTGCCCTTCAATCAAGGACCCCTTAATTAATCTAATACAGTGTGGGTACTCTTGAAGCGGGTTTTATTTTGACTAACTTAGGTACTATTGAAACGAGGTAGAAATAAAGGTTTCAGGAAATATTGCTATTACAATCAAGGCTACAATATCAAGACATAGTCCTAAAATAATTGGAATTAGACCTACGTTTGAAAACTCGTAAATATTGTTAACTAGCTGACACGGCGAACTTCGTACCGCCAACTTATCTATTATATTTTTTTTGTTTTTTTTTTTTTGAAACCTTCCGTGGACCGTAAGGAACATACAAAAAACTAAATTAACCGAATTGGTCCATCCATTCTTGAGCTATGCGCTTACCAACATTCATTTTTATCGACCGAGCGAAGCGAAGGTCTTTGAGTTAACTAGGGCGATTTGCACTTGTCCGTCCGTCCGTCCGTCCGTCCGTCCGTCTGTCAGAGCCTTATAACTTTTGAATTACTGAACGTAATTACTTCAAATTTAGATATAATATGTAAACCGATGGCCTCCAGCCGAAAATGGCTTAAAAAGTTATAAAAATCTTTATTTCAGGGGGGCTCTCATAGAAGCGAATGCGAAGTAAAAAAAAAAAAATCGCGTTACATAAAATTGTTACGTATCATTTTAAAGATAATTTTGAACTGAGTACAAAAATATTTTTTTTTTAATTTTTCCCTTAAAATTGACGAAATGGGGGGCTTTCAAAGTGGCGATTTTATACGCTCGCTTGAAGACGCTCTCTAGAAAAATCCGCTATGGATTTTCAAACTGATTTTATGTTTTTAGGTCACTTATATCCTGTACTTGAACAACAAATACTAAAATTATATGAATATTATAAAGAAACGAGATTATTTAATTTTTAATGGGCGTCAGTAATTCATATAGCATCAACATAGCTTCACAATAATGCTAATAGATGGCGCAGTCAGTAACTATTCCCATGGAACTACGAGTTAAATTCAATGTTTGATAAATAATTCAATGTTTTCACTAACGTTCCCTAACCTTTACGGGCTACCTATAAGTTAGGTGATTGATGTTTTCTGTCAACTTATTTATCACGATCCTGTACGGGACACCTAAAAGGATATTGGGACGGATGTTAGGACTTAGGATTGTATTTAGGAGCTACCTACGTTAAGAGACTCCTACTTAGGGGATGATTTAGGTATGTTTGGTGAAAACGGGCATAATAATAATGTCAGTTTTGGTTATCATGTATCGATTGAATGAATAATCATGGGATACCGTTACCGCGAGGTCTCAGTTCGGGGCGAACCACTAGTTTATATAGATTAATTTTACAATAAACATTTTGACAGATTTTAACACTGCTTAACCTAATTCACTTATTGAGACTTGTTTTAGTTGTTGTAATTATTTTAATTTGTATAATTACTCCAGAATACTTAGCGAATGAGACAATTGTCATCAGCAGTACCTAATATAAACACACAAGAACAATTCACCGGCACTTCGATCCAAGCTATCCAATCCATTTGGGAGGAGTAGAATTTGCAGGGTTAATTGTTATAACACAACTTTCGATTTGCTGTTCGATAACTTTTAGCTTTTGAATTTAAAACGCTATTACTCACGACTTAAGAGCTGATATTTGTTCATTTAAGTGAATTACTTAAATTGGCTGATTGTTCTTTTACAATAATCTATTTACTGTCCTGAACTAAATTTTTTTCCATTTACGACTCTGTCTTGGTTGTAATAAGATACAAAGCCTTTTGTATTGCTTGTTAATATAGTTGTCAAGTAGTGTCGGGCTGCAAAATACGTGTATTGTTCGTTCCTGTGATTGAATTGGCTCGAAAGGGTTTAGAACTTTAGATAACTCAACTCTTGTGTTCGAGTTATGTGTAAACAATGGGATGTACATATTTTACGTTGGTGTGAAATTGACGTACATTTGAGAGGGTGAACTCTTTTTTAGACTGCCTAACAGAAAGCTAGGCATGTCACTTGTTAGGTACTGAATGACTCACTCAATGTGTTCACATTCACATAGTAACAACATCTGGTCGGTCGGTTAGCAGGAGCTACTCCTGCTAACCGACCGACCAGATGAAATAATGTTGATAATGTGTCGAAAATGATATTATGACTTTATGAGTGAAGTTAGAATGAGCTGTCATTCATGGTAATCCTGTTAGCACTTGGCAAGAGTTGATAGTTGTAGGTAACGAAGTTTACCAGGTCAATTCTTGTTCTTCCTCACAATGAGTACTTACACATTATTCAAGTCTTTAAAGTAGCACTGTCGCAAATGTTGAATCGTCATCAAAATTTACAGAATGATGAAGTGGAGACTTTGAGTATTAAAGTGTTGGTTTAATACTCAAAGCGTGGAGAAGCTTTCTTTAAACAAAAACTGATAGTCTAATAATAAATTTAATAAGGACAGACAAAATTATATTGCTTTAATCCGCCAAACAAGAATGGTGTTGGGTGTTGGTGAGCTGGAGACTGACTTCTAACATTTTGGTGTAATGTATCGAGTTTTTGTAACTCAAACCAAAGACAAATCAGTGTGCAATGTATCATTCGCGGCGAACGCCGCGTGCTCCATTCGACTGTCGGTTTTTCGCAAATTCCCTCAGTGTTTATCCCTCATTGACATTACAAGTCAGTGCAGGTCGCGTCATCATGAGAGCAAGCCGCAAGCGCACAAGCACAAAAGAAGCACACCTGAGCCAAGAGCTCGAATCATTACAAACACACGCTACAAGCCAGTCTGTGTCGCCGTACCTATAGTAACAAGATCGCCTCGAATGGTACACTACAAACAAACGGTACAAGTCAGTCTCCAGCTTTACATTCTTCTTATAACTGACGTTCTGAGTAGAACAAGTAGGTACTACTTGTTCTACTCATAACGTCAGTTCTAGAGCGTCAGTGTACAACGCGAGCGAAACGTTGTACCACACAAGTTTTCTCTGGTTTGGCGGGCTACAACAGTAGTTTTGTTATTCCTAGTGTATCATTGAATCCCGCAAAGTAACGCCTGTTTCAATCCAATCCTCGAATATGTCTGGTATTTACCTACTTTAGAAGAAAACTTGTTATTCCACCCACATACCCAAGTATCCCTTACCAATAACATGTAATAAGACAAATAATACGAAACGCGATATTTTAAAGGAAAAATAAGAAAAAATGGACATAAGAAGACCTTTAAAACCGAATAGGGGGAGCAATTTAATTTTCGTAGGACAGTCTATTGAGTGAAATCCTAAACATATTGGACTGATATAGAAAAGCTTTGATGTAATGCAATCCGGGTTTTTTTGAAGTAAATTGGCTTCGTTTTTTATTTTATTTCATTTTCCTGGACGCTAGTTGTTTGGACAAATAAGAGGGTGTGTGGGTGGCGTAGTGAAATGATATCATAAAATACTATTATAAGTAATTTATAGTGAGTATTATTGTAGGAAAATATTAAAAACACTTAAAATATCGATACCTCCCATTTCATGTTCTTCCCTTCCAATTAAAGGACTTGATGGTAACCTTTGGGAATCATTAAGTACTTTTAAGAATTCCATTCCATTAATCAGACGCATTCCTCGAGGTTCACGCCATTCAGTTTCATGTTCTTTAAAAAAAACTATAGATAATGTCATCTCTCATAACACCTGTCGTAGCTGGGAGCTCCTGCTCACTTTCGCGTACCGCACGCTACACGCGGATAAGAGTCAAAACCTCTCCCTTACACAGAAAATAAAAAATAACTGCACTATAAATGACAGCAATATTTACAATACTACCATACAGTTAAATCCACTACATGTAACACATACACAATCTCATCAATATCTGAAACATAATTATGATAAAAAAAAAATTATTGAAAATAAAATAAGCGACGGCGACCTTAAGGGAGCGGCTCGACTTTTATTCTCCAGTGACACAATTGCCCCTGATACAGCGGAGACTCTGGAAGCACTGCGTTCTAAACACCCATCTCCTTCTCCTGATTCCTCTTTTCCAGACCCACCGACGAATAACGATTTTCTTTTTCAGGCCACTACAAATGACGTGCTGGGAGCTCTGATGTCTTTCAGAAATGGTTCCGCTGCAGGGCTCGATGGTTTGTCACCACAACACTTTAGAGACTTAGTTTGTGGTGCAAACGTTGACGTAGGTGGTACCCTTCTGAAATCCATCACTGATCTGGTGAACCTGATGCTATCTGGACGAGTACCCCATGAAATAACTAAAACCTTATATGGAGCAAATTTATGTGCCCTAAAAAAAAAGGATGGTGGTATTCGCCCCATAGCAGTGGGTTCAACGATTCGGCGCGTCGTTTCCAAAATTTGCTGTAAAAAAATTCTTCCTTTGATATCTTCTAATTTTGTCCCAATTCAGTTAGGCTTTGGGGTAAAGGGGGGATGTGAAGCAGCTGTTCATGCTGCTCGCACATTCCTCCTTGGCTCCCGGGAGGAGGTACTCCTTAAAATTGATGTGAAGAATGCCTTCAATTCAGTGGATCGAGGGGTCCTCCTCTCAGAAGTAAAAAATAAATGTCCACAGTTTTTCCCGTACTTGGCGCAGTGCTACCGGGAACCTTCAAAGCTCGTACACAAAAAGAATGTTCTGAGCTCCGCTGTCGGCTGTCAGCAGGGGGATCCGCTTGGACCAGTTATTTTTAGTTTGGCCATCCACCCTATAATTTCGGCTCTAAATTCCAAATTCAATGTTTGGTATTTGGATGATGGAACCTTGGGCGGCGAAGTGAATTCGGTTTTGGAGGATTTAGAAATTATTATATCAAAATTTAAAACTATTGGCTTGGAACTTAACTTTGATAAATGTGAAATTTATATTCCTAATTCTTTTTCGGCGGAATCTAAACTGCACATATTAAATAAATTCAATACTTTAGCTCCGGGTATTAAAATTTTAAATGATGAGTCACTTCGCCTCCTAGGAGCACCTGTTCTAGAGGCCTCAGTTCCTCAATTTTTTACTGACTTAATTTCTAAATTCAAAAACACTTCCCATCACCTTTTCGATATTAATCCTCATATGGCAATGACCATCATTCGATTCTGCTTATTTGTCCCAAAATTTACTTATTTCCTAAGATGTTCACCTCTTTGGAAATTTAATAATTTATTGGAAAATCTGGATAATTTTATACAAAATATTCTATCTGACATCTTAAATTGTCCGATAGATGATCAAGTATGGGCCCAGGCTTCTCTTCCGATCAGGTATGGAGGTCTGGGAATCCGCAAAATTTCTAGTGTCTCTCTGCCAGCATTTCTTTCCTCTGTTTATAGTACACACACTCTCTTTGAAAAAATTATATCCCAGTCTTTGGGATCAATTGAGGTGTCGTGCTTGGCAGAGGCAAGAAATGAATGGTCAACGATTAGCCCAAATCAATTGCCGGTTTCTCTTCCTTCCCAGAGACAGTGGGATGACATTATTTGTAAAAAAACTTTTGACGCAATGTTAATGGAAGCAAATTCTAAAGACCGTGCTCGTCTTCTCGCTGTCTCTGCGAAAGAATCCGGCCACTGGCTCCATGCTCTCCCTTCTGCTAATCTAGGCACTCTTTTAAACCACGCCACTCTTGCAGTGGTAGTTGGCCTTAGGCTCGGCGCCAAAATAACCCAGCCTCACCGTTGCCACTGCGGTGACCACGTCGACGCTTACGGTCATCACGGACTCTCCTGTTCGAAGAGCGCTGGTCGTTTCTCCCGCCACAATGCCCTCAACGACATCATCCGCAGGTCTCTTGCTACTGCTCACGTGCCAGCTGTATTAGAACCTATTGGTTTGGCACGTAGTGATGGCAGGAGACCTGATGGTATGACGCTTGTTCCTTGGAGGGCAGGGAGGTCGCTTGTGTGGGATGCCACCTGTGTAGATACTCTGGCTGCATCCCACATCCATGCGACCTCCTCTGTGGCGGGTGCAGCGGCTACTAGCGCCGAACAGGCTAAGAGGCGCAAATATGAAAAACTTGACAGTGGTTTCATATTTGTGCCTTTTGGTGTAGAGACCCTGGGGCCGTGGGGCCCGGAGGCTCGAGCGCTTTTTGTAGAGCTAACTAAAAAGGTGATCGAGTCTACCGGGGATCCAAGAGCTGGCAGCTACCTTGCCCAAAGGATTAGCTTGGCCATCCAAAGGGGTAATGCTGCCAGCATCTTGGGTACCATGCCACACTGCAGTGGCTTCGATGGGGTTTTAGATTTTATTTAATTTTTTATTTTAGTTTTAATTTTAGAATAATTTTAATTTTAATGTAGTAGGTAGTTTTAATTTTAGAGTAAATTTAGGTTTAATGCAATAATTATATCCATTGTATCCTTAAATAAGGTTGAAACCTTAAAATATTATTTATTTTAAGTGTTTTTAATATTTTTATATATTGCACTTGAAGAAAACTATTGCAAATTTTTATTATAGATTACTTAACGTCGAACGGAACATAGTGAATGTGGAAGGGAGGGGGAAAAGTCTTTGATATTATATCCTATGTCCTATGCGTTGGTCTGCTGAGGTCAGCACTGCACTCGGTACATCTTTTCATGCTGCTCTACATGCCGATGATAAATCTAAGTGGAAGAAGATTGTACGTTAGAAGGTATCCATGCCAAGGATCGTGACCCTCAGTAATGAGGATCGTCAACCTCATTTAAAACCTTAAACAAATGTTAACTTATCTCTCTGCATCGTCATGTTGAGAGATAAGTTAAGATTTGCTGTTACGTCTGCAATTCACTCAGAATAACATAGCAATGTTCATTACTTACTTTAATCAAATTACATAAATGTGTGAGTGTCGTGGAACACTCGGTTGGAACGAAGTGCCTTTTAAAATATTACTTTTAGAATCAGCGCCATCTCTCGCCACATGTTAGAACCATCTCGTAAAAATTAAGCAGACATTAAAGCAAGTTCACGCTGCCCACAATAGATGGCGTTAGTAAATTTTGCTCGGAATATTTTTTCGGAATTTCGCTTCTATAAAACTTCGTTCCAAAAATTAAAAAAAAAGAAGAAAGACATGGTCTGAAGTAAGGATTCGAACCCCCGAATCAATAGTTTCAATCCTTCGTTTAGCCGCTATGCCACCAAAGCTATAATGGAACGTTTCACACGTTCCATTATAGCTTTACGATAGACGAAGGCAACGTCGTGACGGAAAATTCTTACACTTTTTTTCGCCTAGCCTCCATCCGCCAAACGGTCTGAAAAGGAACTCCAAAAACATTTAAATTAAAAATTTCAGATATGGTTTTTTTTCTTTCAATTGTGAAGTGAATCACTAGCTTGGAATGCCGAAGGAAGATAGACATCCTTAAAATCATCAAAGTGAAAAATAATGCCATCGCGCATGATTACGAATTACAAATAACGCTCATTTGACAGAGAGAATGGGAATTATTAAATTTTAATGGCGATCAGTTCAGCCCTTGACGCGGCGACGCGTGACCTGGTCAAAGGGAAGCCTCCCTTTGACCTCGCCAAAACGCGCGCTTCATTTTTGAATTTCACCCGGTGTGAAATGGGCTTAATGCTTTAATTGTCGCGGATTTCCTTTTAAAAGAAAAAAATAATTAGGTATTTTGTCATATTTAATTTTTATAATTGTACCAATAATTTTATGCCATAAATTCTTCAATCTTTGTAATGTTTATGTCGATGAAATGTGCCATAATATGCGAAGGAGATCATTGTTGCCTAAAATATAAGTTTATACTTACTTCATACCTAGTTGGAACGTAGTTCCTTATCGCGCGGTACGGAAGGGGGCTAGACGGAAAAAATTAAGGAAACCGACACGACACATTTTTGAAACGTCATTTTTTGTTGAATGTGAATTTTGCATTGTATTCGGTATTTTCGCCTTAGAACTCGGCGTCTGCATGGCCTAGTGGTTAGGAGAGTCGCCTATAAATTCAACGTCGATGGTTCGAATCCCAGCTCGACAGACTGAATTTTCTATTTTCAATTTTATTTTAAATAATTTCTAAATGTGGAATTTTTCCCTAATTTTTTATTGTATAAATTGGATATCGCCATCTGAGAAAAAACAGTAACTCCACCAGAGTAACTCTTTGGTGTTGTATCAGTGCAATAGAAATAAACTAAAAATAATTCATCGTAGTTAATCAATTTAACACTAGATGACACCACTAGTTTATTACAATTCCTTCACTAATACTACTACTAAGGTACTACGTTCCATCCGGGTGTCCCTTGACACGTCTCTTTTTACTTTGTACCTAGCAACGGAACGACATGATATTTTGCATAGGTATAGTTGAGGACTTGGAGAGTGACATAGGGTACCTTCAAAACCTAACTCCACGCGGGCGCAGTCGGGGCAAAAGCTAGTCAAAAACAATTTAGCATACATAATATTATGAAAACAAGCCAAGAAATTAACGGATTGATTAATCCAAGTGTTAGCTTAGTCAGTTATGAAATAGACTCGGCTAACTCTTGATTAGGGCTGATCTTATGTGATAACTGAAAGATATTAAATGTTATTAAAGATATCTCAAAATTAGATAACTAAAAAACTAATTAACCTTACTTTAATTAAGTATTTGAATAACAAGTACTATACCTACTTGTGATAAAACTCCGCTGGTTCTCGAATTTCAAAGACCGTACTTTCGAGTCACACTTTGCTTTATAAGTGATTTTCACAAAATGAATATAATATACCTACACAAGAACTGATTACCGTTTCACTTGGTAGCTCAACAGCGACTGCGGTCCGTTTTTTTTTTGAAACACCAGGTGCTATTAAAAGGTTGGCCAACTTGACTAACAAGTGACAATTTATCGACAATGTTCGTCATAACTTCCGCAAGTCAAAACTGAGCTACCAAAAATTGAGAATTGTAAATAAATACAAAAATCTAAAACTACAAGTAAAAATAGACGATGTTTATACGGAAGGTCAGTAATTATAATTTTATTTTATACAAACTTCCGTAAGGATGGGTGTTTTAGTAGAATTCACAACTTATTTTCAATGTTTTTATGGAAGTTCCGATAGTAATTATAATTTTATTTATACAAACTTCCGTAAGGACGGGTGTTTTAGTAGAATTCACAACTTATTTTTAATAGAAGCTAACACTTGATTCTACTGAATATGTACAGTTTCATGAAGATAACATTGCGAAATTAATTATTATTACTCTTGCGTATCACGTATCTCATTTCGTTTAACATCCAATACTAAAATAGTCACACCACAGTAACAAAATGAAACTCGTTAGCACTTAGCGTTTGTAATCTGTCGTAAACTTTACGTTTAGTACGCCGCTAATCCGACGCGTGAAACGCATTAAATGAGTTAAATGGTTAAACGCGTTAAACGGTTTAACGCGTTGAGTGTTAACGTTATCAGTTCGCGCGAGCTGTCGTTAAAAATAAACGATGAGGAATATGTTCAACACTGATAAGGAACTCAAAGTTGCAGAGGAATAATTAGAAACGTAGATTTCCGTATGCGTATGTGGCGGCTGATAAATTCCAAGAGTTTGTAGCTGTTGATTTGAATTTAAAATGAACGCGCGCCAATATAAATTATACGCGGATGCCAACCCGAAGATAGCGATGACGGGACACACTCATGCGAACACAGTGACCACCCCCGCGCGCGCCGCGTTGTTGCTATATTATAGGCCGAGCGATACTTCTTCTATAAGCCTACGTACTGTTCCATATGCTGTTCAATATAACTTATGGAACATTTCAAAGAGTTTGCAAAGCATGAAATTTTCTATGGAGCGTGTATGGAGCTGCTGAATTGTGACATCACAGGTCAGTAGCGCTCTCTCTGTCTAACAGGAAACTTTAAAGCTCTACAACTTATTTGTTTTTGGACCGATTAATTTTCTGTTTTTACAAATTTTATTCCTGCATGTTACATTTTCGATTATAAATAACTAGCTGATGCCCGCGACTTCGTCCGTGTGGATTTAGTTTTTAACATCCCGCGGGAACTCTTTGTCCCGTTGATGTCTCTCGTTGTTTTGTGAAAAATAAATTATAGCCTATGTTACTTCCAGACACCTTAGCTTTCTATTGGTGAAAAAATGGTTAAAATCGGTCCAGTAGTTTCAGAGCGTATTCGGTACAAACAAACAAACAAACAAAACACCCAAAAATTCTTTCCTCTTTATAATATTAGTATAGATGAATATCAACATTTTGACTAGGTACAGTCAAATACCCAATTACAGTGCCACAAGTATAATCTGGTGGTGGCGTTTTGAGGAACTAATTCGGTCATCCAATTTTTATACTCCATGGCCGTCTTGAAAATTCACTATTGGATCTCGTTGTATGCTGTTGCGTTTATTGTGTAGACCAAAAATATTTTTTTCTCACCTCCGGGCGGAAAGCGTCAATTTTCCTCCCGCTGCGCTAAACGAAAATGTCGCTTTCCGCCTCCGTCGAGGAGAAAAATAGTATACACACCACGGGCAGTAAATAAGAAAGCCTCAGATCACATGTTTATTGACCTCGGCTTCGCCTCGGACAACAATTACATGTGATCTGAGACATTTCTTATTTTACTGCCCTAGATGTGTAATATACTATTCCCAAATTTAGTCTCATGTTCTATACAATGGCAATAGTAATGTTGAGCACAATGGCGCACAGCCGCGGCAAGTTATACTTGTCGCACTGTACCGTGAACGATGACATGACAAACAATAAACAGAAACCATAAACAACCGAGTGGCAGTAATCAAACTCTCAACACCAAAGAAGGATCCATCTTCCGAGCAAAACAAATTTCCCCCAAATTATTCACAATGTCTTAGACGATCCTAACTCATTAGCAGATTCGAGTCAGATGATGAGTTGTAAAGACGCGTCTAAATGCGGCGTTTTATCTTGTCGTCAAACAAGCAAGTTTTAATGGTGATTGGGGAATGGTGGGGTCTTTATATTGTGATGTATCTTGTCTTGTGCTTTAAGAGGGGGTAAGATGTAATGGTTGGCTTTATTTTACCGGTAGTTGAGTGAACCGGGTAAAATTTTACGATAAGGAATCTTCTTACTATTTCGTAATGCTTCAAGAATTTACGCAAGACTTATTACCTAGTACGATAATATGTTTTATTCTAATAGAAATTATGTTATGTGTGTGTTTTTAGTGTAGGTTTATATCAATTGAGATTTCTAAGTTCCTAATACCTGCTTAAGAGTTGAGAAATTGCAACCCGGATTTCAATGATAAATTTATGAGTGTGAACTTGATATGAATTTATAATCGACATATCGATACTTAGGATGGCTTAAAAGTTCATTAAAAATTACATAAACACCGCAGCATTAGGATTTAGGATGTATTTAGGTTGTGAGCCTGACTATATATTTTGTACTCATAATATCAATTCACAATGGATAGTTCATCAAAACCCTAAGTTTAAGTACCTACTTATCTTTGCGTAATCAGGATTGTAGACATGAAATCAGGAACCACATCGCAAACATCCTTTATTGATAAAAAAAAGAGCAAATTAGTTCAAAAACCCTGACAAAACCGGCATTTAGGTATACACAGAAAAAAAAGATACGCACTGAATTGAAAACTTTCTCCTTTACTTCTTTAAATCGGATCAGAAACTTTAAAAAAATACGTAAAAAAATGTTGTACCTCGTTATTTTTAGAAGTCGGTTAAAATACGTTTAACTACGTGATAAGTAGCTATTATCAACCGTTCACGTCGTAGAGCATGCAAGCAACGCCACTTGGAACCGGTTCGGGAGATAAATCACTATCCTCCAGCTCATACATTTGTCACGCCGACGTGTGAGGCGCTCTCGTGATTGCGGAGTGCATGAATCACGGGTTACTTTTATATAACACCAATAAATATATCGCGTGTTGTTAAATAGTTATTTGTGTTATATGGGGCCAAAGAAATTTTTTGTTCCCCGAGGGCGTTATTTTGAATTCAGAGCGAAGGGAAAGATTCCATAGTAGAATCCCGAGCGCAGCGAGGGATTCTAAAGTAGAATCCTGAGCGTAGCGAGGAATTCAATATACGCCGCCCGAGATCAAAATATTTTGGCCCCGAATGACACACAGTATTTTTCATCATTACCTATGAGAAAAAGCTAGGAGTATCAACCTACTATGCATAGAGTATAGACATTACCGATACGTATATTGAAAATTTAATATAATATAAAACACAAATAAATTTTTATGAAATAGTTAAACATTAATATTTATGTCGGAAGTATGGGCGTATATATCTAATCGACAAATTTGATCACGTGACTTATCGAAGACAACAGCTTCTCCAAATCTCCACACGCTTTATTTTTGCTAATCAAGTAAATGGCCACATTTATAGCAGCAGTCTTTCTATTTAAAAAGGTATTATTAATCTGGAAAGTGTTTAACGGATTTTATTCCAGTTATCACCAATACGTCTTAAGGCTCTAAATAATAAAAATTTCTCGTAAAAACATTAATTGAAACTGAGCTGTATGATGCCGAAGCCATAGCAATTAGCATTCGTCTTTGTCGGTGTCATCAACAAATATACTTCCATAGCTGGACATAGATATTTTGAAGTGTCTACAAAAAATTGGTTGTCTGTAAAGTCGGTTTACGGACGATAGTTTTACGTAAATACGATAACGTCATAAAGATGAACAGCGTGCTGTTAGAACTAGCTCGCGACACATCCGCTAACCACAGCGCGGACGCGCTGACTGGTGGGCTCCGGGTGGCGGCGGTCACAAGCCAATGCTTGGGCCGATCGTGCCTCTCTATCGCTTGTTCCGCGCTTGCACGTTCAGGCTTAGGCGGAACGTGACACTTTTTCGTGGTGTTCATCGATTTATAAGAGGTTATCACGTCAAAAACTCTCTCTTGAAAAAAGATCAGGTAGTTATTTAAAGGCTGGACCGATTTTCATCAAACACAGCAAAGAACCTCCCCTATCAAACCTACTTTCGTTTAACACACCGCGCTTAAATCATTTGAGAGTTGAGACACATACAGATAAAGTAGTCAAACTTACGTAACACCTCGATTTTTCCATCAGGAGTTAAAAATGTATTCTATAATTTATCTGAAAAGCGATTATATCATGCCGAAGATGCAGCGAAAGCCGAAAACTAAGCCACTAAAACTTGCATAAAACCCAAACCACTACAGTTGTAATATAACTTTGAATACTAGCAAGTAAACGGGTAGGTAGGTAGGTATCACAAACGCCGAGCCCATAAAGTGTCCGATTGACTGTTTAACCACGGGTTAGTGCCGCCGGCGTGCAATCTGCTTAATTGGAAACGGTACCACCAGCGTTAATGGCCGATGAGGATACGTCAGGAATAGTCAGGATGCCTGGATTTACAGCTCTCTTTAACGATTGTGAGTTTCAACAACGAAACTCCATAGAAAGGGGCTGTTTCAAATATATATGGAGCCTGGGCCAGGTCTTTGTACAGTCTTTCAAAATGTTTGGGGTCATGAAATAGTGATTATTTTTAGGGTTCCGTACCCAAAGGGTACCAACGGGACCCTATTACTAAGCCTACGCTGTCCGTCCGTCCGTCCGTCCATCCGTCCGTCCGTCTGTCAGCGGGCTGTATCTCGTAAACCGTAATGGATACACAGATGAAATTTTCACATATTATGTATTTCTATTGCCGCTATAACAACAAATAATAAAAATTAAATTAAATTAAAAAAATTAAATTAAAATAATTCCATGGGTACATGGAAATATTTTAATTTAATTTTTCTTAACGGAACCCTAAAAGAGCGAGGCCCGACTCGCACTTGGCCGATTTTTTCTTTATTTCTCATTAAAAGGTCCGTTTTACCAGGTACAATGCGAAATTATTTTGCAAAATAAAAGCGCGACAACATGGTGTTACTTTTAACAATGACACGTTCTTACATGCGTCATGATGACATTTGACATAAAAATAACCACTATTGACAGCAATTGACATTGTATACCAGCAATTGACGTTTGACAATTGAAATGACATTTAGATGACGTAACGTCATTACAAACATAGACAACAAAAGCAGATGGATGCACTCCGGGAATTTCCACTCTACAGATGTACCCGCAATTATCAATTTTATATTTGTACCTCTTATTCACTGTACCTAGTACTACAAAAATGCATATTTTATTTCAATTTCTTATTCTTTCAAGTACCTGGCCCAAGATGAAACAACCCCTTAATTTAATTATTTTCTCGAAATTCAAGATATAGACCACTAGCTGATGCCCGTGACTTCGTCCGCGGGGATTAAGTTCTTAAAATCCCTCGAGAACTCCTTGATTTTCCGGGATAAAAAGCAATGTCACTTTCCAGGTCCTCAACTATGCCCATGCAAAAAATCAAGTCGATCCGTAGCTCTGTTGCGGCGTGATTGAAAGACAAACCAACAAACAAAAACACTTTCTTTCGCATTTATAATATACTAGCTGATGCCCGCGACTTCGTCCGCATGGATTTAGTTTTTAAAAATCCCGCGGGAACTCTTTCATTATCCGACATAAAAAGTAACTCTCCCGGTCTGAGGAACCACTACTACATCCATTACTATACCCATGCAAAAAATCGCATCAATCCGCTGTTCTGTTGCGACGTGATTGAAGGACAAACCAACAAACAAACACACTTTCGCATTTATAATATCAGTAATTATAACACTTTTTATAATTGTCAAATTTTTTACCATACTTAACCAAAGACAAAATTACGTTTAGCTGTCATTTACGTTTTGTTATTCAACTGTCATTTGCGTTTTGTTATTCCATGTCAGATGCCTTTTTGTTATACCACGTTTTATAGTGACTTGACGGAAACGCGGTCGAACGGGATAAAAAGTATCCTATGTCCGTCTCCTGGTTCTAAGCTACCTCTCCACCAATTTTCAGCCAAATCGGTTCATCCGTTCATGAGTTATAAATAGTGTAACTAACACCACTTTCTTTTATATATATAGATTAGTATGATACTTACACTGCCTCGTTGGTCTAGTAGTCAGCTTGTTCGACTGCGGATGAAGAAGTCCCGGGTTCGATTCCCGGGTCGGGCCGTTAAAAAAATGTATTGGGTTTTTCTACCAAAGAAATTCTCAGTACTAGCCCGGAGTTAGGAAGTGGGCGGTGAGTCACCCCCGTGCCTCGGAGAGCACGTAAAGCCGTCGGTCCTGCGCCTGATCTCTCTCCGGTCATGTCGGATTTCCGTCCCATTGGTCTATGAGAGTGAGGGAATAGAGCGTGCGCCTGTGTATGCGCACACACTTGTGCACTATAATTATCTTCCGCGCACATAGCTGATCTCTGAGGAGGTTGGCCGCCGTGATCGGATTCGGTCGGGAGGACATTAGTTATGATACTCACAAATATTGTAAATGCGAAAGTGTATTAGTTTGTTGGTTTGTCCTTAACTCACGAAACAACAGAGCTACGGATCTAAGGATGAGATTCGGTATCGGAGATTCCGAATTATTCTATATTATTCTACGGATTGGGATAATTTCTATAACAATAGTTATAGTTTTGTAACACTAGCTTTTGCCTGTAGCTTCGTTCACGTTAAGTAAAATTTTCAAATCCCTATTATTCCCCCTTAGGCGATGAATTTTCAAAAATCCTTTCTTAGCGGATGCCTTCGCTAGCTATCTGTATGCCAAGCAACCCGATAGTCAGTTAACGACAGCGTAGAATTTTACTTTTTCTTAAAAAATGTAAAGTTTTCTAAAATATTCTAAGTATTTTCCCGTTGTATTTTCTGCGACAAAAGGTAGCCTATCCTATACTCGTCATGTGATGCAAGAAAGGATGAGAGCTATCTCTGTCCTTGACAATATTGGTTAAGTGGCTAGGTATGGGAAAACAAAAGGCAGTTACGCAGTCTATCAGATTTGTTTGGAATTATACTAACATTATAAATGCGAAAATGTGTTGGTTTGTTGGTTTGTCCTTCAATCACGCCACAACAGAGCTACGGATCGACGTAAGTTTTTGCATGGACGTATAGTTGAGGACTTGGAGAGTGATATGCTACTTTTTATCCCGGAAAATCAAAGAGTTCCCTTAGGATTTTAAAAACTAAATCCACGCTTACGAAGTCGCGGGCATCAACGGCTAATGGAAAATTGTATGGATCATCTTGCTAGTTGCTAGGAAGTATAATTGCCCATTAATATGAATAGGTACTTTTACAATTATGGAAATGCACGATCGTCGGTAGCTTATCGACTACGCAATTTCATCTAGGAATTGCATCTCTAATAAAAACTAACCACACGTTGTGTGGTACAATATTACTCAATGCAATGGATGTTTTCTTCTTACAAACTGAAGTTTTCAAGTGTACCAATCTACAAAGACTTTCGTCTCAGTGTTTGTTAGTTTTACATACTTGATATAAGCTCTCAGAAATATTGCTTGGACCCGTTGTTCTGAAGCGAAGTGAAGTCAAACAATATCGCACGTGAACCTTCGAGATTATCGAAAGAATATTTTATTGAAGCCCCTACTATGGGAAAGAAGATTACATTAATTTTTTTTTATTCCCTTAAAATATATTATATTATATTTTTTACATGGGTCCTCCACATCGCCAGGAATTTTCAATAATGGTACAAATATTTGAATCACGTTTCGAACCATTCACGACAGATTTGCTTCTAAAATAACCCATCAAAGTGTTTCTTTCTCTTTTCAAAACCTTTATTTTTTAAAGATAAATACAAGGTACATAACATAAAATAAAAGATAAAGCATAACTTTGACCAAGAGAAAAATAAAACGTTACAGTCTACGGTTACTACGACTTCGTAGTAGATGTAGAGTACGTAGACAATTTCACGTCTACGTATTTTAGTCAAATAATTTATATCGAAATCCTACTTATTGACTTACTTTGAAGGACTGACAAACTTTTACCAATATGATATTGTTTCCTAGTCTAAAGACGTGTCAGATTTTTGTGACTTTCAAACCTTAAATCAGAAGTTCAAAGATTTTAAAAGCCCACCTAATTAGAGTTTTTTACTAGCAAATGTAGTTTTCAATAAAAAGTGAGTTAAAAATTGTTCGGCTTCTTAAACAAATAGTAGTATCTTTTAAATATGCAACCTCTTTCAAACTTCTCGATATTCCAGTAGCAACTTCACCTGCATTAAGTGATTAGTCCCATTTGCGAATATCACAGCTTGACTGGATTGAAATACGGAGAAATAGGAGAAATACGAAGATTTGTTATTCAAAGTTTTAGTACTTGATTAATTATGCGAGCAACGAGCGGGTGTAACTTCGCTTCATTTGTTCTATAAAGGTACTACCTTTGGCAATCATAACTAAAGCAAGTAACAAATTTCAGTTAGTTTATTTATCTCTAAGGCTGGACCCCCTCAAAGATGCCCAAAGTTTATTTCGGCTGACCAACGAGCTACTATTAAAAAGCACCTAATTATGACAAATGCACGATGTTGCACTTCCGTTAACTCTATTTACTTGGATTACTTTAAAATAATTTCATATGTATAAAAAATTATTTTTAAAAAACCGACTTCAAACGCCCACCACTTCAAGGTATATAATTTATTGTAGATTTTTTTAAAACCGCTCAACCGATTTCGATAAACTTTAAAAGAAATCACCTGGAAAGTACACCCTTTAAACAAAAAAAGAATTTTCCAAATCGATCCAGGCGTCTTCGAGTAATCGGTGAACATACATAAAATAAAAAACCGGCCAAGTGCGTGTCGGGCCACGCGCAGTGTAGGGTTCCGTAGTTGCTTTCAACTACGGAATCCTACACTAAAAATTAATATAATCTCAAATATTATTGCTGACCTAGGATAGTGCTTTTATTTTATTTATGAATATTGAATACATTTTGAGTTCCATGCTTTAAATACTATAATATATTACAAAATATGCAACTTACACTACGTGTAATACCTAACTTAGGAAAAACAGATAGAACTCTTTAACTAATGAACCCTACTTAGCCGTGATAGTTTTCCTTTAAAATTCATTATATATACTACTGCTGTGAATTTTTTCTTGTGTTCTTTATACAACCATTTAGCTGGCAGAGCGGGGGGGGGGGGGACACTTGACTCTAATAAAATTTAGCACTTTAAAATATTATATTTCACAAACGGATCCCTGAATTGAAAAATGGTGTTCCAACACCCACACTATTTTTGAAAGACCTATTCAACGACACCGCACACAATGGGACAGACGAGAAAAAAAAATTCATCCCCACTTTACATGTAGGGGAGGTACCCTAAAAAAAATATTTTTCACAATTTTATTTCACCACTTTGTCGGCGTGATTGATATTTATACTCTTGCCAAATTACAGATTTCTAGTACCAATAGTCTCTGAGCTAAACCGCGGACGGACGGACAGACGGACAGACGGACGGACATGGCGAAACTATAAGGGTTCCTTGTTTACTACAGAACCCTAAAAAGATTCCGACGAATTGATAATCTCCTCCTTTTTTGTATAAAATTATTTTAATTTTAATATTTTATAAAATCGATATTTACGCTTCCCTGGGGTCATTTTTATCAATAAAAAAATCATGATCAAAAATGACCACAGGGAAGCGTAAATATCGATTTTATAAAATATTAAAATTAAAATAATTTTATAAAATAAAAAATGAAAATAAAATTGCGCGCCCCCGGGTGGGCTCGAACCACCAATCTTTCGGTCAACAGCCGCACGCGAGCCAATTGCACCACGGGAGCGATGCACAACTCGTTGAAATTATTATATAAGATATTTTTTAAGCCATCCAAAAATTTATAAAAGTGTCGTTACAACTTTTTTCCCTCTTTTTTTCCCTTTCGCAACGCGCGATAAGGAACTTCGTTCCAATAATATGTGACCTTACGTAATTAATACATCTTACATAATCATCTTATGTAATATAGTGCTTTGTTCAAACAAAATATCATTTAAATGTGATCCTACCTAATCTCTATTTTATAGCCATTCGACTATTAAGCATTACGATTTCAGCTTACAACTATCAAAGTTATGAAGGCATTACATAAAGGCAGGTGATACCGCGTTATGGTCATCGTAAAATGCGTTATGGGTTCAGCTATGGCAGTAATGTTTTATGTTAACATAGATAAATTATGTACGTGGATTATTTGTATATCAGGGAAGTGAGTGGGATTATATCGGCAGCATTAAAGACCCGCCGTCTTTAATGCTACAAAAAAGTCGTGTGGTGTCGTGGGACACCAGATAGGAACGAAGTTCTCTATTATAAAATTATTAATTTCAAGTTCTATTCGAGGTATAAAGAAAATAATTATTCGGGTATACATTTTTTATCATGCATTTTTTATCGATAAAAATCAAAAAACTACTTTACAAAATTATCTTAACACCTTTATTTTGTTTACAATGATTTATAAAAATATATAATAACCAGTGTAATTTGTTTTTAATTTTTTACCAAATATTATATTATAAATTAATAATAAAAATAAAATAAATAATAATTATCTGAAGTCAGGATTCGAACCTCTGAACCGATAGTATCACTCCTTCTATTCACCGCTGCGCCATCGAAGCATTGATGGAATGTGTAAAATAAACGAAGACAACAAGGACTGCGACGAAAAAATCTTACGCTTTTATTTTTTAACGTTACGGACGTTTTTTTGCCGGCTAGGGTACCCCTCCGCAACGCCCCATAAGGAACTTCGTTCCAAAACGAAGTGTTTCTAAAACTGAATAGTATATCGTTTTCAATGGACAGTGTTTCCTTTTTACCCAACTACGTCAAAGCCAAAAGGAAGTGTTATTAGTTTAGCAGTCTATGTATGTATGTATATGTGACTTTTTACGAATGCTCTGACATAGTGAATAAATTACTGAGCCCATTATGAAGAATGGTCCAAGATCCCAGTGCCGCCAGACCTAAGTTATTTTCTCAGCCATGATTTGTGTACGATAGAGAAGTGTTCGTAAGTCCTTTCAGTCTATGCGTACCTGCTAGTTTGTGCCGGCGGCTAATTTCCAGATACCAGGTGCTAAAGGTAGGTAAAAACTAGACTTACTTAACTTAAATTCTCAGGGCTGATTTTGATATATGTTTTAAAGAATATTGTAAAAATTAATAAACTGATACTGCCAGACGCTTACCGCCGGCGGTAACTTTAGCCAGACGCTTTGAAGCTCCCAAAAAATAACTTAAGTTAACTTATATTCTCAGTTCTGATTTTTATACATGATACTCAGGGAACTATTGCAATATCTTCTGTAAGCTGCCAGACCTATAGGAGGGGTCGAACATCCCGGCAGACACAAATTAAGCGTCCCTATATGTATGAACGCTAGAACATGGTTCACTCGTTTGAGATAATATCGTTTATCATACTAATATTATAAATGCGAAAATGTGTTTGTTGGTTTGTCCTTAAGAACTCTCAGGTGTGCAGGTTTCCTCACGATGTTTTCCTTCACCGTTGAAGCAAGTGATATTTAATTGCTAAAACGCACTTGACTTCGAGAAATCAGAGGTGCGTACCCGGGATCGAACCTGCGACTCCCAAATAGGAGACCACAGTCCAAACCACTAAGCTATAACTGCTTCACTAGGTTATCACTGCTTCAGCATCACATCAGCTAGTATCATATACGAAATACGAATATTATAAATGCGAAAGTGTCTTTGTTTGTTGGTTTGTCCTTCAATCACGCCGCAATAGAGCTACGGATTGACGTGATTTTGTGCAGGAGTATAGTCAAGGGCCTGGAGAGTGACATAGGCTACTTTTTATTCCGGAAAATTGAAGAGTACCTGTGGGATTTTAAAAACTAAATCCACACGAACAGAGTCGCGGGCATCAGCTAGTTACTATACGTGTCGGTCTCACTCTCATACTTACTTTATTTTATTGCGCAATGCGAGTGTGCGCACTTTCGTGAGTGTTTAGTATATAGTTGACCGAGAGAAGCGAAGGTCTCCGAGTCTACATGAGTAAATTTGCACTTGTCCGTCCGTCCGTCCGTCCGTCCGTCCGTCCGTCCGTCCGTCTGTCCGTCCGTCCGTCTGTCAGAGCCTTATAACTTCTGAATTACTGAACGTAATTACTTCCATTTTAGATATGATATGTAAACCGATGGCCTCCTGCCGAAAATGGTTTAAAAAGTTATAAAAATCTTTATTTCAGGGGGGCTCTCATAGAAGCGAATGCGAAGTAAAATATTTTTTATAGCTTTACATAGGATTACGGTATATCATTTTAAAGATATATATAAGATAATTTAGAACAGAGTACATAAGTATTTTTTTTTAATTTTTTCCCGAAAATTGACGAAATGGGGGGCTTTCAAAGTGGAGATTATATTTGACCTCAGAACGGATTAACCGTTGAAAGGCAGGGCTTGGAACTTATATAATTATTAGCGTTATATCATGTACTTGAACAACAAATACCTACTAAAATTACATAAATATAATAAGGACTCTAAATTATATAACTTTTAATGAGCTGCAGTATTTTTAACAGAACTTCACAATGATATCAATAGATAGCGCTCTGATCTCATATTGCAAACGCAGCTTTATGTAAACCATTATTATTTTGTATGACAAGTACTAATACACATAATATTATCAATTAAATTTATTATTTAGTTATATATCAAACATCAATAAAACTTCAGTTTGCGGTATGTTTTTTGCATGTTTTCTGATCGTATCGATAGATGTCACTGTGTACAAATAATTTAATTTTAATGTTCCAAAAAACTATACCTAAGTAGGTACTTACCTATAAATTGATGCCTGATTTCACTACAGTTTCATTACTTTTACGGGCTACCTATGTTAAGTTAGGTGACGCTTTCTGTCAACTTTGTTATTACGAACCTCTACGGGACAACTAAAGGTGAAAGTGACATTGGGATGTTAGAATTGTATTTAGGGGCTACCTACGTTAAAACCTATGTCAATTTTGATCGTCTTGTATCTATTGAAAGAATAAGTAATTATGGGAAACCGTTACCGCGAGGTCTCAGTTCGGGGCGAATCGAGACTTAATGAAGATAATGCAATAGTTCTCTGAGTATCATGTATAAAAATCAGAACTGAGAATATAAGTTAACTTAAATTATTTTTTTGGGAGCTTCAAAGCGTCTGGCAAAAGTTACCGCCGGCGGTAAGCGTCTGGCAGTATCAGTTTATTAATTTTTACAATATTTTTTAAAACATATATCAAAATCAGCCCTGAGAATTTAAGTTAAGTTAGTCTAGTTTTTACCTACCTTTAGCACCTGGTATCTGGAAATTAGCCGCCGGCACAAACTAGCAGGTACGCATAGACTGAAAGGACTTACGAACACTTCTCTATCGTACACAAATCATGGCTGAGAAAATAGCTTAGGTCTGGCGGCACTGGGATCTTGCTCTAGAATGATGTGTCAATTGATTCGTTATGATGGTCCAGGTGACATAGGCTACATTTTATTCGAACAAAGTTAATAAAACGGATTTTACATCCATTTTCCTCTATTTCAATTACAGTTTTACTAATTTAATTTACTCGTTATATAATTTTTTTTTAATTTTGAAGATTTAAGATATAGAAGCAGTGATAGTGGGTATAAACTGTGGTCTCCTATTCAGGGGGTCGCAGGTTCGATCCCGGGCACGATCCTTTGACTTTTCTAATTTATGTGCGTTTATTAAATATCACAAGCTTCAACGGTGAAGGAAAACATCGTCAGGAAACCTGCACACCTGAGAGTTCTTCATAATGTTCTCAAAGGTGTGTGAAGTCTGCCAACTTGCATAGGGCCAGCGTGGTGGACTATGGCCTATGACCCTTCTCTGAGAGGAGACCTGCGCCCAGTAGTGAGCCGTTGATGGGTTGCTGATGATGATGAGGAAAGATATATTTTTTTTAAATAATATATTCTTCTGAAAAGATGATCTGGACTAAAATTCTCCTCTTCCCTCCAAATAATTTAATCGTAAAACGTATATATTTAATATACTTACCCAACCCACTCTGAATATAATTGACCGAGCGAAGCGAGGTCTCTGAGTTAACTAGAGCGATTTGCACTTGTCCGTCCGTCCGTCCGTCCGTCTGTCAGAGCCTTATAACTTTTGAATTACTGAACGTAATTACTTCAAATTTAGATATAATATGTAAACCGATGGCTTCCAGCCGAAAATGGCTTAAAAAGTTATAAAAATCTTTATTTCAGGGGGGCTCTCATAGAAGCGAATGCGAAGTAAAAAAAAAAATATCGCGTTACATAAAATTGTTACACATCATTTTAAAGATAATTTTGAACTGAGTACAAAAATATTTTTTTTTAATTTTTCCCTTAAAATTGACGAAATGGGGGGCTTTCAAAGTGGCGATTTTATACGCTCGCTTGAAGACACTCTCTAGGAAAATCCGCTATGGATTTTCAAACTGATTTTATGTTTTTAGGTCACTTATATCCTGTACTTGAACAACAAATACTAAAATTATATGAATATTATAAAGAAACGAGATTATTTAATTTTTAATGTACATCAGTAATTCATATCGCATCAACATAGCTTCACAATAATGCTAATAGATGGCGAAGTCAGTAACTATTCCCATGGAACTACGAGTTACGACTAACGACCTATCCCAAAAACAGTTTTGCGTCGACCATTATTATTTAGTTACTTATTATAATACAATAATTGTATTGTAATTTTTTTTGTACCATATTATTCAATTAAAATTATTTTTTAGTTAAATTTTAGTTAAATATTGTATATTTTCTATTCGCGTCGATAGATGACGATTTGTACAGATGCCCGTAACCCGGTTTCACTCGTTAGTACCTACATAATAATTCAATGTTTTCACTAACGTTCCCTAACCTTTACGGGCTACCTATAAGTTAGGTGATTGATGTTTTCTGTCAACTTATTTATCACGATCCTGTACGGGACACCTAAAAGGATATTGGGACGGATGTTAGGACTTAGGATTGTATTTAGGAGCTACCTACGTTAAGAGACTCCTACTTAGGGGATGATTTAGGTATGTTTGGTGAAAACGGGCATAATAATAATGTCAGTTTTGGTTATCATGTATCGATTGAATGAATAATCATGGGATACCGTTACCGCGAGGTCTCAGTTCGGGGCGAACCACTAGTGTATTAGGAGTAGGGCATTGAATATACGATAGAAGGGATAAAATAAATTCTATTAGGATATTTGTAAGGACAGGGAATAGTACATCAGTACACTTATGTGTTAAGATAATAAACAGCAAACAAAACATGATTCTTAAAGAATCATTAGTCTCGTATGTCGTGTAGGGGGCGCGTTGGAGCGAAGCCAAGATTACTGCTAATGATTCTTGCTGCTGTGACACGTTTTAACGGAGATTTATCTTTAATGTTTGCATTAATGTATGGAAGATTCGTGTTTGTGATATTAAATAATGATCTTGGATTAATTTACGTTACAACAATCGTTATATCATTGATATACTTTGCCAATAGAAAATTAATCCCCTTTCACCGAATGCATCAACACTATAAATGCTAGTGTGTTTGTTTGGTGTGGTCTTTGATAACGCAGCAACGACAGCAGACGTGATCTTTTGCTAAGGTGTATGCTTGGAGAGTGTCATAGGTTAATTTTTATCCCTGAAAAAATAGGTTCCTCGGGGATATTTAAAAAACAAGCACGCAGACAAAATCGTGGGCAAAGGCTAGTCAAAATATAAATAATGATATCAGTTGACTTAAGCAAAAATCACAGAAATCCGTTGCTGCGTCGCTGCGTGATTGACTAACCAAGAAACAAACATATTTTTGAATTTATGCTATTATTAAGTACTTATTATAATAAATATGTATATTTTCGAAGCTCCAGGAACTCCTAACTAAATTTTTTTTTTAAAGCGAAATAATATACCTAGTAGGTTTAAGGAGATTCTTATAAACTGCCTCTATAAAGCAAATAACAGTCATCGTAAAGTCTAGGAGTTCCAACGACTTACGAGTTGTTTACTTCTTTGCATAATATACTCTATTCCACTCGGCGAATGGGAAATGCTCGTAGGAATAGAATAGGAATTTTGGAATTTAGGATGTTCTTAAACCTAAGTTTAGTCGCTTTCATTTGATTTAATGTCATACGAGGAAAATATTTTGAGCGAATTTAGGGGGGATTGTACGGATAGGAATACTTACGATTTGATTTTTAACAAGCGGAGTAACATGTAGTTACTCCGCTTCTTAAAAATCAAATCAAAAAGGAGCCCAAATCTTCCTAGGAAATCCTTTACTTGGCTTGTTTCCGTCAATATCACTTATTGAAAGAATAAAATTAATGGTTTTGAATCTTCACTTCAAACTTATTTTTTTTTTTTTTTTTTTTTTAATATATAGACTAGCGCTTGACTGCAATCTCACCTGATGGTAAGTGAAGATGCAGCCTAAGATGGAGCGCGCTTGCCTAGAAGATGCCTATTCACTCTTGATTTAAAGGTACCCAAGTTATAGTCAGTTGGAAAAACGGAAGCCGGAAGGGCATTCCAGATTCTAGCGGTGCGTATTAGGAACGAGGAAGCAAAGCGCTTAGTGCGGGATCGTGGAATTTCGACCACGTAGCGGTGCAGATTCGAGCGATGCCTTGCGGTTCGGTGGTAGAAGGGTGATGGAGGAACTAGTTCGAATAGTTCTTGAGCACACTCTCCGAAATATATCCTGTAGAATACCGACAGACAGGCAACCTTGCGCCGATGTTCCAGACTTTGAAGTTTGGAGTTAGTTAGCGATTCGTCGCCAATGAGTCTTCTGGCGTGTCTGTCCACCGAATCCAATGCAGCAAGCTGGTACTTGGCAGAGCCGTCCCATAAATGGCTGCAGTACTCCATGCATGATCGAACTTGTGCTTGATACAAGGTAACAAGCTGTTCCGGCGTGAAGTAGCGCTTGACCTTATTGAGGATACCAAGTTTCTTGCCAGCAGTTTTTGCCTTGGATTCGATGCATCGTCCAAAGTTGAGATTTGACGAGACATTTATGCCAAGAAGATCAATATTGTCAGTGACCGGTACGGATATATTTCGGAAAGTCGGAGTTAGCGGGAATGGACTCCGTTTGGCGGTGAATAAACACGCCTGCGTTTTGGTAGCATTAAATTTGACAAGGTTGGCATCACCCCAGTACGATACCTCTTTCAAAGCCAAATTTATGCGTTCTACCAAAGCCTCTCTATGCTCGAAAGTTTCAGCGCCACTAGCACGGGGACCGGACATGTATCTCTCCGTAACGGTGCTGTCATCCGCATACCCAAAGATACCGGGCCTGAGGAGATCATTAATGTGCAGCAAAAAGAGCGTTGCGGAGAGAACTGATCCCTGAGGGACACCGGCGTTAATCGCCATTAGATCAGACGAGGTGCCATCTATGACCACTCGAAATGATCGCCCACTCAGGAAATCTGATATCCAGTTACAAAGTCTAGTGGGTATCCCATAAGCTGAAAGTTTGCTCAAAAGGCCTTCATGCCAGACCCGGTCAAACGCCTTCGATACATCAAGTGAAACGGCTAGCGCCTCACCATGCTTATCGATGGCTTCACCCCAGATGTGTGTAGCATACACTAAAAGATCTCCTGTGGACCTGTTACGGCGAAAACCGTACTGCTGGTCGGACAGGAGGTCATTAAGCTCGAGGTATGCCAGGAGCTTGTCGTTCAATACACGCTCCAAACATTTACAATCAAACATTTACATCTTCAATCTTCAATCATTTCAATTTGCTAAGCCTACGACGTAGTCCGTAACCGTTCGTGTTTTTGGGATAAAAAGTAAAGTGCGCTCCATCTTAGCCATCAAGTGAGGTTGCCGTCAAAGGCTAGTCTATAAAATTAAAAAAAAATCAATATCACTCTCCAGGTCCTCAACTATACCCATATTGTGTTGATGTTTATAGTGTGCGTAGGTACTTATATGAAATGGAAAAAAGTTACGTGAATCTATTGTAATGTTGGAAATTAGTTTACCGTACAAAAAATCGCGTTGATTCGTGGCTCCGTTGCTGCATGATTGAAGTACAAACGAAGAAACCAACAAATCAACAAACACAATTTCGTATTTTTAATACCTACTTGTAGGCCTGTAGGGATGGAGAAGTTAACTCAAAACAGGGTCCGTTTCACAAAAGCTTTGAGGCTAAATAGTTAAGACGATGTGCAGTGGGCTCGTCAACCGTCCCTTTTAAAATGTCAATTACCATTATAGGGAAAGAATTTGATCATAGGGAGAACAAAAATACAAATATTTAAAATACATTTTATTTTATCGGTAAAAATAAAAATAGCTTTTTTAATGTACCTACCTTACCTACTCTACCATCCACCCACCTAAAAGACCTTTTTGTTACAATTCTCGAAACAAATATTATAATGTCTAATTTTTTAACACTTTACAAAGGTATATTAATAAAAACACATTTGTTTAATTTTAGATTGAAATAACACTTTATTTAGAACTCATTTAAAATATTATGATACAATTTTTCACTAGACAATAAAGTTAAAATGAACGAACCTGTGCGATAAACATACATTAAAATGATTAAAACTCCTCTTAAATATGTAAAACGATATCATTTACCCATATAAATGGGTGAAATTGATTATAACTATAATTGCAGAGACACAAATGTTGGCCACTTCGAGCGGCAGTGCGATGTTCATCGGGACACAACGCCATATTTTACGTTGAAACGTCCTTATGTTTGTGTATTGAAGAAACGTGTCTATTTCGTCCTTCACCTTCTCATCTGGAACAAAGCGTGTTTCTATCTTCGGTTTGCTTCGATTTTTTAACTAGTGAGACCATAATAAAATTGTTAAAAACTTAGGCAGGCTCTTGCAAAAGTTGTTCGAATTTCGTTGACCGGATTCGGAAAACAAAATACGGATCTTGTGCGCAACTCTTCATACAAATAGTACTACGGCTAAATCGGATCGAGAATTCTAGGATTCGGATCGGATATAGTGCGGAAAGAGACATACCTCGAGAGAGATACCTCGAGTAAGTTAAACATATTGAATTAGTTCAAAGTGGAAGAATAATCGACTTACCTAATTCGTCAATGTATCTGTGAATCAAGAAAATTCTTATTTTTTCTACTTCGATTGTATGCAACTCCACTATAATGCAGGGCGAAAAAAGAAGAAAACACAGCTGTAAAATGTGTGTCACCAAAAACCCCAGATGCTCAGGTGGTTCCTGAAAAAAAAACCCACTATTTAACCATTATATAGACAAAGGACAATTAAAAAGGCAGTTGAGTATAAATTATACTTGTACTTTGCGTCACTAAACTATCTCTAGGTATATACCTTTACTATTATAGAATAGAATAGAATAGAATAGAAATATTTTTTATTCAAATAAACTTTTACAAGTGCTTTTAAATGGTCAATGAATCTACCACTGGTTCGGAATGCCTTTCCTGCCGAGAAGAACCAGCAAGAAACTCGGCGGTTGCTCTTTTCAAAACAGATTTACAATACAGTAAATACTATGCTATATATGCAGTGTTTCCACAATGAGGAAAGTTCCAAAAATGCATACAGACTAACTTCTATCTTAAGATGGGCAGACATAAAGTAGCCCCATTCCCGCCGGTGGAACCCGTTCACGAGCATGACGCATGACCCAGCCATTGCTTCGCTCAACCATATTTGAGGGAACGTAACAACCCGCATCACACGACACCACCACAGAAATGTTTAAAGAGTGCGTGACATACTTATGCTACCCATGTCAAGGCATCAAACTGAAAACTAATATTCAAATGCTAATTTTAAGACATCACTTAGACACAAATAAAGTAGAAACACTGAATAGCACAGGATAATTTTGTTACACAGGTTGATTATTACTGTCTCATGAATCGCTGGAGCGAGTTATATCCACGCTTTTTTGTCATTAATATAGTCTTCAATTGTATAATATGCTTTTTCCATGAGAGAAGTTTTAATTGCTTTCTTAAACTTGTGTAAAGGCAAGTCTAAGATCGACTGTGGAATTTTATTATAGAACGTCACGCCCATTCCCACAAATGTCTTTCGGACCCTCTGGAGGCGCAGTCGAGGAATCACGAGCCTATTTGGATCTCTAACCTGCCTATCGTGTAAATCACCCTTTTTTTTGTAACTTAAAATATTTTGTCTGACAAATATTATGTTGTTATAAATATATTGTGAAGCTACTGTCAGAATGCCTATTTCCTTAAATTTTTCTCGAAGGGAATCCCGCGGTTTTAAATTGTAGATTGCGCGAATTGCCCTCTTCTGCAATACAAAAATTTTTCCAATGTCGGCTGCTTTACCCCATAGTAAGATTCCGTATGACATAATACTATGGAAATATGCAAAATAAACAATTTTTGCAGTTTCTATGTCAGTTAACTGTCGAATCTTCCTAACAGCGTAAGCAGCAGAGCTAAGCCTGCCAGCAAGTGTTGTTATATGGGTACCCCACTGTAGCTTAGAATCCAGGGTTAATCCCAAGAACACTGTGGAGTCCTCAGTTTTCAAAGGTTCATTATTTATCTTTAGATTATTACTGACAGCTCTGGTGTTAGGCAATAAAAACTCAACACACTTGGTTTTTTTAGCATTTAAAAGTAAATTATTTGCCGTAAACCATTCAGAAACTTGAGATAATGCATTATTTACATCGTCAAAATTGTCTTTTTTCCTATCGACTTTGAAAATCAAAGACGTATCATCAGCAAATAGTACAATATCGCAAGTATTTTGGACAAAATGTGGTAAATCATTTATGTAAATCAAAAACATGAATGGACCTAGAATAGAACCCTGGGGTACACCCATTACTGAGGCTGATCCGGATGATTTTACGTCATTGACACATACTCTCTGAACACGATCACTGAGATAAGACGCAATGAGACTAAGTGCAAAACCTTTAATACCATAGTGGCTCAGTTTAAGCAAAAGGGTCTCGTGATCAACGCAATCAAATGCTTTTGATAAATCACAGAAAATACCAATGGCATTCTGTGAGTTCTTCCATGCATCGAATATGTGTTGTAACAGCTTTGCGGCTGCATCGGTTGTTGATCGACCCTTAGTAAAACCATACTGCTCAGGGTGAAGAAGTCCATTTAAATTAAAGTGTAGAAGCAGTTGGTTGAGCATTATTTTTTCGAATATCTTGCTGAGGGTTGGCAAAATTGAAATTGGTCTGTAGTTATTCGGGTCACTTTTGTCTCCCGATTTAAAAAGAGGTATTAGTTTACTACATTTCATAAGGTCTGGAAAAGATCCAGAATCAACTGATTTATTAAAAATTAAGGCAAGATATGGCGCAATAATATCAATTATACTTTGGATTATTTTAACTGAAATTCCCCATAGATCTCCCGTTTTTTTATTTTGTAAAGCCTTAAATATTTTGATAATATCATATGGGGTAACGTGTTCAAACTTAAATAGTTTACTGCACTCAGAAACATTGCTCTTTAAAAGATTATAGGCTCCTGTTGGCGAGGAATTTAGAGAACTAGTTGTGGTAACTGGAATATTTTTGAAAAAGTTCTCAAATGTATTTGCAATGTCCATGTCGGAGTCAATAATATGGTTATTAATTTTGAGCTCCAATTTATTATTATGCGTCTTGTGTTTTCCCATTTCATTGCCGATGATGTCCCATGCGGCTTATGTATGTATTATGTATATATTTATGTATACACAAAACCCTCTTATACCGTTCTTTACAAGAAAACGGAGGCTATCGCGGCCGGATTGGTTTTCACCGAGAAAATACTAAGAAAAAGAAGATGAATAGGATACTAACATGGCCATCTTGAACCAGTAAAATGTGATAGAAGTTATTAATCAATTTCGGTATAGTACAAACAACGGTTACAAACATCTGAAACAAACATTTAAGAATTATTAGCACACAGGGAAAGGATAAAATATGATATAAACATTTATTAAACAATGCTTACAGAAGAATGAATCTCAGGTGCAACTAGATCATAGAGATCAGCAATACTCCTATACAAATTAACACAGAAAGACATTTTGTCCTTCCTGAAAGTTTTATTTTCACTTACATAAAGATAGTAATTGTATTCTGGTACCTCTTCCAACCTTTGTCGGAGAAAAAAAAGACGATACCGTATCGTTTCGAGCAGAACGAATCTCCACACTCTATTGATGTCTAAAGCGAAGGAAGAAAATTGACTAATGACGAACAAAACGAAGTTACCATAGCAGACGTTACTCCAACAATGAGTAATAGTGAAAGTTAATCTAACTAAACAAAGAATTACAGTGACTATAAAAGTTCTCTTCTTAGCCATGCGATAATGCTTCATACTGACTCTCAAATAAGTATCAATTTTGTTTAACTTGAAAGAGAATTTGCTCAGCTTACTGTTATAGAAGATAAGAATAGCAACAGAGAAGACATATTCGATAGTTGACCAAACTTGAAAAGAATTGTATTCGACGCAACAAAAAATAGTAGTCAAAATGATGATAATGATGAGACTGGTACTGTAGAGGCTTGATAAGACCCTGAACTTGTTACAAAGTTTGAAGGCTTTGAAGTTAAAACCACAGATGAACAGTAAAGTAAGGATGGTCTTGAAGCGGATTAACATATCGCGTTCATGTTTTTGTTTAAAATCACTGTTGTTTTTCGGATTAATTGTGAAAGGCTTGATACTTTTGAATGGTTTTGCCATCGTCGATGATTTATTTGCGATGGAAATGGGAGGAATTTATATTGTTTGTTCACAAAGTCACGTCAGAATTGTTTGCGGGTTGACTGTCGATAACAGTTCAGATTCAACTATTAACAGTAATCAGTCCGGTTTTGTGTTAATGTTTTAATATTTGATACCAAATATTATATTTATACGCTAACGATAAATAGTAAATAATACATGATTTATATATTGTTACTCAAATAGACTTTGTTCAAATAATTAAGAAATTGAATGAGGTATATAAGGAAGATTTAAGGACAGCACAGCTTTTTGGTGTACTTCAAAAAATTTTATGACATTTAATTTATGCAAACTTATGTAACAATTTTTCTTTTGTTTGCGTTACGTTTAGATAAAATATTTTCTAAAGGTACAAAAAGCAGTTAGTAATGCTTTAATCAAAACTGTTTTGATACATCCATTCGATGGATCGTAGTCGGGTTCGGCTCTAATTTATGATATAAATAAAACTGCATATTTTTTAGTTTTCATAATTTCAGAATAAAAGAAATAAGCAATACTTGTTAGACATTTCATTTCTTCTCCATATTTACGTTTCAAAGCTCAAAGTTAGGTCAAACAAGCTAACCGTAACAGGAACGCCTGAACATGGCAGCTTATAGAATTTCACAGTAAAATGACGTGAACTGACCACACCGCTACAAAGCCTTTCAATTCGTTTACACATTACCGACAATAACCAAAGGGCGACAGAATCTTTATCAGATATTAATGCTTTTGTATTGTAAATTATGAATAACTTGATTACTGAATAAGTCAGGGTATAATTTAATATTCCTCTTTCTTATTTAACCGACTTCAAAAAGGAGGAGGTTCTCAATTCGTCGGAATCTTTTTTTAATGTTGTAATTACTTGAAGACGCCTGAAACGATTTGAAAAATTCTTTTTTTTTGTGTCACAGGGTATACCTCCCAGGTGGTCCCATATAAATTTTACCAAAATCGGTCGAGCGGTTTTTAAAATATCAACAATAAATTATATTGTTTGTATAATGGCGCGGAAGTTTGAAGTCAGTTTTTTAAAAAGAATTTTTATATTAAACTAGCTGATGCCCGCGACTTCGTCCGCATGGATTTAGTTTTTAAAAATCCTGCGGGAACTCTTTCATTATCCGAGATAAAAAGAAGCTCTCCCGGTCTGAGGAACCACTACTACATCCTAATGGATGGAGAGATTCTTACCTATGTCTAGAGATAGTTTAGTGACGCAAAGTACAAGTATAATTTATACTCAACTGCCTTTTTTATTGTCCTTTGTCTATTTAATGGCTTAATAGTGGTTTTTTTTTTCAGGAACCACCTGAACATCTTGGGTTTTTGATAACACACATTTTACAGCTGTATTTTCTCCTTTTTCCGCCCTGCATTATAGTAGAGTTGCATACAATCGAAGTAGAAAAAATAAGAATTTTCTTGATTCACAGATACATTGACGAATTAGGTAAGTCAATTATTCTTCCACTTTGAAGTAATTCAATTTGTTTAACTTACTCGAGGTATAAGTCTCTTTACCAAATAACCAAAGACAAAATTACGTTTAGCTGTCATTTACGTTTTGTTATTCCACTGTCATTTGCGTTTTGTTATTCCATGTCAGATGCGTTTTTGTTATACCACGTTTTATAGTGACATGACGGAAACGCGGTCGAACGGGATAAAAAGTATCCTATGTCCGTCTCCTGGTTCTAAGCTACCTCTTCACCAATTTTCAGCCAAATCGGTTCATCCGTTCTTGAGTTATAAATAGTGTAACTAACACCACTTTCTTTTATATATATATATATATATATAGATTAAGTATGTTACTTAACATCTGATTATAACGTTATTTTTTAAAACAAAATGGAAGTTATTTTGTTCTTTGACAGTTATACTCAACAATTATAACTTTTGATTAAAAGCTCTGTTTCATACATTTCCATCATCATCATTAGCAATCCATCAACTCACTACTGAGCGCAGGTCTCCTCTCAGAGAAGGGTTATTACAAGCCATAGTCCACCACACTCGCCAAGTGCAGACACATCTTTGAGAACACTATGAAAATCTCTCGGGAATACAGGTAAACATATAAATACAAACATAAGTATAGGTGTTTACGTCGCTTTCGAGGAAGCAACAACAATCAAGGGAGAAACATTGACATAAAAGTGCGCTAAATTGTTTAAGAGTCCCCATTAGGCGGCTCTGTCGACAACTCACATGCTCTTACACTATTAAGTTGTTATTGCGAACTACACTAGGTTGTGATTTGTGAAGACGGATCTGCCATTTGGATGTGGTAAATCCTCATCATCCTGTGGTCTTCCCTCTTATAGAAAAAAAAATTAAGTGGCACTCGGGGACTGCCTCGGTAAAGCTATTGCATAGCATTTTTTATCAACTTATGCAATTATAATATTTATGCAATATTTTTTTTTTGCATAATAAAAATTATGCAAAAAAATAATTAAAAAGCAAACAAACAAGAAAAGCGCACTGTCACTACTTCGCGAGTGAGATTCGAACCTGCGACATCATACACCGTACGGTAAAGAAAGCGGTCGCTCGCCCACTGCGCCAAACAGAGCTACTTGTAAACCTCTAAAATGTTGAACGTTCGGATCGTTACGGAATGTCTTGATCCGGTCGCCGCACTCAAACTGTTTGTCCTAGTTCAAAGCCCGCGATAAAAGCTATGCAATAGCTTAAAAAGTATGGCCATCACGGGACGCCCAAAAGATGTGAAACAACAACATCATCATCATCATCAACAAAATCCATCAATGGCTCACTACTAACGGCGCAAGTCTCTTTTACAGAGAAGGGTTATAGGCCACAGTCCACCACGCTGGCCCAATGCAAATTGGTAGACTTCCTTTGAGACTTAGAGACTTCCTTCCTTTTAGACTTTGAGAACATTATAAAGAAATCCTGTTTTTTTTGGGGATAAAAAGTTTGTGTCACTCCCCAGGTTCTCAACTATACCCATACAAAAATCACCTCGTTTCTTTTCTTTGCTTTGCTGATTTATTGCAGGATAAACTAACAAACAGATACACTCTCGCATTTATAAAATTAGCAAGGGTGATCTTCAAAAATAATATGTTGAACAATTATTCACATAAACTTTTTTGTTGTCTATTTACATATCGGCAACGAAAATTACGTAACAAGAAATTCAGTATACAATATTCCATTGAATTGTGAATAGAAACATTTACATTTATCAAGAAACTTAAGTGTAATTTTAAGTTAGTAAAACAATGCCGTATCCACACATTTTTTATTTACCACCGATCAGCCCCCTCTTCGCGATTGTCGTTAACTTGAATGATTGAGAACTTACGCTTTCGACTTCATTGCTTTCAATTTGTCTGTTATACGGGATGCTCTAGCCCTTTATTTTGACTAAATAGTATTTTCCTGAATATAGAAATTGTTTGTAATTTGTTACTAGCAAAAGAACTTTGAGTAGCTTGAAGCTGTATTTGCGCAAATTATATTATGCGCATTTATTTTGACTACACATTCTGTGAAACATAAAATTTTTTAAACCACATCTTCTTTGTAAACCGATAGACGTCCACTTCTGGTAAAAAGGTCTCCTGCATGGACTTCCATAGGCTTCGGTCTTGCGCCGCCTGAATTCAGCGACTCCCTGCGACTCTATTATTTTATACAAATTATGTAGGAAAATTCTAATTTCCAAATAAATTTTGAAAATAATTGATTCTCGGTGGTGGTAATATGGGAATCTATTATTTTTAAATTGTTTCTAGTATTGTAGTTTGGTGCTAGGCTTCAGCAGTGGCTATAGCTATCACCCTAAGTCCACTAAGCTGTTTATTGCATAGAAATCGATGGAGGGTAGGTATGAGATTAGAATTAAAACTGCCATAATCGTTCTTAGTTAGCCCACTGTGATTACATCGTCACTTAACTCCAAATCAGATCGCATTCAAGAGTTATTTATTTGATTATCGATTAAAAAAAGATTCATTTAATTTTTAGAACAGCCTGAATGTAGAGGAAATATCGCAGGTCGCAATGCTCAATGGAGTGGGCTCCCGAGTTGGAGCGCTGTAAATAATAATGGGGGTGTTCTTTTCTTTCTACCTACGTTATTTAGTAATTTAATAATTCTTATTTATTCTTATTAAATTAAGTAATCTTCTGTATCTAATAAATTATTAATAATGATCCGTTATCAAAGTCTTGTCCGTAGTTAAAGTTGGGTAGATAATGATGATGATGATGATGATAATGATGAAGTCTCTTATTTCTAAGCTATCAATAGTAGTAGTCATACAGCTAGAGCTTAAATAGGTAAGGTTTTTAGCAAACAAACTGGTCCCTTACTTTGACAGTTTGTTTGGTGCAATGAGGTCCTTGTGAATTAGCTAAGGTTTTAAATGTAAAGTGTAAAGCCTGACAAAGACTTAGGGATCTTGTGCACTTATACGTATTCGATTCATTTCATTCGAAGTGGCCGTCATACAAAACTAATACGGATCCGTCAAAATACGAATCGAATGAGTGCACAAGGGCACGTACATTATTACTAATATTATAAATGCGAAAGTGAGTTTGTTTGTTGCTTTGTTGATTTGTTGGTTTGTCCTTCAATCACGCCGCAACAGGGATACGGATTGACGTGCTTTTTTGCATGGGTATAGTTGAGGACCTGGAGAGTGACATAGGCCACTTTTTATCCCGGAAAATCAAATAGTTCCCGAGGGATTTTAAAAACTAAATCCACGCGGACGAATTCGCGGGCATCAGCTAGTTTTGTATACAGTAGACCACTTCAAATCGTATTTTCACGAATCACGAAAACGAATCCAATTCGAGGAAGTGCACAAGAGCCCTAAGAAAAAAACATTCATGAAAAGGAAACGTTAATTCTTTTGTAAAAATTTAATTTTACAAAAACTCTTGTAAGAGAAGACAATCGTAGTCTCATAAACAGTAGAGTGGCCCGTAGAGAGCACAAATTACACCGTAACGCTTGCCACTTGAAACTGCAACTGAATTTAATAGTAAAAAATTCACAGTGGTCAGCGGACAAAGGAGTTGGCTCTGAACAATTTTCTACTTCATAGAAGAGTTGGATCAAAGTACGTCGATGATGTATCTTTTGGATGTGGTGGTATAACTTTATAAAATACATAAAACGTCAATAGCTTAATTTAAAAATATCAAAGCGATATTTTGATTGAAGGGAATGGATAGACTATACCACATACTATGGGCATTGGGCATATGACTAGGGTATGGGTAGCTAACGTCTTAAGTTCTCTCGTAATTAATCGATATTGATCCGCCAATCGTCGTAGAGTGTTAGATGAATGGATGCACGAAAAATATTTTCAGTTAAATTTTGATAGACAGACTGACAAAAAAATGTTTCACTATGATGCACAAATCACTAAATACAATATGATCATTGATCATGAATTTAAAAGTATTAACTGCTAGCTTTTGTTAACGACTTCTTTCTTCTTAAACATTCAGACTTTGTAAACGACATCGATTTTTATTAAAAACCTGTGGAAACTATCTGCTTTTCCCAAATAAAATTAGTCTATGTCAATCTCCAGGTACAACTATATCCAGGAATAAAATTCCGTCGATCTGCTGCTCCATTTCTGCGCAAATGAAGGAATAGCCAAAAACGAGCCAAAAACCAACAAATTTTTTTCATTTTTTAAGACGAAAGGTTAAAAATATTACATACCTGAATGTGTATAAGTTAAGTACGCTTAAGAAATTATGTATCACAAGCTTAAACGGTGAAGGAAAACATCGTGAGGAAACCTGCGCACCGGAGAGTTCTTCATTAAGTTCTGAAAGGTGTGTGAAGTCTGCCAATTTGTCTTGGGCCAGCGAGGTGGACTATAGACTATAACCCTTCTCTGAGAGGAGACATGCACTCAGTAGTGAGCCGTTGATGGGTTGCTGATGGTGATGAGGATGAAATGTGTTATCATATTAGTAGGGATTAAAAAGGCTGATATGCCGTATCCAAAACCATACAGCAAATTAAATCAATATGCTCCTTAACCAACGGCCATTGACTGTGCGCCATGAAGGACTCTAACAGAAAACTTTGCCACAAAGCGACCGATAAACAAAAAAACGAAGAACCGTAATCCCCTTGTCCTTGTCCGCCATTTTAGTAATTCCTTTGACGGTACCTCGATGGCGGGTTTGTCTTTATCATTTTGAAAAAAAAGCGTTTAAAAAAAAGCTCTGGTGGTTAGTGGCTGCTTATAATCTCTTCTCTATAGGTATTAAGGTTCATTCTTTTGATCATTTTGTAAAAACTCGTTTTTAAAAAGTTGCCAGCGGCCAATAGTTATGATCCATAAGTTGGTTTTTGTTACCTATACTTTTGTTAAAACAAGAATTTTGGATTTATACCAGTTAGGTATGCCCATAAAAGTGCCTTTTCTTGTTTTAATATATCTAAAAACTTTTTCATCAATAAGTAGCAGAATGTCTCATTAACTCCAAATTCAAAATTATTTATTTCCAACTTTTTTGTGGTTCTTCTGATAAGTCAAGACTGTATGTACCACCGGTTCGGAAAGCAGATTCTAATGAGAAAAGCCCGTAAAAATAACATACCTAATTATCATTACCCTATATTATGGGCAGCTGAAGCAAAGTCGATTGCTTCTATGAATCAAGAAATTTATTAATTGTGTCTCGACTACCAAATTATTAAAAAACTACAAAAAAATGTAAAGTAAACTAAACTTTTCAATACTTATGTAGTTAAATGTTTCGCAATGATGACTTTACTACATAATTATGTATATCAAAAAAATTTACCGTCGATAGGAATCAAAAAAGAAACGAAACAAAATCCGAAAATCCCAAATAATGAGACACGAAAATCATATAGAAATCTCGAATTTCACCATTACATGTTACCATGGGCGCTCAATTAGAGACAGACGGACAAAAGATGGACATAATGATTGCTATTATCCACTAGAAACCACTCCGCTATTGTACAAGCTATCCACTGCGGATAACACTTGAGTGGAGAGCATCGAGTGTATTGTAGTGTGCAGTGTATTGTGTGCTACTAGTTAAGCGTGTTACTGATTGGTATAGATCAGCTACTGACCGATAGTTACTGTTGTTTTGCTGCCTCGTAGGTTTAGTGGTTAACATGGGACGAGGTCCTAGGTTCTGATCTTGAGCCCGATCTCTCCAGTCCTGTCGGATTTCCGTCTCATAGGTCTATGAGAGTGAAGGAATAGAGAGTGCACTTTTGTTTGCGCACATAATTTTGAACTATAGTATCTCTTACATAGATGGCTAATCTCTGTAGAAATTGGCGGCCGTAGCCGGATACGGTCGAAAGAACTGTTGTTTAGAAGTTACTCGGAAGAATCAATTCAATTGAATTAATTCCAATTAGTAAATTGGTTTTTAAGTTCTAATAGCGGATAGCTTAGTGGTTAAATCTTCGGCTTCCTTTTGGACGGGTTCGCAGTTAAATCCCTGGCACGAGTCCTTGGATAGCACTAGTAAAGGTCCCGGTTACATATGGCTTAACGTGATAAAAACAATCACTTCATTCATTAATTCATTCATCTCATTCACAACCTATTAACGACTCACTACTGGGCATAGGTCTCCTATCGATTGAAAATTGCTTAGTTTAGGCCATAGTCAACCATTCTGGCCAAGAGCGGATTGATACTTCACACACTTTTGAGAAATCATGGAGAACTCGCAGGTATGCAGATTTCGCCACAATATTTTTCATTACCAATAAAGCATAATATTTAATTGAAAATAACTCCGAGAAGTCATAGAGGTGCGTACTAGGGAAGGTTGTTGAAAACAGAATTGTCAATAAGAGTTACCCTAATTAGATAGGGAGCCCTCTAAAACTTAGGGAACGGTGGTAAAAACGGGCATAAGAAATAACGACTCTTGTTAAAACCCTCTAGTATTTGAATTACTACTTATCTTGCGAATTATATTATAACATTGTCTATGTTTCTAACAAAACATTTTAACACCGCATTTACAGATAACACCTATCATTAGGAGGCACGCCCTTTCATCTATTGAATGTTGAAAAATGAATCTGTTAAGGGTCGATCCAGCACCATTTCCTGTTCCGGCAGCATCCATCTTAGTCGGTGTTGACACCCTTTTAATTTATCGTGTGATGATGACTTTAGATGGTGTTTACAAATGAGAATAAACATTATCCACAATATACCTGGTCTCCTGGACTTCCACAGGCAGTCTTGGATCTGAATATATTATACCATTAAGAAATTCACTGCAAATTGGAATTTGCAGTGAACTTCTTAAATCATTTCTTTATCGGTCAAACTTTAGTCGATGATGGTGGACCATCATCGAGTAACGTTTGACCGATAATTAAAGACGTTCTGACATTTCCCGTATTAAAAATTTGTCAAAACGTCAAATTTATTCGTTAAACCTTATGGTGAAATTAGCACTAAAATATCACTCACTTTGACGGTGAAGGAAAATTTAATAACGTGCGGACATACACCTGCATTCTTAAGAGTTACTCATAAAGTTCTCAAAGGTGCGTGAAGCCGACCAATCATCTGCACTTGGCCATTTGGAATAAGTGAACCCGAGATCAGAGAGCAGACCTTAGCGTAAAAAACGCACATAACTCGACCGAAAAGTCAAAGATGCGTGGGATCTGGGATCCCTGGGATCGAACCTTCGCTAGGCTCGGTACTCGTATCACCGCTACTAATTATTTTTGCAATGAAACTTAGCGTCGGTTAATTTTTTGTGATTATTATGTTGATCTCAGTTATTTGTAGGTAGGTTTTCTGTCTTTAATGATATACAGGAAGGCAGAGTAAGCGTTCGCGTTTGCACTCAACATTGTAACAAGTGGGAGGGACGTGTCGCCATGATTTACCGCCTCTTGTTCCATGCTAATCGAGTGCTAAGTAGCTGCTTGATTTATTGCCGAGGATTAAAGTATGGTTTGGGCATTTGTCGGAGTTTGCTCTAATTGTGCTGCCTTATCTCTGGATTCCTTTTGTTTATCCTTTAGAATCGATCTTTGATTGCGTGATTAGTAGGAATGTTGACAGTTCTTACTGTACCGGGAAAGCTGCAAGTAAATCGGAATAGTCTTGACATTTCATTAGATTAGATTTTTGCCAATGTAAATTTTAACTACTACCACATATGTACTCCTTAGTTATTATAAAAGAGAAAGTGTGATCTTTTGTTGGTTTGACATATTTTATTAACGCCGCAACTAAGCTACGGATATACATTAGACGAGTATTTATTTGATGAGTATCAACTATTTCGCCTACTTTTTATATCGATAAAACTAATAAATGAAGGCTTGATAGCCAAACGGTAAAAGATATAGACATACCCCCTTATTCATAAACAAGTTATAAGCGTACTATAGCTAAAATATGTTTTGTTACTGTCAAATGAATTCAAAATGTCAAATGATAGAAAAAGACAAAACATATTTTAGCTATAATAAGCTTTTAACTTGTTTATGAATAAGACCCTAAGAAACTGACTTGAAACGGTTCAATCTTCACTTATTGCACTAAATGTCGTACCCACTCCTAACACAAGCTTTACGCTTATTTGTAGGGCAGACGCGAATATTAGTCAGGTTAAGTTGGCTTATATTCTTTTAAGCTATTGCATAGCTTTTATTGCGGGCTTTGAGCGCGGCGACCGAATCAAGAAATTCCGTAACGGAAATAAACCTAACACCGTCGTTTCAGTTCGGCAGATTTCGGCAAGGTGTTTGTGTGCGTGTGACTAGAAAATGCTATGCAATAGCTTTACCGCGGCAGTCCCCGAGTGCCCCACGTATTATTTTTTTAAACGAGGGGTCTCACGGTCAAAATGTAGTAGGTATTTAGGATACTAAATAATTTTAGCACCAAGTATTTGCTCGCGTAGGTGTATCTACGAAGCGTCTACGAAAAGCTACGACAATAAAGTGATTTCACCTCAAATGGTCGGGGTTAATGATCCGTCGAGGTAATGGGGCATGCAGTGCTGACCCGACTCGAAACAACAATACATTATTGAATTCAGTTCCCAGATATCGTATATTAATTTACGAAAAAATGACTGATTTGCGGCTATATAAAATAAAATATGTACCCTACTAATTTATAAATGCGAAAGTTAGTTTTTTTTGGTTTGTTCTTCAATCACGCAGAAACCGAGCAACGGATTGACGTAATTTTTGCAGGGGTATGAGGATTTGGAGAGCGATAAAGGCTACCTTTTATTCCGAAAAAACAAAGGCTTTTCGCGAAATTTCAAAAAACAAAAACTACACGTAGAGGAAGTCGCAGCCAAAAGCTAGTTTAAAATAAACGTATTAATTTTATTTTTAAAGAATATCAGCTAAGCTGAAGTTGACTAATATCCTCCTATCCCCTCCAAATAAGCGGAAAGCTTGTGCTAGGAGTGGGTACGAAAATAGTGCAACGGATTTTCTACAAATATTCATTCGCCAGTTCTGGTAAAATGTACATGACTCGATTTTCAGTTCCATCTTATTATGACAGGACAGTATGAATTAATGAATGATTTAGTGAATGAATGACTGATATCATTCAATAAAGTCTTGTCAATCCGGCATCTCTGCAGCGACCTCAACACAGCCCAAGTTTCCACCGAATCGAAGGCTTTCTCATAGTCCACAAACGCTAAGCAAAGTGGCTGGTTATACTCTTCCGTCTTTTGTACAACCTGCCGCAGCGTATGAATGTGATCTATGGTACCAAAGCCTTTTCGGAATCCGGCTTGTTCGGGAGGCTGGAAGTCGTCGAACCTACGAGCGAGACGATTCGTAATGACTCTCGAGAACAACTTATAAACATGACTCAACAACGAGATGGGTCTATAATTTTTCAACAAGGTATTATCACCCTTTTTGAAGAACAGAACCACCACGCTCCTGTGCCATGCTTCCGGCGTTGTGCCCGCGTGGATGACGGAATTGAACAATCGCTGAAAGATCTTAAGTACCGGTTTTCCACCCGCTTTCAGGAGTTCCGCAGTGATTCCGTCATCACCTGGCGCCTTGTTGTCCTTGAGCTGTTTGAGAGGCATTCTAATCTCGTATAGGCTGACGTCCGGGATATCTTCGGTATAGTGTCGGGTCAGTTTGGCTCTGGGATCTTTCGCCAAATCTTCAACAGGTTTTTGTGTCGTGGTATATAACTGTCCATAGAACTTCTCAACCTCTCCCAAGACCTCAGGTCGAGAAGAGACGAGACGGCCGTCATCAGTTTTCAGCCGCGTCAGCTGGCTCTGTCCGATAGACAGATCTCTCGCGAACACTTTTGAGCCTTTGTTCCGCTCAATGGTATCTTTAATACACTTGGTATTAAAGACACGGAGGTCGCGAGTTTGTGCCTTAGAGATCTGCCTATTAATCCGCCGGTAGGCAGCCGCGTCTGCCGATGGCTGCAGCCTCATCTCTTGTCTCTCCTTCATTAGCTTGAGAGTATGGTCAGAGAACTTTTCGGTTCTTTTCCTGCGATGGGTCTTAAAGAATTTAGACCCCACAGTATGGACAGTTTCCACGAACCTGTTGTTTAGATCGTCCACAGAAACGCAGTCTGCTAGGCACTCGAATCGGTTCTGCAGTTCGAGTTGGAAGTTTTTTGGGATTTTGGATATGAGCACGAGAAGGTCGGAGAGTGGACTTCACCAGTCTAGCCCTTTCCAGCTTTACATTAATATTCAACGTGCCTCTTACCATCCGGTGATCGCTACCGGTTTTCACCCTATTGATCACAGAGACATCATTGAATATATGCCGCTTGGTCGACATAATGAAGTCGATCTCATTTCTCGTGGAACCATCGGGACTCAACCATGTCCATTTTCTGTGCGGCCGCTTCCTGAAGAAGGAGTTCATCATAAAGAGGCCCTCCTTCTCCATGAAGTCGGCCAACATTTGGCCCCTTTGGTTCCTTCGCCCATACCCAAAATGCCCCACTCTCGTCTCTGCATTGCTTCGTTCGCCCAGCCTTGCATTGAAATCCCCCATCACAACACTGTAATGAGTGGTAGAGGCGTGTATGGCTTTTGATATATCCTCATACAGCGCCTCTACCTCCTCGTCAGAATGTGTCGATGTCGGTGCGTAGACCTGTATAACCTTCAGCGAATACCGTTTGGTGATTCTGAGTATAAGGTACGCTACCCTACTCGACACACTCTTGACTTGTACAATGTTGTTGACGAGGGACTTGTGGACGATGAACCCGACACCACCCTGGGACTGTTGATCGCCCTCCCGGTAGTAAAACAAGTTGCCGGAATTGAGGATTATCGAGTCCTCCCCCTCTCTACGGACTTCAGACAATCCTATAATATTCCAGCGCAACTTGCTCACTGCTTCTTCCAGCTCGATGATCTTTTCGTCGGTCCTCAAAGTGCGTGCGTTATATGTCACCAGGTCCAGTCGTCGGGGTTGGCAGCGGAATCTCGTCCGGAGATTCTTAGCACCCCCTGCCCCGCCATTACCATGACCGCTGCCAGGGTCAGGAATAGCGAGGCCGCCGGGAACTAGGGGCCATGGTCTTGTGCAAGTATCCATTACAAGGTTTTGCCCATAATGACCACGCTGGGCAGGCGTGTTGGTCATCGCAGGGCTAAACTGATCGCACCCGTGTCGCTGCTGCCCAACACAAGCCTGTGCCATTTGCTCAGTTTAGCCAGTATGAAATGGTTATACCGCCATTTATCGGTCGTCATAGCCTCGTCAGTAGACTAGCAGGGGGCACCGTGGGCAGGTGAGGTTGACGTTTGGAGCGCTAGGTGGCGGTGCGCTCCCTCACACCGGTATATCCAAGTGTTGAAGTGCTTGTATGAAAACGCCACAATGTAAGTACGTATACAGGACCAGACTACGAGGCCAATCCACTTGCAGCGTGGAGTGCGACAGGGAGACGTTATCTCCCCGAAGCTCTTTACCGCTGCGTTGGAGGACGTCTTTAAGCTTCTGGATTGGAACGGGCTTGGCATCAACATAAACGGCGAGTACATCACTCACCTGCGATTTGCCGATGACATAGTAGTCATGGCAGAGACTCTGAGAGACCTCAATACAATGCTCAACGATCTCAGCAGGGTTTCTCAACAGGTGGGCCTGAAAATGAACATGAGCAAGACGAAAATCATGTCCAATGCTCATGCACCGCTCCACCCAGTAATTGTTGAGAACTCTGCACTCGAAATTGTAGACGAGTATATTTACCTGGGACACACAGTCCAGCTAGGTAGGTCCAATTTCGAGAAAGAGATCAGCCGCCGAATCCAACTCGGCTGGGCAGCGTTCGGGAAGCTCCGAGATGTCTTTTCGTCCAAAATTCCTCAGTGCCTGAAGACTCAAGTCTTCGAACAGTGCGTGTTGCCAGTGATGACTTACGGATCCGAGACATGGTCGCTAACTAAGGGCCTCATAAGTAGGCTCAGGACCGCTCAGCGGGCGATGGAGAGAGCTATGCTTGGAGTGTCCCTTGTAACTGAACTAAGTACCCTACGAAAATCTCTACCCTATAATTCCTAATTATATCTTTCTATTTTTTTAAATTATGTCTTTAGAATGGCACGTGATTCGCTAGTGGTAGAACCCTTTATAATGTTGTGATCGTATTAACCCAAGAACTTTTAGAGCGTCAGAAGTAATGAGTTCAAAAGGCCTAGGCGACATATGCGAGAGTTCCCGTATTAGATTTTAGTGGGTTTCCGTATTGGATTATATTAAAGAATGTTTAAAATCCAGTATGAATGATACCGGTTTGCTCCATTATCACGAAGCCCAACACTGATGTTGAGAGACACAATTATTTCTATGGGTAAACATCAAAAGAACCTACATCGCAACTTATGCACCTCGACATTCAACATTACATTGAACGTCTACACTACACATCGTTGTTTCAAGTTCCTTTGAGTCCATAGGCAACGTTCAAACTTAAGATGGCATCATTTTATTATAAAAAAAAAAAAAAATGATGATCGTTGGCTCCCTGCACGCCAAACGATGGTGAGCTCCTACCTTTTGTGGTACATCAAGGACCACTCAGTTGCGTCCATTAAAACAATACTGTATTATTATAATAATTGACGCAATGAGATTGCAGCTTGGATATGTTAAAATGTATTACTTTGTGTAGATACTTCATAATAATTAGGAATGTGAATAAGCCCTTGAAATACCATCAAACTATGAGCCCCCCCCCCCCCCACACTGTCATCATTCACTCACACACGAATGTGCGAGGCTTTTTTAACCGTGGTTTGCTCCACAAGACTTTTTTAAAGTGGTGTGATCCACTGAAGACACTTTTTTAACCGTGGTGTGTTTCCACAAGACTTTTTTATAGTGGTGTGATCCACTGAGACTTTTTATAGAGGTGAGCTCCTCTCATGTAAAGTTGGTTGTAGGTTAATAGTTATACTGCGTGATGTTAATAGTTATACTGCGTGAAGTCACCACGGAGCGGTGAAGGACTCTGACAACGTAAGAGTCTAGTTCGAGGTTGGTGTCGGACGCCTGGACCAGACAAAACCATAATAGCAATTGCCATCATTAGCTTCATCCTATCTCAGCATCCAACAGTTGGTTGTTACCACGAAGTGGTGATAGGCTCCAACTTAACGTCAGAGCAAGTTCGAAAGTAGAATCAGACACCTGGACCAGACAGCCCGGACTGGCAAGTTTATTAGCCCATCCTAAGCTTATCCTATCTCGGCATCCAACCTACAGGTTGACACAACACTCAGCATAGAGCATCGCGATATAGATCAATCTTCATCTGAAATCGTCGGTCGCTAGCCCAAAGACAGGTTCATAAAGCACCAAGGTGCTAGAGCTCCCCATCTATTAAGCAGCTTCCAACGTCAGATTAGGTATCACTCATAATAGATTTCGTGTATCGCCCCTTGTACTTTATCAATAATAATTGATATAAAGTATGTCACTACATACCACTTCACATTTCTCATAATACAGTATGTGCATGTTTAAGTCTCTGAACATATGCCCCAAACACGAACAATTTTTTTTTTTTTTTTTTTTTTTTTTTGTTCAACAATGTTCTTCTTATATACGATCCGCGCGTCAACGACGCTGCGGTCGTCGCTGCCTTCCCTTACAGTATATTGTTCTACAGAATAGCGTCAACGTCAAATTGAAATTATATGACATGAAAATTGAAGTTCCTAAAATTATTATTTTTATGATCTCATGTGAAAGTGCATCTCGTAACTTAACTACTGTACCGATTTTGATAAAATTTAATCAACAATTTTTAGTACTATCAAACATGAAAAATTCCTTTGTACGAAGGACTTTCCTTTGTACGAAGGACTAGAATCGTTACACCCTGCGGGATCGAATCAGAAATGAGGAGATCCGTAGGAGAACCAGAGTCACCGACATAGCTAAGCGAGTCGCGATATTGAAGTGGAAATGGGCGGGGCACATAGTTCGAAGAGCTGATGGTCGTTGGGGTCCCAAGGTGCTGGAGTGGCGACCCCGCACCGGGAAGCGCAGTGTTGGCAGACCCCCCACCAGGTGGACCGACGACATCAAACGAGTCGCTGGGAGCCGCTGGATTCAGGCGGCGCAAGACCGAGGCCTGTGGAAGTCCATGCAAGAGACCTTTGTCCAGCAGTGGACGTCTATCGGTTGATAAAGAAGAAGAAGAAGAAGAAGAAAAAGTCTTGTTAACAAAAAAACACAATTCCTGAAAGCTAAATATTTAGTTAGCTGGTAAGTTGACGGTGTCAGTTCGGAGTAAACTGGTTTATTCGACGCTTCCAGCCCATTACACCGCTGTACGACTGTTTGTACAGACTTTACGAGCTTAGCAAAAATCTGATACAACCAGGACTCAGTCCAGTTTTGGATGCACTCCCGTAAACGACTGGAGTTTCGATACTAAATGTAGCTAATTATGTAGGTAAATTTCTTTTTTTCGTATGTGGATATGTACAATGTACATAAAAAGATTATTGTATACAACAAGCCCGCAACAGCTGAAATTTTGTAATTGAACTGGTTACATAATAATTATTATTGAGCTCATTTCATAGGCTATGTTTATTTAGAAATAGACTATTTCAAACTAGCTACTTGTTTGCGCCTTGCGTAGGTACAAAAGTTATCATAATTTTTTCACACAGTTACGAAAGTTTCAGTTGGAGGTTGTTCAGAAAATGAGGAAAATTACGAAATAATTTATTTTCCATGAAACATTTATTTATTTATTTATTTATTTATTCACCTTTATAAGTTACAAGTACTCCCAAGTTAAGATGGCTAAGATGTTTTGCATTAAAAAATCTTTCGCACTTGGCTGTACGTTCGTGTCTTTTAAAAAGTAAATTTTATCAGTAATGAATTTATTTTTAATGACCTTACATAAAAACTACTTTAAGAAAAAAAAATTGTACTATACATAAATCAATATATCTTGTTTAAGTGACATTAACGAGAATACTTTGATAGTTGTCTCAGGCCAGTGATTTAAAAAGACAAAGGATAGTAAAATGGTTGATTGTGCACAACACTGCCACGGGCGAGATACTGCACAGATTACCACGATAATATAGAAAGAGCAATATGTTCAACGTTAAATTATTTACTCAGCAATATTTTAAACCTCAGCAATCACTACATATTATTCGCTAGGTATATATTATGTTAAACCAGAGCAGTGGTCTGTGGTCTCCTATTCGGGGGGTTGCAGGTTCGATCTCGAGCACCTCTGACTTTTCGGAGCTATGTGCGTTTAGGTAACTAGTGGTTCGCCCCGAACTGAAACCTCGCGGTATCCCATAATTCCCATAAGGTAGTTTTAACTATATTATATTGTAATTGAAACGCGCCGAATCTGCTTTCGTGGATGGGATGCGTATTTACAATATTAAAGACCGCCATCTATTAACAGTATAGTGAAGTTTTGTTACTTAAATAATTTCGTTTCTTTATAATATTTATCTAATCTTAGTATTTGTTGTTCAAGTACAGAATATAACTCAAATTATGTGTAAGTTTCAATTTTTAAAATAAAGTGGTTTTATAGATCTAGCCTCGAATAAAATCTCCACTTTGAAAGCCCTCCATTTCGTCAATTTTAGGAAAAAAAATAAAAAAAAATACTTTTGTACTCTGTTCCAAATTATCTTTAAAATGAGGTACTGCAACCCTATGAAATGCAAAAAAAAATTTTTTACTTCGCATTCGCTTCTATGAGAGCCCCCCCGAAATAAAGATTTTTATAACTTTTTAAGCCATTTTCGGCTGGAGGCCATCGGTTTACATATCATATCTAAAATTGAAGTAATTACGTTCAGTAATTCAGAAGTTATAAGGCTCTGACAGACGGACGGACGGACGGACGGACGGACGGACGGACGGACAAGTGCAAATTCACTCAAGTAAACTCAGAGACCTTCGCTCCGCTCGGTCGATTAAATATCACATACCTACTTCAACGATGAAAGAAAACATCGTGAGGAAACCTACACGCCTGAGAGTTCACCCTGATGTTCTCAAAGGTGTGTGAACTCTGCCAATTTGCATTGGGCCAGCGTGGTGGACTATGGCCTGTGACTGGTTTCTGAGAGAAGACTTACGCTCAGGCTCAGTAAGCCGTTGATGGGTTGCTCATGATAATCATCATCAGAGGTCATCAAAACTGAAACGTCGGAGGTTCGAATCTCACTCATTGATAAAGCTATATTTGTATGGACATCGTTTCGTTTTAATCAAAATCGATGCACTATTCAATCTACAGGCACACACTACAGAGCTAAATTAGTTTGCGCGGCGCCTATCAGCGGGACAATTATTTTCAACTCGACCGTGTGTGGGGGACCTTACGTCCGCTACCATCATTGTTTTGGAGTGAAGGTATAATGCAATAGGAGTCTAGTTTTCATATTAATATTATTTTGCTGAAAGGATAATTATGATGCCCACGACTTCATTCGCGTGGATTAAGGTTTTTTGATTCCCGCGGGAACTCTGAAATTTTCTGGGACAAAAAGTAGCCTATGTGTTAATCATGGGTATGAGCTATCTCCATTTCAAATTTCAGCCAAATCGGTTCATTCATTGTGGAGTCATAGAGTAATAAACATCCATCCATCCATATATCGTCACAAACTTTAGCATTTATAATATTAGTAGGATTTTTATATTAGAAAAATCAAGACTGAGAGCTTTGAATTACAGGACGAATAGATAAGTCGGTAAAAATAAAATAAAGCTTTTATTAATATTCGCTTACCTGTGAGAAGTTTTACATTTTCCTAGTAAATTCAAAATTATTTATTTTATTGGGCCAACTTGTAACTCTTGTGACTAGTCAAGACTATATACCACCAGTTTGCAAAGCAGATTCTGCTGAGAAGAGCCAGCAAGAAACTCAGCAGTTGCTTTTTTCAATACAAGTATGTAAGTAAGATAAAAATAATTTAATATAAAAAATTCTTTTTAAAAAACCAACTTCAAGCACCCGCGCCACTAAAAAGCATATTTATTGTTCATTTTTAAAAACTGCTTGACCGATTTCAATAAAATTTAAATGGAATCACCTGGGAAATATACCCTTTAAAACAAAAAAGAATTTTCCAAATCGGTTCAGGCGTCTTCGAGAAATCGGTGAACATACATAAAAAAAGATTCCGACGAATTGAGAACCTTCTCGTTTTTCAAAGTCGGTTAATAATAGTTCGAATAGCATATCACCACCCCGCAAGGCCAGCTAAATGCAAATCACTGATAATCCATTAGCGTTCGTATTGTAACTACATTATGAGTACACCCGATTGTATTCCGTACAATGTTGCAGGCACTAATCACTTTTCCCCAGTTTATATTAATTGATAGAGTAACTAGCACGCAGTGCTTCAACTGTGACTAGCGTCCTTTTTTTTTTTTTTTAACGCTGGGAAATGCTTCTACGCATCCCTCTCGGAAGCAAGGCGGTGAAGGTACCGCAATGCTTCCGAGAGGGTATGTGGGACTCGTTGGCATTCACCCAAAATACCCACTAAAACCCAGCGGCGCACCAGCGCTTGGCCTGATGACTGGGTTACGGGAAAACTTACGCAATCATCTGCAACCCAGCCAGCGACGTCCGAACCGGACCCTTCCCCGGGGACATATGGCCTTGACTCCTCCCTGAAGTGCGTCTCCCGGCTCAAGCTCAACGGGCAACAAAATTGCCCGGAGCTCGCGTTAGGGTGGCACTTGATGGACTTGCGCACGTCGCCTGCGCCCTATCCTCCGGCGCCGGAGAGGGTCCGCGGCTGCGTCAGCCTCCCGCAGCCTTTCCGCCGCCTCCTTCTGTGTCATCACCTCCTCAGAGAAGGCGGCGACGGCGTTCCAAGACCTCTCACTGCTCACCATGGCGTGTACGATGGCGGCCAGTGAGAGGTCGGGCCCCACTTCTGTCACGAGTGCAGCGCTCTGGGTCGACCACTCAACGCACGACTCCAGCGTGTGCTGTGCCGAGTCTTCTGCGTGGCCGCACTCGTGGCACACCTCTGTGGGCTCTCGTCTCGCAACCCTGCACAGATACCTCCCGAAGCAGCCGTGCCCCGAGAGGATCTGCACGAGGTGTGACTAGCGTCCTACGTCAACACCAGGCACAAATAAACAATATTTTTTAAGTTTAAAACTTAAAAATAGTATTTTTAATTCTTTATTAATTTTAAAATTCTATTAGGGATCGTCGTTATTTCAAAAAGAATAGGCAAATAATAGTCCGAAATATTATTTTATTAAAAAATGCAATAAGTAGTATTTTGTAACGATACTAATCACTTTTTTAAAACCCAATGTAACTTGAAAATCTATGTAACAAACCTAAGAACTGGCTGCCATTAAAAAAATGGTATTCAACTTGGTAAAGCTAGAGGCGAGAAATTCTTAAAAACAAACATACATAAGTACATATTTTATAGCGGCACGCTATGATGGCCGGTTTGACACATTACAATAGTGATGTGGAATGTCAATTTATTCTCGAACAAAAAACAATTAAGTTTTGTTTTTGTACCTGATTAAATAGGTTTAATAAAACAAAAATGTATATGTTTATTTAATTTATTTGAACGAACTGAATATTTGAATGAAAATGAATATACATACTTTATATGCACACAAGAAACATATGAATACAAAAGATACCAAAAAAGGTGCCACAAAAGGCCATAATTAATCAGATTCGTCCATACTACTATTTTCACTGTCGTCACTGCTATCACGAGCAAGGGTCAACAGTAATGCAGTATCAATATTTGAAATCCAAAGCCAGGTCAAAACTATATCACAATCGCATTGCACTGACAGTTTATACTTTTCGAAGCAACGTCAATTCGAAACTGCTTTGTTTTGCATTGAGCATTGACGCGAGTTTGCCGGAGGTAGTAGTTGTGCTAGCCAGCGATCCTATGTGACGATCGTATTAGATTCCATTTTTAAAAATTTTCAATTTAGAAAACCAAATGCCGAGTTGTGGTATATATCATATAAAAATAAAAATTTTACCTTTTGTATGAAACAGCTGATATTTTTTTGCGATTTCAGAGGTTTGTCCACATAGTGAAAATTGTTCATATTCACAAGTACATTCACCCCTTAAATGGTGCAAACTGATTTTTCTACACTTGTATACATTTTAGAAATCAATTTAATAAATAAATTTTGAGTCCTAAACCTAAAACTACATTCGATAAAATTTATGAATCTCTGCACATCACTATCGTCAATAAAGTAATACAATTATTTCCTTCAAAGTCGTTATCAATTAATACGGAACTTCATGAGCGGACAAACGTCAAACCGGCCATCATAGCGTGCCGCTAGTTTAGTAACAAAGTTGCATGGAAGAAATCGGCTTGGCATGCAGTCGCAACAAGATAGAATGACAAGCTTTTAACATTGTCATAGGTATAATACTGTGACATTTTGTTTTTAAAAGAGCAACTGCTCAGTTTCTTGTCGGCTATTTTCAGAAGAATCTGCTTTCCGAACGGTTGGTACCGCCTTAACTTATCAGAGCTACAGGTTGGTCAATGTGAAATAAATAATTACATAATACAGGTTGATTTAAGTAGGTGAGTTCTTTTTTAAAGTTGGTTAAAAACACGGAAACTATACATTTTCCGGCTCGGTGAGAGGGTAGATTTAAAAACGCGCCTAACTTTTCCAAACAGGCGAAGATAAGGGGATTACGGCAGGCACTCTGCCAGTCATCAGCGCAATCATTCTTTGATGACGTCCTAACTGGATTACTTTCCCATTACCCATTGTTCCCCCTGCGTTTAATTAGAAATAGTGCAAGTTGGCTCTTGATGATTCGAAATCGAGTTAAAACTTTAAAGTGCTAAAATTTTTAAAGACTAGTTGGAAATTTTTTTTAAGCATTAGTCATAAAAATAGCTTTAAAAACATAATAATTATTATGATGAGTCAGAGAGAGTTAATCATTTTGATATTATTAAAATCTACTAACATAAAAATTAATTCAATGTCATTCACTAATGAATAAAATGTTTGATCTACGGTTTGCAAAAATCAAGTCGATTTTTTTCCCTTTAATGCGTGATCGGAGAACAATTCAACGAACGAACAAAAAATCACACTTTTGCATTTGATAATTTTAATATGATTAAACTAGCGGCACGCTATGATGGCCGGTTTGACACATTACAATAGTGATGTGGAATGTCAATTTATTCTCGAACAAAAAACAATTAAGTTTTGTTTTTGTACCTGATTAAATAGGTTTAATAAAACAAAAATGTATATGTTTATTTAATTTATTTGAACGAACTGAATATTTGAATGAAAATGAATATACATACTTTATATGCACACAAGAAACATATGAATACAAAAGATACCAAAAAAGGTGCCACAAAAGGCCATAATTAATCAGATTCGTCCATACTACTATTTTCACTGTCGTCACTGCTATCATCACCTACATTAATAATTATATGTTCGTTTTCTATAATATTATCTATTTTCACATCTCTTTCATAATCTTCCCTTATTAATTTAACAGTTCTATTCACAACCTTTTCCCAGTCTCCTTTAGTCACATGTTCACAAGCTTCTTCTAATAATTTTAGCATTTTTTTTGTGGTAAATGGGGGTTCTGTATTGTGTCTTGCAGCATATCCCTTAATTTGAGCCCACACCAACTCAATCGCATTATACTCACAATGGTAAGGCGGTAACCGTATAACTCTGTGCCCATGTTCTAATGCTATTTCGTCAATGACGTATCGGATCTTGGTTGGTTTGTTTTCTTTTAAAAGACGTACTAATTCCGCTTTTAACATATTCATGTTTGCATCTACGCCATTTTTACGAAGCCATGCGACGATATCAGCTTTCTTTTGGGATTGGGCAGGTGGCTTGTCAATTTGCATCGAGTGGTATGGGGCGTTGTCCATAATTATAATAGATGGTTCAGGGAGGCTACACAACATTGAGGTAAACCATTCAGTAAACTTTTCTCCATTCATGTCTTCATGATAGTCTCCAGTGGTTTTTGACGCAAAAGCCATGAGAGAACCTTCGACAAACCCGTTGATGGTTCCGGCGTGACAAATTATAAGTCGCAATCCTTTTCCTACAGGAACTTTGGAAGTAGATGCTGCTGTGTCATCGTTCCAAGAACGGCCTACAGTATGGTTAGCATTAAGCCATGTTTCATCCAAGAACACAACATTTTGCCAATTTTTGATTTCTTTCACTTGCCGTAAAAAAGTATACCTTGCCATCGCTATATCAAATCTTTCCATCAATATTTTGCGTTTGTTACATTTTTTGTATCGAAATCCAATGGTCTTCAAAATCTTCGTTAAAGAACTTTCCCCACCGAAGAATAATCCAGCTTCCTTCAGTGAATGCACCAACTTTTTTCTTGTTGGATACTCCTTCTGTAAATAGTAGCCGTAAACATGTCTTCGGATAGCATCGGCATCAAAGCTATCGATGCCTACGACTGGTTTTGCTCGTTTTCTCTTTTTTGGTGTGTGAAGTTTATTTTCTTCTGTGCCAGTCTCGCCATATTTTTTTTTAGTTATCCGTCTAACAGTTCGTTGTCCAATATTAAGCGCATCAGCTATAGCCCAGGCAAATTAGACCAAAAAAAGGCCGTGCTTCCCGAAAAATCGTCCAAAGCTGGAAAGTGTTTTAATACCTTTGGGGGGTCCCAAATAAGCATCTTGTGAGTTTGCGACGGATTCTAACTTCTGCTTAAGTTTTGGGAGCCAAAAAACCGCGAAATTTTTGCACTTTTTTTAGTTTTTCGCTTTTAGCTCCTAAATGACGCATCCTGCAGAAAATGTTATTGAATATTTTTTTTAAGAACATTAAATTTTGCGTCAATTGGTTTTAAGTTTGTCAAAATCGGCTCAACCGTTTAGCCGCAATTGATTTTCAAAGTTGGGCCATTTTCATCAACTTGGCTAAAATTTCGATCCTCTTTTTAGTTTTTCACTTACAACTCCTAAACGAAGCATGCTACAGAAAATTACATACAAAGCTTTTTTTAAGACCACTAAATTTTGCGTCGAATAGTTTTTAGTTTGTTAAAATCGGCTCAGCCGTTTAGCCGCAATCGATTTTTTAATTTGTGCCATTTATATAAACTCTCATGTCTGATGTATAATTTTTTTCCAATCGTGCAGTTTTTGAAGTGGCGATTATCTAAAGTTATTCCATTGATCGTAATCGTATTCGATGACATTAGCGTCAAAGTAAAATAAACCATAACAGCATTGAATTAGAGCTCAATTTCATGTATGCATTCTCATATGTACGTACGAGTATGTACGATACGCCCCATAACGCTCCATATTAAAATCACAGCTTCAGCTTGAATCGTACTTTGGATTCGAACTGGCCCCGTACCCACTCCCACTGTTCGACGATGACGGCATGATGCGGAAGAGTAGAAAATCTGAACTGTACAAGCTGTTCACTCCGATCAAAGTGGATATCTCTGTGAATGCAGACTACGTAGTGGATGGTGGTTTTCTCCTGCATAGAGTTGTGTGGAATAGCGGAGAACAGTTTTCCAATATCATTAACAAGTACGTAAATTACGTGAAATCCAACTACAGGTCTGACAGTATCACCATAGTATTCGATGGATACCCAGAGGATGTGGTCGAGAAGAGTATAAAGTCTGCTGAAAGAGCGCGAAGAGCTCGTGCTATGTCATCTTATTCGGTTATATTCCAGGAACATGCCACAGCCACAATGCCGAAAGATCGTTTCTAGTTGAATGATCACAACAAGAAACGTCTGATATCGATGCTGACAAAAAAATTGATTGATGAGGGCATTCACGTCAAACAAGCCGTGGAAGATGCAGATACTCTGATTGTGAGCACAGCGATGGAGAGGTCTATAGAGGGAGGCAATGTTTTCATTGTGGGAGAGGACACCGATCTGTTGGTCCTGCTCACTTTTCAAGTTGCCGTCTCTGAAGAGCCCATCTCAAACGTGTTCCTCATCAAACCCGGGAAGCAAAACCAGGAAACTGTCATTTACAGTCCGAGTAATTGCCGGCTGCCTGAAGACGTGAGGAAGTATGCCCTATTTCTCCATGCGTTCACGGGGTGCGACACCACATCCTCATTTTTCCGCCAGAGCAAAATTAAATTAATCAAGAAGTTCATGACAAACCAAAACCTCCTTCATCAGGCCTCCATTTTTCTTGGCCCGATTGCAACTCCTGGTCAAGTTGCAGAGGCAGGCATTCACATAATAAAAACCTTGTACACGGGTGGCAGCAGCAAGTCCCTCAATCAAGTGAGGTTTGACCTCTTCCAGAGGTCACTTTCAAAAAATAATTTTAATTTGGCGTCCTTGCCTCCTACAGAAGCTGCTGCTCGCCAGCACTCCTTCAGAGCCTATTTACAGGTGCAGGTATGGATGAATAAAGTACTAGATCCAGAGAGATGGGGATGGAAAATAACCATCAATGGGTTAACTCCCATCACAACTACTGATCCCCCGGCCCCACAAGAACTTCTCAACTCCATATCGTGCACATGTAAAAAAGGGTGCAAAGCAGCTTGCTCCTGTAGGAAGGCAGGGATAAAGTGCACGACCATCTGCATAACTTGCAAAGGGCACGCATGCTTCAATTCCATCACTGAAGACAAAGAAGTTATATTGGATGCCACCCAGTGTGACGAGGAGATTGATGTAATCGAAGGAGAAGAAGAAATGAATCCTTATACTCAAGATTCCGAGGATGAGCTAGATGACGTGATCGGCGAAGATCGACCGTCTTCTCCTAAACGGCGAAAGAAATCGGCAGTATGAGTACCTGGTACATCTTTCATAATATTATGATCTTTCATGCACACAGTGTTATCGTTTACATGTATACATCTTTTTGAATAAAACATTATTCATTCAAATGTCTTCTTATATTTAAAAATTGACTTGAAATTTGAAAGGGGGCCTGTGCCCCCCCCCCCTTCCCCCCCCCCCTTGAATCAATCCCTACATGATATGATTTAATATTATGATCCATTCAAAGGGCAGAATCAATTTTAACCGAATTTGGTAAAACATGGCCCAACTTCAGGAATCGATTGCGGCTAAACGGCTGAGCCGATTTTGACGAACTAAAAACCATTCGACGCAAAATGTAGTGTTCTTAAAACAAGCTTTGAGTATAATTTTCTGTAACATGCGTCGTTTAGGAGTTGTAAGTGAAAAACTAAAAAAAGGATCGAAATTTTTGCCAAGTTGATGAAAATGGCCCAACTTTGAAAATCAATTGCGGCTAAACGGTCGAGCCGATTTTGACAAACTTAAAACCAATTGACGCAAAATTTAATGTTCTTAAAAAAAATATTCAATAACATTTTCTGCAGGATGCGTCGTTTAGGAGCTAAACGCGAAAAACTAAAAAAAATGCAAAAATTTCGCGGTTTTTTGGCTCCTAAAACTTAAGCAGAAATTAGAATCCGTCGCAAACTCACAAGATGCTTATTTGGGACCCCCCAAAGGTATTAAAACACTTTCCAGCTTTGGACGATTTTTCGGGAAGCATATGTCTAATTTGCCTGGGCTACTACGCGTTCAACCACTGACGTTATAGGTAAAATTGGCCCTCCATTTTGAGCTTCACGATCGAAATAGTTACGAAGGCGTATTACGAACTCACGTGTCTGACTATTTAGAACAGTTCTCTGCGTACGTTCGGTCATATCGACGAAATCCACAACAAAGGGCTTGAACAGAGTCCAAATTAACGAGCAAGGGTCAACAGTAATGCAGTATCAATATTTGAAATCCAAAGCCAGGTCAAAACTATATCACAATCGCATTGCACTGACAGTTTATACTTTTCGAAGCAACGTCAATTCGAAACTGCTTTGTTTTGCATTGAGCATTGACGCGAGTTTGCCGGAGGTAGTAGTTGTGCTAGCCAGCGATCCTATGTGACGATCGTATTAGATTCCATTTTTAAAAATTTTCAATTTAGAAAACCAAATGCCGAGTTGTGGTATATATCATATAAAAATAAAAATTTTACCTTTTGTATGAAACAGCTGATATTTTTTTGCGATTTCAGAGGTTTGTCCACATAGTGAAAATTGTTCATATTCACAAGTACATTCACCCCTTAAATGGTGCAAACTGATTTTTCTACACTTGTATACATTTTAGAAATCAATTTAATAAATAAATTTTGAGTCCTAAACCTAAAACTACATTCGATAAAATTTATGAATCTCTGCACATCACTATCGTCAATAAAGTAATACAATTATTTCCTTCAAAGTCGTTATCAATTAATACGGAACTTCATGAGCGGACAAACGTCAAACTGGCCATCATAGCGTGCCGCTAGTTTAATGAATTTAGATTTATTAATAATCAAAAATATAAAGGGCCGAATTCACCAACGTAAAATAAGTTTTAGGTGAACGTTGATATTTTGACAGTATTTTCAATACAAAACCTGTCAGAACGCCCGATTTATTCCTCGGTAAAACGTCACTCGACGTTGGCGAAATCGGCACTAAGAAGAGAAAGAAAGATAAATGTACAACTGACATACTCTATAACTATAGAGAAAGTGATAGAGCAAGATCCCAGTGCCGCCAGACCTAAGTTATTTTCTCAGCAATTATTTGTGTACGATAGAGTACTGTTCGAATGTCCTTTCAGTATGTACCAGCTAGATTGTGCCGACGGCCAATTTCCAGATACCAGGTGCTAAAGGTAGGTAAAAACTAGAATAACTTATCTTAAATTCTCAGGGCTGATTTTCATATATGTTTTAAAGAATATTGTAAAAATTAATAAATTAATACTGCCAGACGCTTACCGCCGGCGGTTACTTTAGCCAGACGCTTTGAAGCTCCCAAAAAAATATATAATTTAAGTTAACTTATATTCTCAGTTCTGATTTTTATACATGATACTCAGGGAACTATTGCGATATTATCTGTAAGCTGCCAGACCTATTGGAAGGGTCAAACATCCCCCCAGACACACATTATGCGTCCCCATATGTATGAGCGCTAGAACATGATTCACTTGTTTAAGTGTGTGAGAGATAATATCATCATACTATAATATTATAAATGCGAAAGTGTGTTTGTTGGTTTGTCCTTCAATCACTCTGCAACAGAGCTATGGATCGACGTGATTTTTTGCCTGGGTATAGCTTGCAGAAGATATTGCAATAGTTCTCTCTCTCTAGATCCTAAGCTATACCCAGGCAAAAAATCACGTCGATCCATAGCTCTGTTGCAGAGTGATTGAAGGACAAACCAACAAACACACTTTCGCATTTATAATATTATAGTATGATGATATTATCTCTCACACACTTAAACAAGTGAATCATGTTCTAGCGCTCATACATATGGGGACGCATAATGTGTGTCTGGGGGGATGTTTGACCCTTCCAATAGGTCTGGCAGCTTACAGATAATATCGCAGTAGTTCCTTGAGTATCATGTATAAAAATCAGAACTGAGAATATAAGTTAACTTAAATTATATATTTTTTTGGGAGCTTCAAAGCGTCTGGCTAAAGTAACCGCCGGCGGTAAGCGTCTGGCAGTATTAATTTATTAATTTTTACAATATTCTTTAAAACATATATGAAAATCAGCCCTGAGAATTTAAGATAAGTTATTCTAGTTTTTACCTACCTTTAGCACCTGGTATCTGGAAATTGGCCGTCGGCACAATCTAGCTGGTACGCATATACTGAAAGGACATTCGAACAGTACTCTATCGTACACAAATAATTGCTGAGAAAATAACTTAGGTCTGGCGGCACTGGGATCTTGGACCATGACAAGTGAAATAGAAGCTACAATTTTATTGTTGTTACTGCGACCTCAGCTACTGTATTTTCCATCGGGTATACTATTTATCTATAGTATCCTTGGGAGCGCAAGTCTTGAAGTTTTACAGTATCGTAGTGCAAGCGAGATTACACCTTTGTTAATTTTTCTACCGCACATTAAGTTGAAGGATTAAAAAAATTCAATGTACAAACTAGGAAACTAAGGGAAAAATTTTAATCGGCTTAATTAAGCAGAGCAGAATTTCATAATCGCGTTACTTAGGCATTATAAAATGTTATTATCTCCACCTGCGTTGGTAGAACTATCCCTTAGGAATCCACTAAGTGAGTACCTATGTGAAAATTATAATTTTCACGTCAGGATCATTGATATAAAAAGAAAGATAGGTACACAGTTTCCTGGAAATGTTAGTGTTAAATATTGCAAAAAATACATCTGTCACTGTTTTTCTGTTTGTACCGCAAGGCCGCTGCGGATGCGGGTGAAAACCGCGCCGTGAAAACGGACTGTAAAAGTCAAAGACATCTTATTCAGAATAACAATAATTACTTAACATAAACACGCCTTGTATAGAACAAGGCGTGTTTATAATAAAGTAATTATTATTAAAAAATCGCATATATATAAATTGTCCTCCGGATTAGTGTTGAGTCCGGGCAGCGGCTGGTCTTCTCCCTTTCGAATTTGTATGACTTTGTAGTGATCTGGGATTATTTTTTCTTTGTTGTGGGTTGCCTGTTGTATTGCAATTCTTCTACAGTTACCTACTGTACTGTACTCTACTGTACAGTAGGTACAGCTGAGTATAGTACAGGACCATCTACGAATGGTTCCATAGTTGAGCGTTTTTGCTTAATTGATGTGGAGTAGTTACAGTGTACCTTGGGTTTTAATATCAACGACTAACTACATGAAAATGAAATTTTTCACGTCGGGATCCGCAATCTAATTAGAGCCGCTTTACGCACGCGGCAAATGGCATTAATTAATGGGAATAGTTTGAATCAATCGCGCCGCGTCATACGGGCCCGGGATCGGATTAAATTCTCTATAAAATGCTACGTTGTCTGTTTCAATCGCGTTTTTGGAATTAAGTACTAATTTTTGGGCAAGAGCGTAGAAACTTTTTTCCGCGGTGTTTGTTTTGGCAGGCTTATAAAATTATACCTTTTTATTAATTGAAAGATTTAGGGCCTGTTTCACCACCTTCGGATAAGTGCCGGATAGCTTATTCGCATATTTCGTCTTTGTCACTTGACATAAAGTAAGAAAGTGACAAAACTTACGGTTGCGCTATCTGACAATTATCAGAAGGTGGTGAAACAGGCCCTAATACTATAAAATTAAGACCGGCTTCCTTTTTAATATGTTTATAATTCCCTTTCGTAACTGTCTACATAATAACATCGAATAGATCTAATAAATAGGTTGACAGTTCCATAGTCGCGCTCAAAGCGTTTGGTCTACTCGTTTTTGATACGTACGGAATACCTTTTAAGCTTCCGTTTTTCCGACTGTAGGCAAGTGCGCTCCATTTTAGGCTGCATCATCACATATCATCAGGTGTGATCGCTGTCCAACAATAAATTATTACTTATGTGAACTTATTCCTAAGGAAATGTAAGCTTTGAACTTTCGAGTGCATGTTAGTTATTATTTAATCATTTCTATCAGTCTATTTATACATAGGTATCTGAAGAATGACGTTAAACTAAAGCTGGGATGGATCTACCAAGATTTATCGGCAGTTACCTATTGGCACTAGCGCCGTGAGAATAGTCCGGAACCGGTTCGAAAGCTTCCTAAGCCCGGATAAGGGCATAAAGGCGATGTGCGGCAATGGCCATAAAGATTTTATTGTCACCGGGACCGTGTCGTATTCATCGTAAATGTAAATTCACGTTTTGATGGATTACGGGACTGCGCATATTGATGAAGAAAATGAGCTTTCAAATTTATTTTCGTAAAAATTTTATGAATGAATTCAAAACTGAAAATGGAAAAAATTAAAGGCTCGTGATTTAACGGCATAATTATAAAGTGCTCTAAACAAGTAAGTAAGTTACCTTATAAGATTTGAATGGTTATTCATCACTTAATAAAATATGGGAAAAAGTATTAAAAAGCTAGAGTTTGTTCATTAGGTTATTCTAAGCTGAATCTACTAGACCAGAGTAATATCAACAAATAACTCGATGACAATAGAAGAAGAACATCAGATAAATAATAATTAAACAATCCATCAAATTAATCATAAGCTGACCTTCAGTTTTATAGTTACCAGTATAAAAATTTATACCTACATAATTTATATTGATTGTGATTTTAGAATAAAGAACCTAATCAAGGTACTAAAGAGTCATATTAAGTGTCTCGTAAAACCTTTAGATCTTGCTCTCAAATCTTCAGATACATCTCAAGACGGTCCTCAGGTGCTTCTCAAGACAATTCGGGCAATTTGCCGCCAACCCATAGTCGACCTCTTGAATTAGCCGATGTCTTCAAGCTTTTTATTTCCTCAATCAAAAGTCCAAGTGACGTCGAGTGGGACGGAACGACCTAATGAATTCTCTGCTTAGCTTCCGAGATGGTTTAAAGGGAGAAATACGTAAGTGATTTTTATTTATTAAAATTAGACGATTCAAAGATTCAAGCTTCCTTTTGAAAGAGGTCAAGTCTTTTGAGACCAAACTTTAATTTCTCCTAGTGTGAGGAGGAATATAGATATGAATATAGATAATTAATATACCATGAATAATGAAACCTACCAGGTTTCATTATTCATGGTATATTAATTAACTCAAGTAATTATAGCAATTATAAAAGTAAGTGATCACCCAGATCTCAACTGAATAGGAAAAGACTGCCTGCACGAGCTAAGATAGGTAAGAATAATTACTCTGTATCAAAGTATGTATTGTAAACTATAATATTTTCATCAAACCTCTTCGAAAAATGAAAACTGGCTTTGGAGGATAGCAAGAACCAAATTCAACTTTGTTCTTATGGGCGTTTGAGTTTTCTCTCTCCTGATTGGACCGCATTCGTATGTGTTTATTACTAGTTAACCAAAGAGTTCGAACGCTTAATATATGAAGAAAGAAAGAAAGAAAGAAAGAAATGATTTATTTGCATAATTGTAAATACATAGTGCGAACACTTTACAATCAGTCAATTATGGCACGCAAAATTAAGATTCTAATACAAATTAGAGTCTATATTGTTAAAGAATAATAATTTTACTTCTACACTCTAAAACTGTTATATTAAGTATTATTATCATATTATGTAAATGTGAATTTTATTATTGAACGTAAATAAGCATAATAATATTTTATTGTGCAATTTTTAAATTAAAGAAATCTTTTAAAGTGTAGAAGTTATGTGCAATAAACCATTTATACAGTTTATTTTTAAATAACTTTATTGGCAACACCTTTAAGCTCTTAGGCAACTTATTGTAAATGCTAACACATAATGCTGCACAATTTTTCAAATAAAATTCCGTCCTCGGCCTACACTGCAACACAAGTCTGTCAGTATTTCTTGTACATCGCGGATAAATACCAACAGCTTTAGTGAATAAATTATCGTTTTCCTTTATAAATACAGATATTTCAAATATATATATAAACTGGTCAAGAAGCCGGTTATGATTTGGCGGTTTTAAACTTTCAAGATACACACGAGGTTCGAGTAGGTTAGTACTCTTAGTTTTTGCTCGTAGATGAAAGATAGTGTCACAACGGGCCAAAATATTTTGTTCTCGGGCTACATATATATATTAAATTCCTCACTACGCTCATAATTCTACTTTAGAATCCTTCGCTTCGCTCTGGATTCAAAATAACGCCCTCTAGAAACAAAATATCTCTTTGGTCCCTTGTAACATAAATAGAATAGAATAGAATAGAATAGAATATAGAAATGTTTTTTATTCAAATAAACTTTTACAAGTACTTTTGAATCGTCAATGAGTCTACCACTGGTTCGGAATGCCGTTCCTGCCGAGAAGAACCAGCAAGAAACTCGGCAGTTGCTCTTTTCAAAATATTTTTACAATATACTTAATAAATATTATGCTATGTATGCAGAGTTTCCACAATGAGGGGAAGTTGCACAAAAGCATACGTAATTATATCTAATTATAATTCAACACATGTTAATTATAAAATAAAATAACTATTTACTTTTCATCGATAATAATCTTTCAGTTATTTCAGATAATAAGAATGAGCTATGTAGGTACGACCTTTTCCTCGTCACGCAAATCTCAAGGGTGGCAACTATATAACACAATGGGGGTCGCATTCCGCAGATTATAGCGATGTTGCCTCTCATGAGCCGTTTACTGGCTCCTGGGACGAAAAAATAATAAATTGTTTACTGGATGTGGCCAAAAATATTGTTCAATTTTATTCAATACAATAATAAAAATGTTTTCTTTCTGGTAAACTTAAAAATCCTACACTAGTGGTTCGCCCCGAACTGAGACCTCGCAGTAACGGTTTCCCATAATTACTTATTCATTCAATAGATATTATGACGATCAAAATTGACATTATTATGATGACCGTTTTCACCAACCATACCTAAATCATCCCCTCTGTAGAAGTATCTTTACGTAGGTAGCCCCTAAATACAATCCTAACATCCCAATGTCATTTTCACCTTTAGTTGTTCCGTAGAGGTTCGTAATAACAAAGTTGACAGAAAGCGTCAACTAACTTAACATAGGTAGCCCGTAAAGGTTAGGGAACTGTAGTGAAATCATCAAACTTAGGTATAGTTTTTTGGAACATTCAAATTAAATTATTTGTGCACAGCGTCATCTATCGACACGATCAGAAAACATGTAAAAACAGACTGCAACGTAAATTTTTATTGATGTTTGATATAAAACTAAATAATAATTTTAATTGAATTATGTTATTATATATGTCGGAAATTAAAATTAAAATGGCCATTATTTAAAGCGCCATCTGTTATGAAATAGTTGTACTAGTTTATTCAGTCATTCAATTGACTCGAATTGTTTGTACTAGTTTATTAAGTCACTCAATTGACTTGAATTGTTAGTAAGTTTATTAAGTCACTCAATTGACTCGAATTGTTTGAACTAGTTTATTAAATTACTCAATTGACTCGAAAGCGACATCTATACCGTAATCGGATATTGTATGTACTAGTTTATTAAGTCACTCAAGTGACTCGAAAACGCCCTCTATAAGCGAACTCAGGTATTGGACGTACTAGTTTATTCAATCACTCAATTGACTCCATTGACATTCAAACCTGGATGGAGTTGGCGTGGCGGGGGCTGACGAATCGTCTATAAGTAGGGCTGTGGTGCCCGCCAGACGATTATTATTATTTTGAGAAGTCATCATTATTATTTTGAGAAGTCATCATTATTATTTTGAGAAGTCATCATTATTATTTTGAGAAGTCATCATTATTATTAGAGAAGTCATCATTATTATTAGTCAGTCATAGTCACGAGACAGTTGGTCTCAGTTGTTCATGAGAGCTTGGTGGAGCATGGTCTCCCGGTCACACCGTCGCGCCAAACCCATCGTTCGCTATATGGTGGTGTTAATTATTTACCTAGCTATTTACAAAGTATTTAAAGTAATTGTGTTTTGAACTACTGTACGTTGATTCTACAAACTTTTAAATATTGTGTGCAGTGCAATAAATCATGTAATCAGCTTCTCGCGTTTATTTGCCCGAGTACCCACAACTATGCAATCGGATCAAGAAGAACAACATGCCCACGATGATGAGGAGCCACCCACGCATGCGGCCTCCGTCATCAGAAGTGGGATCGCCTCGGGCTACCGAGAAGACTGATGATTAATTGAGTGTTGTAATGGACTTACAAAACCAAAATATGAAGCAGTTAATCGAGGTGATTAAACTACCTTCCGTGCCGAAAATATCGCTGCCTGATTTCGATCCTGAACACCAAAATATCGATCCACAGGCATGGTGCTCCACTGTTATAGACCTGTGTTTGTCTGAGAAGCCTCTCCAGGGTTGTGCGCTTGTGATTGCTTTGAATAAAGCGATGAAAGGAACTGCATCTACGTGGCTTTCGCAAGTTTCCTTTTACCGGCGTACGGTATTACTTAGGACCAGTGTAAGGACATTTTCCTAGTGAGATTTGACAATAATGGAACAGCAGCAACCTTAATTAATTTGAATAATAGTTGTCCGAAAGAAAATAAGTGTCTAGCTGCGTATGGAAATCGTTTGATGTCAACGATTATGACTGTGTGGAAAATATCTTAACACTAAGGAATTCTGGTGTATTACTATCACCTTGGTGTGATTGTACACACACTATAAAGTACTACTGGATTGTACGGTGAGTTCATTGTATCGTTCCAATGTTTAGTGATACTATTTTGTAGTCTCTTTATTATTTCGTTGTCTTAGCCCATGCGTACGGCGGTACGCTTAGTTGTGTGTATTAATGTAGTACCTACGAGTTGTTGAAGAGTTAGACAGAGCTTTTTAACATTCGATTCCCATCTCTGAATATTTAAGAATTTTAGGTTATTTTAAATTCCCTTTTTACGATATTCAGTTTAGACATTAAAATTACAATTACAAGTTGTTAGTTAGGTTCAATGAAACTTGAACGTACCCGTTCACCCACTGATTAATGCAAAAGTTTGCAGGTACCTACTTAAACAATGATTATTATTTAAATGTGGGTACTTCGTTTTCAGTTAAGTACTTTGGGAAGTTTGAATGTACCTTAAAAATGATTTTTTTATTTACATGTGAATACTTCGTGCAATTGGATACCAGCGCGGTGCTTCTGCGCATGACACTTATCGGCAGTGGCGCCGGCAGATTCGGCGGCAGTGCGTGCGGCGCATGCGGCCGGCAGCAGCAGTCCTGGGGCGTCTGAGCGGCGACGCATGGATACATGCGAGATTCGCCCGGTCACCGGTCGATTAAATCAATCAGGTCGGTCGTTTTCATTTTGTTATGATTCTGGTGCCGAATGCTTTCTCGTCAAAGAAAGTGTTGCAAATAGGTTATCGTGTGTGCGTTATAATAAAGTCTTAAATATTACCGTGGAAATTAAAGTGTTGATAGTAAATTGCAAATTTTAAGTAATGATTACGATTGATGGACGTAGTTTAGAAATTTTGTTTCACGTGATATCAGATGAGTTTTAACATTTAGAAATTATGATAGGTCGTGATATTTTAAAGCTTTTTTTTCAATTAAGTACGATGACTGCGGATAGTACTTTTTCTATTTCAAATTGTAAGATTGTTGATGAATGTAGTATTTCTAATTCGGATATTGATTTTACGAATATTGATACGGATATACCAGCTGAGGATAGACCGCGACTATTGTCATTGCTTAACGAATATTCAGATGCTTTTATTAACGGATTAAAACGTTCAAGAGTTACAACCGGAGAACTAAAGATTCGTTTAGTAGATCCTAGTAAAACGGTTCAACGTCGTCCTTACCGTCTTTCGCCTGATGAGCGGCAGTTAGTTCGTGATAAAATTAATTAAATGTTGGATGCGGGTATTATCCAATCGAGCTGTTCACCTTTTTCGAGTCCCATAATATTAGTTAAAAACGAGACGGTACAGATCTGTTATGTGTGGATTATCGAGAACTAAAACAGCAACACGCTTTCTGATCGTTTTCCTTTACCTATTATTTCGAATCAAATTGCGAGTCTATGTAGGGGTAATTATTTTACGTGTCTAGACTGTGCCAGTGGGTTTAATCAAATTAAAGTCCATCCAGATAGCGTTGATCTTACTGGATTTGTAACCCCGGACGGTCAATTTGAGTATCTTACCATGTCTTTTAGATTACGCAATGCACCCAGCGTTTTCCAACGTTCAGTCACTCAGGCTCTTGGTGACTTAGTGCATTCGTATGCTATTATTTACATCGATGATGTTATGATACCATCACATGACGTCGATCAGGGTCTCGAAAGACTACGTGTTGTTCTTGACACTTTAACCAAATGTGGGTTTTCTCTAAAAACTTTCAGTGTTCTTTTTCTTAAACGTAAAGTCGAGTATCTTGGTTATGAGATATCTGCAGGACAGAAATAGCTAAAACCTACGAATTGCATTCAGGTGTTTCGTGAAGTACAACTTGCTATCAATTGTACAATCAGTCGTGTGACAAAGTCGAGTCCTTTAGAACTTCTAATAGGGCGTGTAGCGAGACCGTTGTCATTATTGAGTCCTGATGATAACGAAGTTGAAATAGATCTTTCTGACGTAAGAGAGCAGGTGGTCCAGAATATAACTAAAAAAAAAATTCAATTATGATATAGTTAGGTTTGATGCAACTAAAGCTAAAATTGTAAGATTTAATGTTGATGATTATGTTTTGTTATCCTAAGTTTAAGGGACCTTTTAAGGTCATTGAAGTTCTTGACGGTGACGAGAATAATAGTCAATAAATTTCTTTTTTTTTTGGTTTCTCTTTTCACACTGATTGAATGCCCGAAGGATTGGGCGTTGTATGTTTGTGACAGTATCAGTTGCACCGGAGCATGTAATAGGTGTTTCTCTATCCACTATCCTTGGAAGGAGAGCACTTACGCGGCTGAGATGGATAGCTTCTGCGTACGAGTCACACTGCCGATGGACTGGCAAAACTTACAGCCGAAGGACTGGCTACTGCCGATGGACTGGCAAAACTTATAGCCGATGGACTGGCTACTGCCGATGGACTGGCAAAACTTATAGCCGATGGACTGGCTACTGCCGATGGACTGGCAAAACTTATAGCCGATGGACTGGCTACTGCCGATGGACTGGCAAAACTTATAGCCGATGGACTGGCTACTGCCGACGGACTGGCAATTTGTGTTCAAAGTGATCCCTTTTATGATTGGTGTTGCTTGGGTCTCAGTGGAGACTACTTTTGGCAACTTGGTGTTGCTTGGGTCTCGTGGAGACTACGGTGGGGGCCTTTGTGGCCGGGGTCTCTGATGAGACTACTGTGTTGGCCTTTGTGGCCGGGGTCTCTGATGAGACTACAGTTTTTGGTTAAATCACACATTGTGGTGTTAACCTGGGTGACCAATGGTCGCTACTTATGCGCTGCTGCATGTGGCAGTGGGGCCAAGATGTACGATTAAGCAATTTTTGATTCCTTTAATGGATGGTGTAGTACTATGGCGTACTGATATGCAACTGTTACTTGGATCGATTTTGATTAATTTTGATTAATGGGAACTTTTCATTTGGTCAAATGATTTTGATTACAATTAATTGTGTACAGATGTTTTACATTGAACATTGCTTCATTTTGAGTAGCATGTCAGGTAGGCCGAACCTTGTAACTAAGGTGCCTCAAATGTTTCTTTTTCTTGTCAATAGATACACCACCACACGGGGACGTGTGATTGTCAGTTCTGGCCGTGTCGGAAATTAAAATTAAAATGGCCATTATTTAAAGCGCCATCTGTTATGAAATAGTTGTACTAGTTTATTCAGTCATTCAATTGACTCGAATTGTTTGTACTAGTTTATTAAGTCACTCAATTGACTTGAATTGTTAGTAAGTTTATTAAGTCACTCAATTGACTCGAATTGTTTGAACTAGTTTATTAAATTACTCAATTGACTCGAAAGCGACATCTATACCGTAATCGGATATTGTATGTACTAGTTTATTAAGTCACTCAAGTGACTCGAAAACGCCCTCTATAAGCGAACTCAGGTATTGGACGTACTAGTTTATTCAATCACTCAATTGACTCCATTGACATTCAAACCTGGATGGAGTTGGCGTGGCGGGGGCTGACGAATCGTCTATAAGTAGGGCTGTGGTGCCCGCCAGACGATTATTATTATTTTGAGAAGTCATCATTATTATTTTGAGAAGTCATCATTATTATTTTGAGAAGTCATCATTATTATTTTGAGAAGTCATCATTATTATTAGAGAAGTCATCATTATTATTAGTCAGTCATAGTCACGAGACAGTTGGTCTCAGTTGTTCATGAGAGCTTGGTGGAGCATGGTCTCCCGGTCACACCGTCGCGCCAAACCCATCGTTCGCTATATGGTGGTGTTAATTATTTACCTAGCTATTTACAAAGTATTTAAAGTAATTGTGTTTTGAACTACTGTACGTTGATTCTACAAACTTTTAAATATTGTGTGCAGTGCAATAAATCATGTAATCAGCTTCTCGCGTTTATTTGCCCGAGTACCCACAACTATGCAATCGGATCAAGAAGAACAACATGCCCACGATGATGAGGAGCCACCCACGCATGCGGCCTCCGTCATATATATTAGTATTTGTCATACAAAATAATAATAATTTACATATTATAGCTGCGTTTGCAATATGAGATGAGAGCGCCATCTATTGACATCATTGTGAAGTTCTGTTAAAAATACTGCAGCTCATTAAAAATTAAATAATTTAGTTTCCTTATTGAATTTATGTAATTTTTGTATTTGTTGTTCAAGTACATGACATAACGCTAATAATTAAAAAATTTCGAAGTCCAGGGTTCAATGGTTAATTCGTTCTGAGGTTAAATATAATCTCCACTTTGAAAGCCCCCTATTTCGTCAATTTTAGAAAAAAAATTATAAAAAAAATACTTTTGTACTTTGTTCCAAATTATCTTTTAAATGATACACTCCAACTTTATGAAAAGTTATAAAAAAAATTTTACTTCGCATTCGCTTCTATGAGAGCCCCCCTGAAATAAAGATTTTTTTAACTTTTTAAGCCATTTTCGGCTGGAGGCCATCGGTTTACATATTATATCTAAATTTGAAGTAATTACGTTCAGTAATTCAAAAGTTATAAGGCTCTGACAGACGGACGGACGGACAGACGGACGGACGGACAAGTGCAAATCGCTCTAGTAAACGCAGAGACCTCGCTTCGCTCGGTCAATTATCATCATTATCAGCAACCCATCAGTCTCCTATCTATCTTTACTCTGTCTCAGTGAAGTGACAGAGTATGGGGTGATAGGTCATATTTCACTACGCTGACCCAATGCATGCACAGCCTCAGCTGGGCTACAGCGGTTAATGGTGTGGACTGAAAACTAAAAGGTCGCAGGTTCGAATCCCACCCGTTGCACTATTAAGCAAACATTTAAGCAAACATCGTGAGAAAACCTATAATACGCCTGAAAGTTCTACATAATGTTCTCAAAGGTGTAGTCTACCAATTTTCATTATTTTTTTTGGAACTTCCCCTCATTGTGGAAATATTATATTTTATTCTAACAAAGTTGCATAGGTTAAATCGGCTTGGCATCCAGCTGCCCACAAGATAGTATAAAAAACTTATTACAATGTAATAGATCCATAATAATATTGCAAAATGATTCTTTTTAAAAGAGCAACTGCTGAGTTTCTTGCCGGCTCTTCTCAGCATAATCCGCTTTCCGAACCGGTGGTAGATTCATGACTTGTCATAAGAGCCACAGGTTGGCCTACGTGAAATAAATAGTTTTGAGTTTGAATGTCCTCTATTGTGCAAGCTCGCATACTCACTTTCTTTGGTCACGTGTCAAGACGTAATGATATCTCGATTGAACGTCTAGTGGTCCAGGGAAGAGTGGAGGGCACTAGAGCACGTGGCAGATCGCCTATGAGATGGACAGACCAGGTGAGGGCTGCGGTGGATGTCCCGTTGCATGAATGCACAAGAAAGGCAGCTGTTAGAGAGGAGTGGAGGCGTATTGTGAAGCGTGCCACAACACCCAAGTGACAGATGTGACAGTGACAGATACATACCAAGCTAATAAAAGCGTATTCTAATACTTCCATAGACTTTGTATCTTCGTCCCACGGTTTCGGTATTAGCCCGGAGCCCGCAGGGTGTTCGCAATTTGCTTCAATAATGCGGCGGCTTGTGCTCCACACTTACCGTTACACAATTTATCGTCGGGGATTCCGGACTCTTCAATCCTCAAGATTGCATCGTGCTTGTGTACAACTACGCAAATAATTTTTATTCTCTCCTTAAAAGTTCACAGTAGGTACTTCTGAACTAAGGTGACTGACATAGCCAAAACCATTAGTTAACAAGAAACAAGTGTAAATTAAAAATTTTATTTTTAAATGCAAGCTTTTAGTAGCTACATCATTCGACTCTGGATATCATCTAGGATCAGAGTACTTGTTATGACGAAACAAACGAGCCCAAACTCGATGGGGTTACGTCGTTTTATTACAGAGTTCCGATAGCCATCTTCCGTCTCCATCATCAGATCAGCTCCATGTCACAATAATATTGCATTGACATCCGATTTACACATAAATGCAAAATTTCAGCTCGATCAAAAACCGGGAAGTGGGTCTAATTCATCTTGCAAGATTTGACCCAAACAAACAAACTGGTCAAGCTAAATAAAAGCTTGTAAAAAATGGTTGTCTGTAAAGTCGGTTTACAGACGATAGTTTTAAGTGATAACATCAAAGATTAAGGAAACATTGATGACTGGCGGGCGGCGGCGGGCGCTCTCTATAAACGCTTGTGCCGATCGTGCCTCTCTATCGCTTGTTCCGCGCTCTCGCTTGCACGCTGAGGCTCAGGCGGAACGTGACACTTTTTCGTGCGTGCAGCAGGTGTTCATCGATTTATAAGACGTTATCACGTCAAAAGTTTAATAACTGTAACCATTCACTAGGCAAGCGCGCTCCACCCTAGACCTACTAGACCATTACAGAGGCATTATGCATAAATAGTCGCATACATTTATTACGAGTATGCATAGACTTCGAAAAAACACCCCTAGTCCTTTTTTCTTTGGCGTAATCGGGTAACAAAACTAAGTGACGACCTTTGGAGCCGAAAATTCTTTTAGTTTTTTTTTAATATGAATAGTGAGCAAACGAGCAGGCGCGGCTGGTCACCTGATGTTGAGTGATTACCGCCGCCCATGAACATTTGTAGCACCAGAGGCATCACCTATGCGTTGCCGCAGCTTTTAAGGATTTTGTTGGTCCGCCCCTTGAATAACCCCATGTTGTAATTAAGCGGGAACACCGTCGATGGGAGTTGGTTCCACAGTTTGGTAGTGAAAAAAAGATCTGGCACAGCAGACTGTCGAAGTGCTCCAGGCACCCAGGTGTAATGAAGACCGCGTACGAGCAAGCACAGTGTGAGGCACCCTCCAGCACTTTGAACCAACTATAAAGAGGATGGTGGGAAGTGTCTGGATGAATGCTGAGGACCGAGTGGTAGCTCTCATTGGGCCTATGTCCTATATTCGACGTCCAGAGGCTGATGATGATGATGATGGTGTATGTCTCCTTGCTGAGGGTCATTTACCTTTCCCGTTAATCACATTGGTAGTGGTTTTCTTGGGATTATTTTATTTATCTAGTTTTGGCCTGCAGCTTCGCGCTTAAGTTTAAGATTTTTCAAACCTACATTTTACCCATTAATGGTTGAATTTTCATAAATACTTACTCAATGGATTCCTACGTCAATTTGTATGCCAAACAGCCAGATCAATCCAGTGATTTTAGCTGTGTGTTGATATATTATAGATCAGTCAGTCAGTCACCTTTCTAATTTATTATATAAAATTCTCATGTCGCGGTGATTGTTACCAAACTCCTCCGAAACGGCTGTACCGATTTTTATGAAATTTTGTGTGCATAAAGGGTAGGTCTGAGAATAGGCCAACATCTATTTTTCATACCCCTAAATGATAAGGGTGACCCACCCCTAAATATTTTTGTTGGCGGTACAAAGTTAGCTGGGTCAGCTAGTTTCCTTGTACAATATTTAGAAGAAAGGTTTATAGAAGAAGAATTTGATTTTTTGCCATTATTGCAAAAAATATATAGGTACGCAATATTTTTGTTATTTTGACTCATTTTGATTCATCAGTTTTCTATAAAATATTCATCATCATCATCACCATCATCAGCAACCCATCAACGGCTCACTACTGAGCGCAAGTCTCCTTTTAGAGAAGGGTTATAGGCCATAGTCCACCACGCTGGCCCAATGCGCATTGGTGGACTTCACACACCTTCGAGAACATTATGACGAACTCTCAGATATGCAGGTTTCCTCACGATGTTTTCCTTCACCGTTGAAGCAAGTGATATTTAATTGCTTAAACGCACTTGACTCCGAAAAGTCAGAGGTTGAACCCGGGATCGAACCTGCGACCCCCCGAATAGGAGACCACAGTCCTAACCACTAGGCTATCACTGCTTCTATAAAAATATTCAGTCCGTATTAATAGGCCTAACACGTAGATCACGTTCAACTTCAAAACACTAAGCGCTAACGACTAAATAATGACAAGCAATCGAACACTCTATTACTCACAATCAAATCACACCTATAATTTTAGTCAATTGACTATCCATGATGACATTAGCTGTCATGAAACAATTTCAAACTTTATGCGTTTGCTATAAAAGCGAATTTTCTTTAAATTTCCCTTAAATATTCATCATTACAAAGTTAAACACAGGAAACGCGTAATGAGTATCAATAATGACTTTATTTCGTGATAGTTTTGATATGGATTCTAATTTTTTGATACATAGGCATTAGCGCTTGAATTATTATTAGATACAGGTACCTACTTTAAATAATTTTGCACAAAAATTATTTTATTAAAATCTCTCTATCTATAATTATTTCATATACCTAAATTGTATTGTAAATTTTTGTTCATAAAGATAGCTTAAAATATGTTTTTATAAGATTTTCTTGAAAGTCATATTTTAGAAACATTTCCTTTTTTTAAAGTTTTGGTGTACCTAAGGGAGACGTATCTCTTGACTTGCTCTTAACTATAAAATCTGATCACGAAATATAATATTCTGCTCTTCTTCAAGGTATTACTTTTGTGTCAATCTACTTGCAAGGGTTGAGAAAATTTCAAAGAAAACTACCATTTCAACTTATTTACTTCTCAATTGAAATTCATCGACAATCCATCGTAAATTTCCAAACACTTCAAAACCAAGAAGCCAACACCTACCCTTATTAACCCATACCCAATAATTTTCAACTATAACACTCCCAATATAAGGTCCATTTTACCTTTTAGATGCAATAGTAATATTTATACAAACAACTCAAGCTATACTGAGCTCTAAAGCTAAGAAGATAAATTTCAAATTAATGTTTACCGAAAGAGAAAATAATTTTTAGCAATGAGGAACTCAAAAAAAGTCTGCAAGGAAAGTTCAATCTTATCTGAGTAAGTTTTAGGATTGAAAATAGAATGTTACATGTGAGTTACCAAGAGTAGTACACGCAAAATTAAGCGAGAAAGCAATAAATATTGAGCAGGCAAGGGTTTGCCATACTGTGGCTTGAAGGGTCATTTGCTGACCGCCTGGCTGGCCACTCGCGGTGTTTTGGACATTTCCACATGCATAATTCACAATGGTTGAGAAACTTTTTAGACGCGTACTTAATGTTTTATTAGGTGAAAAAAAAACTTTATAAAGAGAACTAGCTGATGCCTGAGACTATATTATCCGAGTGGATTGGAATTACTTAGAATTTCTGTGAAACTTCTCGGTTTTATGGTATAGAAATCCTATGCTCGTCTAAGATCGGTAAGATCTATAGATGGCACTCTCACTCAGCTCAGACTCAAGACTGAGTTAAAATGAGACAGATTTATGTCAGAACATATTATTTGTGTCTCAGTTTAACTCTATCTTAAGTCTTGAGCAGAGCCAGAGTATGGTCTACAGATCTCAGCCTAAGACGCAATCTCTTTTTCAAGAAATTAAATCGGTTCGGAGGTAGAGCCATGGAAAAAAAGTTATTTTTTATGAATACAATCTTTGCGTCGTCATGGTCTCTTTTAAAAGATTTCTGGAGACTTTTGTCCACCGTAGAACATAGGTTTCTTTAAAAGATTTCCACAATTTACGATCTTGTGCTTGTGTCTAGTGGGACCCTTTGGGTGCCTGTTCACCTAGTTGGCGGTTCAATAATTATGTACCTACTGGTTTTTTATGTCAGGAAATCATTCGAAGCGGAAAATAGTTATTAGTCACTCAACAACACTGAAAAAACATCTCGATTTGCCCCAATCAGACCTAATGAGATCAAAGAGAAAAAACCGCCCCGGAGTCTGCCACATTTGTCCGTCTGTCACTCCAATAAATAACGAAGGAAAAAGATCCCGTCTGTACCTTATCTGGTCTCATCAGGGCGTATCGGTGTGGACGTTCTAGAAAAATATCTGTATAGAGATGCTATTGCCACCTTTTTTATTTACTTACTAGCTGATGCCCGCGACTTCGTCCGCATGGATTTAGTTTTTAATAATCCCGCGGGAACTCTTTCATTATCCGAGATAAAAAGTAGCACTACTACATCCATTACTATACCCTTGCAAAAAATCGCATCAATCCGCTGTTCTGTTGCGACGTGATTGAAGGACAAACCAACAAACAAACACACTTTCGCATTTATAATATCAGTAATGCTTTATTATAACACTTTTTATAATTGTCAAATTTTTTACCATACCTAACCAAAGACAAAATTACGTTTAGCTGCCATTTACGTTTTGTTATTCCACTGTCATTTGCGTTTTGTTATTCCATGTCAGATGCATTTTTGTTATAACAGGTTTTATATTGACTTGACGGAAACGCGGTCGAACGGGATAAAAAGTATCCTGTGTCCGTCTCCTGGTACTAAGCTACCTCTCCACCAATTTTCAGCCAAATCGGTTCATCCGTTCTTGACTTATAAATAGTGTAACTAACACCACTTTCTTTTATATATATAGATTTATAGCCACTACACTAGCGGCACGCTATGATGGCCGGTTTGACGTTTGTCCGCTCATGAAGTTCCGTATTAATTGATAACGACTTTGAAGGAAATAATTGTATTACTTTATTGACGATAGTGATGTGCAGAGATTCATAAATTTTATCGAATGTAGTTTTAGGTTTAGGACTCAAAATTTATTTATTAAATTGATTTCTAAAATGTATACAAGTGTAGAAAAATCAGTTTGCACCATTTAAGGGGTGAATGTACTTGTGAATATGAACAATTTTCACTATGTGGACAAACCTCTGAAATCGCAAAAAAATATCAGCTGTTTCATACAAAAGGTAAAATTTTTATTTTTATATGATATATACCACAACTCGGCATTTGGTTTTCTAAATTGAAAATTTTTAAAAATGGAATCTAATACGATCGTCACATAGGATCGCTGGCTAGCACAACTACTACCTCCGGCAAACTCGCGTCAATGCTCAATGCAAAACAAAGCAGTTTCGAATTGACGTTGCTTCGAAAAGTATAAACTGTCAGTGCAATGCGATTGTGATATAGTTTTGACCTGGCTTTGGATTTCAAATATTGATACTGCATTACTGTTGACCCTTGCTCGTTAATTTGGACTCTGTTCAAGCCCTTTGTTGTGGATTTCGTCGATATGACCGAACGTACGCAGAGAACTGTTCTAAATAGTCAGACACGTGAGTTCGTAATACGCCTTCGTAACTATTTCGATCGTGAAGCTCAAAATGGAGGGCCAATTTTACCTATAACGTCAGTGGTTGAACGCGTAGCTGATGCGCTTAATATTGGACAACGAACTGTTAGACGGATAACTAAAAAAAAATATGGCGAGACTGGCACAGAAGAAAATAAACTTCACACACCAAAAAAGAGAAAACGAGCAAAACCAGTCGTAGGCATCGATAGCTTTGATGCCGATGCTATCCGAAGACATGTTTACGGCTACTATTTACAGAAGGAGTATCCAACAAGAAAAAAGTTGGTGCATTCACTGAAGGAAGCTGGATTATTCTTCGGTGGGGAAAGTTCTATAACGAAGATTTTGAAGACCATTGGATTTCGATACAAAAAATGTAACAAACGCAAAATATTGATGGAAAGATTTGATATAGCGATGGCAAGGTATACTTTTTTACGGCAAGTGAAAGAAATCAAAAATTGGCAAAATGTTGTGTTCTTGGATGAAACATGGCTTAATGCTAACCATACTGTAGGCCGTTCTTGGAACGATGACACAGCAGCATCTACTTCCAAAGTTCCTGTAGGAAAAGGATCGCGACTTATAATTTGTCACACCGGAACCATCAACGGGTTTGTCGAAGGTTCTCTCATGGGTTTTGCGTCAAAAACCACTGGAGACTATCATGAAGACATGAATGGAGAAAAGTTTACTGAATGGTTTACCTCAATGTTGTGTAGCCTCCCTGAACCATCTATTATAATTATGGACAACGCCCCATACCACTCGATGCAAATTGACAAGCCACCTGCCCAATCCCAAAAGAAAGCTGATATCGTCGCATGGCTTCGTAAAAATGGCGTAGATGCAAACATGAATATGTTAAAAGCGGAATTAGTACGTCTTTTAAAAGAAAACAAACCAACCAAGATCCGATACGTCATTGACGAAATAGCATTAGAACATGGGCACAGAGTTATACGGTTACCGCCTTACCATTGTGAGTATAATGCGATTGAGTTGGTGTGGGCTCAAATTAAGGGATATGCTGCAAGACACAATACAGAACCCCCATTTACCACAAAAAAAATGCTAAAATTATTAGAAGAAGCTTGTGAACATGTGACTAAAGGAGACTGGGAAAAGGTTGTGAATAGAACTGTTAAATTAATAAGGGAAGATTATGAAAGAGATGTGAAAATAGATAATATTATAGAAAACGAACATATAATTATTAATGTAGGTGATGATAGCAGTGACGACAGTGAAAATAGTAGTATGGACGAATCTGATTAATTATGGCCTTATGTGGCACCTTTTTTGGTATCTTTTGTATTCATATGTTTCTTGTGTGCATATAAAGTATGTATATTCATTTTCATTCAAATATTCAGTTCGTTCAAATAAATTAAATAAACATATACATTTTTGTTTTATTAAACCTATTTAATCAGGTACAAAAACAAAACTTAATTGTTTTTTGTTCGAGAATAAATTGACATTCCACATCACTATTGTAATGTGTCAAACCGGCCATCATAGCGTGCCGCTAGTTTAGCACTAGGCACTAGCCAGTTTTCACCAACCATACCTAAATCATCCCCTAAGTAGGAGTATATTAAAGTAGGTTGCCCCTAAATATAATCCCTTCCCAAATGTTAATTCCAACTTTAGGTGCTCCTTAAAGGTTCGTCAAAACAAAATTGACTGAAAGCGTCACCTAACTTAGCTTAAGTAGCCCGTAAACGTGAACGTTGGTGAAAACGGGCATCGACATTTACTTATATCTACTGGAAAGATTGGATGAAGTGGGAATGGTTGAGGCAGTCTGAAGAATCGATAAACGCTGGAGTTCCAAGGTACTAGAATGGAGACCTCATAGTTATAGCCTCTAACTAAGTAACATCTGAGGTCTGACCGTAATACGAGTTGCAGAGAGTTAGGATGCATGCGGCATAAGACTGCGATACGCGGTAGTCCTACAAGAGCTCCATCATCTAAAAGTGGATGCGATGATGACAATGATAATGACAATTAAAAGGAAAGATTTTATTTCAACCAACTATTAAAATATATTCGTGATTCTTCGAGCTATGTTGACCACTTTGGGCCTCCTCGGAAAGCGGATTCTGCTGAGAAGAGCTGGCAAGAGAGCCGCAGGATATAGGCGGCACAAGATCGTAGCCTGTGGTCCATGCAAGAGACCTTTGTCCAGCAGTCTATCGATTGATAAAGAACAACAATAAATTATTGAATGTGGTTAGAACAACTTTATATAATTACATTAGCTGAAGTAAAACATTCATCGAAAAGGTTCGGGGTCATTACTCCATGCCCTCATTGTTTCTATTTCGTTTTATTTATTGGCGGAATTAGTTTCTTTGAAATATTTGCTGATCCCATACCTATTGCTTGAGAGATAACCTAATCTTATTTATGCTGCATAATGGCATTACTGACTATGGCATAAGACTGAGTTTCCACGGAGCGGTTTTCACCCGCAATTACTGCGCCCGCCGCGGGTGCTAGCCACGCCGTGGAAATTGCTGCTTCATTTTCCATACAAATCTGCATTCTACGGAGGCCGCGGGCCGCGAACCGCGTCGTGGAAACTCAGTCTAAGAGGTACGAAGTTCGAAAAGCCTACAAAATAAAAGTTATAACTTTATTTAAAAGGTGCTGAAATAGCGGCTCTGCACCGGGAAATGCAGCGTTGGTAAACCCCCCCCTCCCCCCATACATTAGGACGGGCGATATCAGGCGAGTCGCAGGCAGCCGCTGGATGCAGGCGGCACAAGAACGTGTTCTGTGGTAATAATTTCAAGATACTTATGTCCAGTAGTGGACGTTTATCGATTGAGATGATGATGACAATGATGATGGAGATGATGATAGGTATACAGCTGTCAGAAATACTATACCCAGGTATATTGCGAACGTTTCGTGGCTTGCGAAAACAACCCAAATTGAGACGAGGTATAGGTATCTTTAGTTTTTGTTTTTTAGGGTTCCGTAGTAAACAAGGAACCCTTATAGTTTCGCCATGTCCGTCCGTCTGTCCGTCTGTCCGTCCGTCCGCGGTTTAGCTCAGAGACTATTAGTACTAGAAATCTGTTATTTGACAAGGGTATAAATATCAATCACGCCGACAAAGTGGTGAAATAAAATTGTGAAAAATATTTTTTTTAGGTTACCTCCCCTACATGTAAAGTGGGGATGAAATTTTTTTTTCTCATCTATCCCATAGTGTGGGGTGTCGTTGAATAGGTCTTTCAAAAATATTGTGGGTATGGGAACACCATTTTTTAATTCAGGGATCCGTTTTTGAAATATGATATTTTAAAGTGCTAAATTTTATTAGAGTCAAGTGTCCCCCCCCCCTCTGCCAGCTAAATGGTTGTATAAAGGATGCAAGAAAAAATTCACAGCAGTAGTATATATTATAATGAATTTTAAAGGAAAACTATCACGGCTAAGTAGGGTTCATTAGTTAAGGAGTTATATCTGTTTTTTCTAAGTTAGGTATTACACGTATTTAAACCATGGAACTCAAAATGTATTCAATATTCATAAATAAAATAAAAGCACTATCCTAGGTCAGCAATAATATTTCAGACTTTCAACTACGGAACCCTACACTGCGCGTGGCACGACACGCACTTGGCCGGTTTTTATTTAGAGTTAGTTATACGTAACTCGGCGATTGTGAAATTGGCACTTGTTGACAGTTGGCACATATAAGAACACTTACCCAAAAATTTTAGAGAGGATGTAACCTCTCTTCAAAAGTTCAATTATTACAGATTTCAGACGTTTTATTTGCTTTACACATAACTTATCATAATATTAACATAATGCAATTTTACTTATTCCTAACAATAAGTCGAATAATGAAAACCCGGACAAAGCAAACACATTAATGCAAAGGAAAAACACATTAAAAACTTCGCAGCGCAACCAAAAGACAAGTTTTTTTACGATTTCATAAAACAAAACCAGTTTTTCATTTACACGGTTTTAGTGGTGATAAAATATAATTAAAATATTTTATACCGGCTGTATCTCTGCTAGGTTTACGGTTACGGAGCTTTTAGACGAGTGGCATAAGGCTTGGGGCACAATGGGTAACAATTTATTACTGAGAAAACAATAATTATAATCAGGAGCAACAGTGGGCAGGACAATAATGCAACGGATGGGATTTGTAGGGTTTGAGCCCGGCCTCAATCTTTCGGATTTCAGTCGGAAGTCTTGGAAGTCGGTCTTCCATGAAGTACATGTATCAGTAATGTCATTGAAATTACCCTCATGCACTCTGCCGCTAGATATGACCGCAAGTACTGCGACATCGTTCAAATCCCAATAAGATGATCTCGAGAGATCTCTTACTAATTTCACATACAAATGAAAATAATGTTCGTAATGTTCTTTCTAACTTTACAAAAGTAACAGGTAAAAATGGCAGGAAGTGTGCTTTAGGCAGTCTGTTAATCCCTGTGAATCCGTCTGTGTATCCGAATTTGTGATATTCATATGTATACTTTTTGCAAAGAATTTTTTCCTCGGGCCCTACACTGATGATGATAATTGAAACTTCAGTTAGAGCACTGGAATTAAGTTTATTTTTAACTTTCTTTTTGCACTGTAAATTCACAATACAAAAATGTTACGCGACTCGCCTAGATGGCGTATATGGGCGAACACCCGTGTGTCGTCATGCAGTGCATTTTATAAAGTGCATTTTATAAAGCTCAGCAAAATGCGCTGCACGTACCTACACGTATGTGTCGCTACATCAACCTCCCCCTTTTGGAAAAAAAGGAGTTGACAAAACAAAAAAAAATAAAAAGACAAAACCCTCTTTTTACATAAGTAGGTTACGATGTGGTTACAATGTATAGGTATCAGTACGCCGCGCCGGCGCAAACATTGCTGAGCGCGCTGTAATATGATCGGCAGCCGCGCTCGCCAGGTGCGCTGACCGCTGACACGGAATGTATGTACCTAAATAAGTTTCACAATACACAATACAAATAAATTATTAACGTAAAAATATTAATACCCAAATTTACATATGCGCCTTGACATATGAAACTACAAATTAATCTATTTATGCTGGTCTAAACAAGCTTGTGTATTAAATATCAAACCTCAGAATCTGCTTTACATTGAAAATGTTTCCAATTTTACTTGCATTTTTACGTACACATGATTGTATTTTAGTCTTTTTCTCTTACTATGAAGCTCTCGTTGTGACCACAGCCGGTAACACTAAACATAATCAAAAATGCTCAGTTTCGCGAAATTAACAATTCTACAAGCGTGTTTTATATTTGGACTGGTATTAAACTTGCGAGAACTAGATTTTGCTGTACTTTTTCATTTGCAGAAGCAAAAATCGGGTTATGTAGAGTAGAGACAAAAAAAAATTACTAAAGTAGGTAGGTAGATACCTAATCTACAAGACGTTTATACATGATTGATTAGTTAATTTTTCTTTGCTTTAAATTTTTCTTCTCTTTACTTGATTTAGTTTAAAATTAAATAAGAAACTTTGAAGAAATAGGCTCAAATCAGTTTTATTTATTGAATACTAGCTGATGTCCCCGACTTCGTCCGCGTGGATTTAGTTTTTAAAACCCCTCGGGAACCCTTTAATTTTTCGGGATAAAAAGTATACCCATGCAAAGAATCACGTCGATTCGTAGCTCTGTTCTGCTCTGTCAGACAAACCAACATACAAACACACTTTCGTATTTATAATATCAGTATGATACGATTATGATATAATTTTGTGTAGTATATAAGAACAAACGACCCAGTTCCCTCGGGAACTCTGCCATCCGTCATCCGCGACGCGATCTTAATTGGGAGCATCCTCTTTACAATCTGATTTAAATTGAGTTTTAGATGGATTAAACTGTTTGGCTAGACGATGTCCCGAAATTAATCATTTTCGTTCTTAGATCACTTTTAGGTAAAAGGCTTTTTATAATATTATTTTAGAGCCAATTTTGTCAGTTTTTTTTAAAGTACCTAGCAAGAAATTATGATTTCAAAATTCTCTCTCTTATCTCATTAAACTGCGCTTTGTAAATGGTACTGTTATTATTAAGGCGCGGTGTTCAGACACGATCTTCATTCGTGGAGCCGAATCACAAGCCGAATGAAGACCGTCTTATTTAAAATCTATGGTTCATAATATTATGAAAAAAAAAGTAGTTATAAATGATCGTATTTCTGGTCTGATAGCTGTTTCCTAAAAACGATGACGCAAACTTTTCTCGATGGAAAAAAATTGCAAAGTTGACTCTGCAAATACATAAACAAACTCCCATCGTTCTATGTTATGCATAGATTTATTTTGGTAAAATTAAGTACAATTGTTATTCATATTTTACTAAAACAAATGGCTGTTTTAGATTTTATTTATTGCGACTGTTAAATTATAATGGAAAATATTAAAATTATAACAGTCGCAATAAATAAAATCTAAAACAGCCATTTGTGATTGCCCTGTATGAAAGGTAAAACATCTTTGAGTAAGAGTATTTCGACATGAATATAGAAAATCAATAAAATATATTATAAAGGTTACTTAGGAAGCTCTCAACATCTTAAGGAATCATCAAAAGGAATATCTAAAATCTGTTCGTTACAGCTAACTAACCGATTGCACCTCAAAGGTGGCTAATATGTCAGGGAGAAGGGTGAATTAATTCTATAATTAGAGCCGACAATCGCAGACACTTTCATTTCACACCTGAATTCGCTCGTAAAGGGTGCACTTAAAGATTGAATTTTTAATCGTTCCTTTACCGGTTAGTTAATTTTTAAAGCAAAAAATAAAGTGATGCGTTGAACAGACTTTTGGAATTAAAATTGGAAGTAACTTATCTTATATTTATCTTTACTTTTTGTTCCTAAGTGGAGCTAAGTGTAAATATTTTTTGTTTGTTTTTTCAAAATCTATACTAAATACCTATAAAATAGGAGAAAGAGAATTCAGTAAATTGATCCTCAAGTATCCTGGAGCTGAACTAAGGAAGCATATTTTGAAATTCCATCGTTTATGGGTTGAAAATGCTGATTGATCCCTTATTTGTTAAGTGATAAACTAATCATCTGGTATTACTAACTATAACATATATGATGAGAAGTATTCTTATTTCATATCTCGTATGTTATTAGATACATAGTAAAACCAGAATGCAAAATAACGAAGATTAGTTTATTATGAATAACTTTTGAAATAGAGGTACATATATCTAAGAGAGAGGGTAGACTGGCTACTTTTAGCGGTAGCGTTCGGCGTTTTCTGGTTTTTAGTCGCTGTTCGGAAGCTCGATTCGAATGCTAACGTGTGCACACAACAAACGCCAGTCGCAGCGATCGAGTTGCGTTTTAAGCACGGGCGTTCCGCGATTTTTGTACGCTGACCTTCGCTACTTTTAGCATCGTATCGAACGCATCTGAGTCGCGAAAACGCGATGCAGTCGCAAAAAAGCTGATCGTTGCCGCTAAAAGTAGTCAGTCTGCCCTCTCCCTAATATTATTTCTTTAAGAAGCATCTAAAAATAAAGGCCTATATGGTATAGTATTGATTACAAAACGTGGACACAATACTCAAAAAAACAATAAATTTTGGTAATAATCTATACTTCTATACTAATATTATAAAGAGGAAAGATTTTTTTGTTTGTTTGTTTGTTTGTACCGAATAGGCTCTGTAACTACTGGACCGATTTTAACCATTTTTTCACCAATAGAAAGCTAAGTTATCAGGAAGTAACATAGGCTAGAATTTATTTTCAAAAAAATTAGACATCCTTAAGAAAATTACAATAATGTAACCCAAAGTAGCAAAATTTTGCCTATAACATACATTATTTTGCGTGAGCTGAGAAAACTATTGATGATACATAAAAATTATGTACCTACTACATGATTAAAGCACTCATTATTTTCTACAAAAAAGTGCCTAAAGGAATATATCTAACTATCATATTTAAGTCACAATAGTAGCATTTGTGTTCTAAAATTTAATTAGATTACCTTTATTATCGTAGTATTAATTCTTTCTTACTAATACATATTATAAATGCGAAAGTGTGTTTGTTTGTTGGTTTATCCGTCAATCACGCTGTAACAAAGCTACGGATTGACGTGATTTATTAGATAGTTGAGAACCTGGAGGGTGACAAAGAGTTCCCGCGGGATGTTAAAAACTAAATCCACGCGGACGAAGTCGCGGGCATCAGCTAGTATGTAATAAACGAAGAGAAATCCTGACATACCTATCGCATAGATAAGTTTAATGTGTATTCATGTAGTGACATCAATTCCCTGTCTCTACTACTTTGTTGCAAACAACGGATCGTCAATCTTCCCAAATGAAAAATTGTTCTGACGCCATATCCGTAGTCCGTGCAAGCATTCGCCAATTGTTTGTTTAACGGACCTTGCACATTTGAATCAACTAAAATTCAAGTTTTAAAGTTTCAGTTTTAAGCTATTGCATAGCTTTTATCGCGGGCTTTGAACTAGGACACACAGTTTGAGCGAGGCGACCGAATCAAGAAATTCCGTAACGAAAAAAACCTAACACCGTCGTTCAGTAAGCGTTAAACATTTTAGAGGTTCACAAGTAGCTCTGTTTGGCGCAGTGGGCGAGCGGCCGCTTTCTTTAGATGTCGCAGGTTCGAATCTCACTCGCGAAGTAGTGACAGTGCGCTTTTCATGTTTGTTTGTTTTAATTATTTTTTTGCATAATTTTTATTATGCAAAAAAAATATTGCATAAATATTATAATTGCATAAGTTGATAAAAAATGCTATGCAATAGCTTTACCGCGGCAGTCCCCGAGTGCCACTTAATTTTTTTTATGACAAGTCAAGAATCTACCTTGGCGGTAGACTCCAAGAAACAGGAAGCGTCTTTACGCACTGCATCCGATTCGAATCCGATTCAAATCCGAGACAATTCAGATCTACAAAACTCGGATTGAATCTGGATGTCGATTTTAGACTGCGTCCATTTCGACGGATATTCGGCGGATCGCGTCGTCACCATCACAACTCAACTAGGATTCAGTGTGGTTAGTACAAGTTTTAATTCTTTTGATCGTAATAGTTAACTATGACATTAGCATCAAATTAAAATGAACCATACTGTAGTGTAGTATATAGGCAGTAGACATCATAATGTCTACATTGCTCATACAGCAAATAGTGGGTAGAAGCAAAACATAGAGGCGCATAAATACGGGCACCACTAGGTGGGGGGACTCAGTCGTGTGTAAGCCACGGACAGAGTAGTACGCAAGTGAAGTGTGTGTGTGTGCTATTACGTACTATAGAATACATGTGTACATTTGTACATGTGTATTCTATACATACTAGCATCGATTTAAAGTCACAAATTCAATACAGACGAATTTAATTTGGAGCCTTTTCGTTACGTAAACGTATAAGAATACATACACGAAATTGAGCTCTAACTCAATACTGTCATGAATAGAATAGAATAGAATAGAAATATTTTTTATTCAAATAAACTTTTACAAGTGCTTTTGAATAGTCAATGAATCTACCACTGGTTCGGAATGCCTTTCCTGCCGAGAAGAACCAGCAAGAAACTCGGCGGTTGCTCTTTTCAAAACAGATTTACAATACAGTAAATACTATGCTATATATGCAGTGTTTCCACAATGAGGAAAGTTCCAAAAATGCATACAGACTAACTTCTATCTTAAGATGGGCAGACACAAAGTAGCCCCATTCCCGCCGGTGGCACCCGTTCACGAGCATGACGCATGACCCAGCCATTGCTTCGCTCAACCATATTTGAGGGAACGTAACTTATATGGTATATCTTACTTAGATGGTAATGTCATAGTTCACTATTCATAGTTAACTATCCAATCTACTGATCGCACATATTATAATAGTAATAACATCGTTCGAGAGCTAGGTTGCTAGGTTGCGTAGCAACCTAAATCTCGAACTGTATAGGTATATGACTGTCGTGTAATTTACATATTTTGATTTGCAATATCAAATATTGAGGTCAATAATTAAGATAAAACTATCCTATCTTTTATGTTGGACCAAATTACATATAGTTACGAAGTTTTGATCAAAATCGGTTCAGTAGTTTTCGAGTTTATCCCGAACATACATCGTGACACGAGATTTTTATACATATACTAGCTGACCCGGCGAACTTCGTACCGCCAACTTATCTATATATAAATAAAACAAATAAACTATCCTAATAAGAAAAACTATCCTATCTTTCAACTTGTACCAAATTACAGATAGTTACGAAGTTTGATCTAAATCGGTTAAGTAGTTTAGGAGTCCATCGCGGACAAACAACGTGACACGTAATTTATATATATATTAAGAATATCGAAGTAGGATGTTATAATAGTACAATAAGTACCTAGTAGTACTGTCATCATTATCAGCAATCCACCAACGGCTCATTATTGTACACACAGTCAAATACACCCCCAGTTTTCTACTAAATCATATTTTGTGTTGCGTACTTGCGTTACACAGACAAAATCGACGATAGATGGCGTTGAGTGCTATTGCATTGCGCTAATGTGTGCAGCTAGGATCAGTATATGTTGATCATCCTCGTAAGGAATCCCAACCTGGAGAGCTCGACTGCCGTCGTGTGCGGACGTGTCGCACCGGCGCTCGGGTCCCTAATGTGATTCGGTTTCGTTCGCGACTGCCTCTCCGAACCACTTGCGCCCACGGTGGTGTTGGTGCTGACGTGCCAGCACCTCCGTTTGGACCGCGCCAAGGCAGCTTTCGTCACGAGTTAGATAGATGCATCACCTCTCGCAAACCCACGTTACCGCGTCGTAACTGTCGCCGGTAAACATGCCGCCACCGCCGCCATTCGCGCGTCGCGCGACCCGACCGCGCCCGCTGCGCCGAAAGGTGTTCGTGCGGTCGACCATCGCCTGCCTCGAGGCCGGCCTGGATGCCATGGTAGCGTCCGGCCAGGCCACCTACGCTTCCCCCGCACCCAAACCTGTACGTGCGGGACCTTCGACGGGAGCTGGCGAAGTATCGTTCGTCGCGAGCCCGCTGACGCTTTCGCCGGCCCCGTCCATCGCTCCGTCCACCGCGTCCACGGATTCCGTCGGACCACCCACTTCCAGACGCCAAGCAACGCCTGCTGCTACCGCGCCAACCCGAGCCGCACGCACGGCAACGCCACCCGCCGTACCGAAGCGTACCGCGCAGACCACGTCGCCTCGCACGCCGCGTTTCCCTGCTCCGCCGCCGAATATCGCTGTGGGACGTTTTCCGTCCCCGCCGCGGCCGAGATGGGGCAAAACACCGGTGGTATTCACACCGCCGAGTATGCCGACGCTCTCACCGGGCTCTCATCAGGAGACTCCGATGGAGATCACGTCGGCAAGCCCCACCTATGCGGATACGGCCGCCAGGAAGAAGCAGAAGACGGATGACTCCCCCGCCCCTGCCGTCACCACCGCTGCTACCACCGCTGCGACCACCGCAGCGACCACCCCTGCCACCGCAGCCACCACTACCTTGACCAAGGCTGCCCGGTACCCTCCGCTCATTGTGGAGGTGCTGCCCGACTGGACGACGCATTTCCGGGAGCTCAAGAAGCTCCTCGGCTACACCCCTAACGGGCGCCCGTTTGGCAATTGCGTCCGTTTCATCCCGAAGTCGGACCAGGAGTTCCGCCTCATCCAGCACTACCTCACGCAGCTGGAGAGCGAGGCAAGAATCTCCTGGTTCTGCTATTCGCTGCCCGCCGAACGGAGCGTCAAGTTGGCGATCCGCGGCCTGCCGGCCAACACCGAGCCGGCATTAGTGGAGTCGGAGCTGCGCGAGCTCGGGTATGTCCCGGAGCACGTGCGCGCGATCCCCGCCCGCCCAGGCAGACCGGGCTGCCTCATGTTCGCGCAGCTGCAGCGAAAACCGGACCTTATCCCGGGCATATACGAGGTGCGCGAGCTTCTCTGTATGCCCGGCATCATCATCGAGCCATGGCGCGGCAGGAAGGGGCCCGCGCAGTGTCATCGATGTCAACAATTCCGACACTCCTCCCACAACTGCCACCGGCCCATAGCCTGTGTGCGGTGTGGGGAGAACCACCCGGCCAGGGAGTGCCCGCGTCCCCGGGAGGAACCGCCGACGTGCGCCAATTGCAGCGGCGCGCACACGGCCAACAACACCAGCTGCCCGGTGTTTCGTAAGGAGTCACGAAACCGCCGGGCGGGCACCACTGCGCGCACAGCTGCAACCACACGTGCGCCCCCCGCTACCGCCCCCGCAACGGAGGCTGACGCGCCCGGATCGCTCATGGCTGCTGCCAACCAGCCACAGCAGCGGTCGGGCCAACGCCGTCGCAAGCGCGGCAAGCGCGCTCAAGCGCGCCGTGACGCGCCGCCCACTGCGCCACCTGCTGTACCTCCGCCAACCGCGTCGCAACCCACGAGCACACCGACGCCCAACCCCACCGTGGTCGCCGCCCCCGCAGGGGGGACGAAGGCGAAGCGAGTGTCGATTGACCCCAGACTGACCAAGGTCATCAGCACACTGAACCAGGTGCTGATGGCCATCCAGGAGCAGCGTGATCCAATCCCGCTGATCCTGGCCTGCATCTCCGAACTTTGTACGGCTCATGATTGAGCCCGCCTACCCGGACATGACTGCTTCCTCGCCGCTGGCTGATGGGCGCTCGCCGGTACACTACCGGCGGGCTCGACCTCGCTGAGCGGCGGGCGAAGCCCACCACGGACCTACTACCCTGCCGCAGTCCGCGGATCGCCCGCGATTTACTCCGCGGGCTCGATCGCACTGCAGTAGGATTCCACCGGACTCGACACACCACGGACCAACCGGTCCCACCCAGCGCCCCGCCTGTCGTTGCAGGCGGCGTTGCTACCACCGAAAGGGGCCATTGCCCTGAGCGGTTACCCCGAGGCTCGTGAGGGCCTGCGAGGAAGAACCCGGACGGAATCCCATCCGATCGTAACGACCCTCCAGATAAAAGGCGCCCTAAGCACGTCCTTAACGACCCTGACGACCAGATTACGACAGACAACGAACCCTATCAGGTAGGGCCACACACACAGTCAACCTCAACACAGCGTCTTCGCCGGCGAAGACGAGGCCCCCGATTTCTAACGTCACCTGGGCGTGGATCCTTACCACGATCACGGGGACGTACGGACTAACTTAGTCCAGCCACTCCTCCCATTCGTCCCAACGTCATCCTAAGCCGAGGTCCGAGCCTCACAGGAGGCGCCCTTAGGAAAACGTTGCCCCCCGATGTCCTCGAGCCCTAGGGCTCACTCCCCTGGCGACGCTTCGCGCTCGCCCCAACGTCCAGTGACGCTGTAGCGGCCATTAGGGCCAACAGCATACTCCATCCGAAAAAAAAAACGTAAGGAATAGCTCGGTCTAATCTGACTAATGACAATTTTTGGAAAGTCTCCCCAACCCTGATACTTCATAGTTAACAGCGGTCTGGAGGAGACTGTAGTCTATACCTACCTAGTAGATTACATACTTCCTGACCGTAGTCCGTACAGGGTCACTTCAAGTTGGCCGCCGTCGTTGGAACAGGAAGTTGGCGGTGAGTCACTCCCGTGCCTCGGAGGGCACGTAAAGCCGTCGGCTGCGCCTGCCGGTCGTGTCAAATTTCCGTCCCATCAGGCTATGAGAGTGAGGGAATAGAGAGTGCACCTATGTTTGCGCACACACTTGTGCACTATAATATCTCCTGCGCATATAGCTGATCACTGAGTAGGTTGGCCGCCGTGACCGGATTCGAGACACGTAGTGATTAGGAAGCAAACAAGGCAGTATCCTGCGAGCGTGCAATCCTCTTTAATGCATATCAGCTTTGCATGCCCGCAGTCTGAAATATTAAAACTGCACACAGTTTCATAAACTGGGTGTGAACAGAATACGCGGTGCAAAGTAATGCACCCATCAGTTCTACGTCATATCTTACCGCCATTTGCAAGGCGCGCCGCGGTAAGCGGTTTTCGTTCGTGTGATGCTATTTTAAACAATTTCCGGAAAAGTATGAATAAACTTATGAGGAAAATCTTTTTCGTTTTTTATTTATTTATCATCGTGGGACTGATACAAACAAAGTTAAATTCTTATTGATTAACTTTTCTTCCTTGCTAATCCTTAGTAGTTACTTATAAAATCCTTACTAATAATGTGTTTGTTGGTTTGTCCTTCAATCGCGCAGCAGCGGAGCAATGGATCAACGTAATTTTTTGCATGGTTAGGTATACATGAGGGTTAGTACTGCGGTCTCTTATTCGGGGGGTCGCAGTTTCTTATGAGTTAGATGCGTTTAAGAAATTAAATATCACTTCAACGGCAAAGGAAAACATCGTGAGGAAACCTGCACACCTGCAGAGAGTTCTTCATAATGTTCTCAAAGATGTGTGACGTATGCCAATTCGTATAGGGACAGCGTGGTGGACTATGGCCTATAACCCTTCCCGTAAGGAGACCTACGCTCAGTAGTGAGCCGTTGATAGCTTGCTGATGATAGTGATATGATACCTGTGGAACTGGAGAATGACATAGGCTACTTTTTATCGCGGAAAATGAAAAAGTTCTTGCGGGATTTTAAAAACTAAATCCACGCGGACGAAGTCGCGGGCATCAACTAGAAATATTATTAATGCGAAAGTGCGTTTGTTGTTTGTTTGTTAGGTTGTTGGTTTGCCCTTAAATCACGTAATAACCGAGTAATGGATCGACGTTATTTTCAAGGGCATAGTTGAGGACCTGGAGAGTGTCGTAGGCTACCTCTAATCCTGGATAAACAAAGTGTTCCCGCGGGATTTTAATAGCCTAACTCCACGGGGACATAGTAGAATAGAATGGAATAGAATAGAAATATTTTTTATTCAAATAAACTTTTACAACAAGTGCTTTTGAATAGTCGATGAATCTACCACTGGTTCGGAATGCCCTTCCTGCCGAGAAGAACCAGCAAGAAACTCGGCGGTTGCTCTTTTCAAAACAAATTTACAATACAGTAAATACTATGCTATATATGCAGTGTTTCCACAATGAGGGAAGTTCCAAAATGCATACCGACTTACATTCTATCTTAAGATGGGCAGACATAAAGTAGCCCCATTCCCGCCAGTGGCACCCTAGTCGCGGGCAAACGCTAGTCTATCATATACATTGCGATTTGCGACCGTCAGTCTGTCAGTTAACAGCTATACGTAGAGTGCGTGGAGATCTTCAAGAGCAATCACGTATCGGATGTCGTTTATTGAAATCTCAGCCCTTGTAGCGTAGAGTAGAATCTGTCAGAGACTATGTCTTAATTTGGGGTTCGATTAATAAACAAAATAATTTTCACCCTTAGATTTTGACATTCTGATGTGAACTGAACACTAATTGGTATGTTAGTAATTATAAAAAAATGCGTGGGTGTCGTGGAACACTCGGTCGGAACGAAGTTCCTTTTAATGATAGATTAATAATAAAAATAAATAAAATAAAAAATAGTACCTAATCTGAAGTCAAGATTCGAACCAGGAACCGACAGTTTCACTCCTTCGTTTAGCCACTACATCACTAAAGATATGACGGAACGTGTGTAACAAGGTAACAAGTATCGTGTCTGAAAATGTTTACACTTCTTTTCGCCTACCCTCCAGGATCCGCCAAACGGTCCGAAAAGGAAAAGGAAGGGAAGGTCGTTCCAAAACCAAGGATTTTTACCTTTCAATAATTGACAAGTTAAAATATACGTTTTAAGGCCAGTTTTACCATTATGCGTTAAAATGTCTGATATATATATATATATATATATATATATATATATATATATAAAATAGCTGTTAGATAAATTCGTCTCGTATTTTTTAGATTATCAGAGAGTATCTGGTAGATTGTCTTAATGGACACTTGTGAAACAGAAATTTGAACACTATCTGTCAGGCAGGTTGTGAATAGGCTATCAGGCCCTTTATCAGCAAGTGGTGAAACAGGCCTTTATTTTCTTAAACAATTACAAATCACGTCTCTAGTTCACAACTAATCTGCGCATAAAATGATTGTCACAGATAGGTTAAGAGGGCGTAAGTTCGTAAAGTTTTACGACCGCGTCCGACATGAGCCTCTGTAATACATTCCATAACGGAGGGTTGGAGGTCGTAATACTGCTGCGGTGGAGACTATCAAACTATTCCTGCTGATTGAATCCTCAGAGAGTTTCGGTTGACACATTGTCAGCATTATGCTACCACTTGTTTTACCCGGGACTTATTCTGCGTGAATTCGTCTTCTGAAAAGGAAGGACTTAAAAAAAAATACGTGTGTTACTCGGGGACTGCTGCGGTAAAGCTATTGCACAGCATTTTCTAGTCGCACGCACACAAACACCGTGCCGAAGTCTGCCGAACTGAAACGACGGTGTTAGGTTTATTTTCGTTACGGAATTTCTTGATTCGGTCGCCGCGCTCAAAGCCCGCGATAAAAGCTATGCAATAGCTTAAAAATTTTCCTCGTTTTGAAAATATAATCTAAATCCAGGAGTTAATTACATTGAACCTTAACTTCCATTTGGAAGACAAGTCGTATTAAGTATCAAACATTCAATCATAATTTTCACCAACTATTGCGTGTACTATAAAAATTATACTATGACGTTATTTTACGAATAATTGATTATAATTATACTCTGTAAGCATAAAATAGTTATTTGTGTTATATGGGGCCAAAGGAATTTTTTGTTCCCCGAGGACGTTATTTTGAATTCAGAGCGAAGTGAAGGATTCTATAGTAGACTCCCGAGCGCAGCGAGGGATTCTACAGTAGAATCCTGAGCGTAGCGAGGAATTCAATATACGCCGCCCGAGAACAAAAAATTTTGGCCCCGAATGACACACATTATTTTTCATCATTACCTATGAGAAAAAGCTAGGAGTATAAACCTACTATGTATAGAGTATAGACATTACCAATACGTATATTGAAAGTTTAAATAAAACAAAAATACATTTTTATGAAATAATTAAACATTAATATTTATGTTGGAAGTAAGGGCGTAATATCTAATCGACAAATTTGATCACGTGACTTATCGAAGACAACAGCTTCTCAAACATTTTTGAATTCTCTCTTCTGATTGGTCCGCGTTAGTGCTTTAGTATGCTAAAGCACGAACGCGGACCAATCAGAAGAGAGAAATGAAAAGTCCCATGGGGTTAAAATTAAATTTTGCTCCCGCTATCCTCTGAAGCCAATATTCGTTTTTCGAATAGGTATGATGAAAAAGTGTTTTTCCTAGTTGTTAGGCTGATGTACACTATCATATTATTATTATTACACAAAATATTAGTATGGTTGAGCGAAGCAAAGGCTGGGTCATGCGTCATGCTGCGCATGCGGGAATGCGGCTACTTTCTGTCTGCCCATCTTAACATATAATGAATTGTAAGTAGGTATGAATTGGAACTCCCTCATTGTGGATACTGTATACACTGCATACATAGTACCTATTGTAATCTGTTTTGAAAAGAGCAACCGCCGAGTTTCTTGCTGGTTCTTCTCGATAGGAAGGGCATTCCGAACCAGTGGTAGATTCATTGACGATCCAAAAGCACTTGTAAAAGTTTATTTGAATAAAAAATATCTAGAATCCAATTCAAAGCAAAGTTGACGTCTCGTTTACAAAAATATAACATGAAATCTTCATATTATGAAAGCCTCTTTTCTTAGAGGGATGATGTAGGTATAACATCACTCTTGGTTGAAAGAAAAATTGCACAGCTGCTACAATTATTATTATAATTTAGGAAAGAGGCTACTTTACGTGTATTTATATTACTTTCATCCATAATATTTGAGACGATATAGCATAATTATATGATATGGTAGGTATTTAATTAAGTACTACTTAATATTTTGATATTCATCAAAATTAAAAATCAGCCAAGTGCGAGTCGGGCCTCGCTCTTTTAGGGTTCCGTTAAAAAAAATTAAATAAAAATATTTCCATGGAAATATTTGAATTTAATTTTTATTATTTGTTGTTATAGCGGCAATAGAAATACATAATATGTGAAAATTTCATCTGTCTATCTACTACGGTTTACGAGATACAGCCCGCTGACAGACGGACGGACGGACGGACGGACGGACAGCGTAGGCTTAGTAATAGGGTCCCGTTGGTACCCTTTGGGTACGGAACCCTAAAAAGGGTTGACGACCTGTTTCTTTATAAATATTCGCAGTTAATGAGGCCGAAATATTGACTTGAGCTGTAATATTTTATTTTCCGGCGTTAACTGCTCGTGAAAGGGTAAGATTAATTACTGGCATTTTTGATACTTGAGACCGGTACAAATTAATATTTATCGCATGAAAATATCAAGTAGGTGCAATCCAACTTTAAAATTTAATAAAACTGCAATTAAAGTGCAATTATGTCTCCAAGGAAATAATTAATTGTACCTACTTGAGGATCAACCTTTGTTCAGTCGCTCAGTTAATGATTGTGTTGGTAGAAATCATTATTTGTTGAAAATAATAAGGAACCCTTTAATTTTCCGGGATAAAATATAACCTATATGTTAAACCTTGGTATAATCTATCTCTATTCCAAATTTCAGCCAAATCCGTTCAGTAGTTTTTACGTGAAAGAGTAACAAACATACACACACACACACACACACACACACACACACTCACACAAACAAATTTTCGCCTTTATAATATTAGTGTGATGAATACACTCTTGAAATTATATATTACATGCAAACCATCGTTTTTAAAACTGAAATACATTAATTCTATTAAGGATTTTTATTTTACAAAAAAAAATTATTAGAATAGTAGAGTGCTTTGTTTTTACTCGATATTTTTCTTGTAATAGGAAAAATGAATAGGATATTTTTTTGAATTTATTACCATTTCATTCGACGCTAATAAAGTCCCGATTTGGATTTTATATTAAAATTCAAAGGGAGAATCTCTGAATGAAGATTTTCATAGGATACATTAAAATCTGTTTCTACCGTTTCGTTTTTTGACTGTCCCACAATTTATAACCTGAAGCGGAAATACATAAATAAATACTTACTTTTATAAAGTACCTAGTACAATAATTGTACTAGCCTACTTTATAAATTGACTATAAAAATATTTTTTTAGTCAATTTATTGTATAAAAAACTTAAACGAAGACAAGCATAATAATTAATTATTATGCATTATAATAAAAATTCTCGTGTCACAATGTTCGTTCCCGTACTCCTCCGAAACGGCTTGACCGATTCTCATGAAATTTTGTGAGCATATTGAGTAGGTCTGAGAATCGGCCAACATCTATTTTTCATACCCCTAAATGATAAGGGTGACCAACCACTAAATATTTATTTTTTAGCTGGCGGTACGAAGTTCGCGGGGTCAGCTAGTGCATTATAAAGGAGAAAATAACGGAAGAAATTTCTTCCAGAAGCCCTCTCGAATGTGAAAATTTTGAGATCAAGATATTGCAGACCTGGCCTAGGTACCTTAAAATTTTGAGATTTCCTCTATCTTCTATTAGCTCATGTTTCAAGAAATAAATTACATCTCCTGAACATTTATTTAATTTTTTCTCTTTTATAAATACCATTGCAATTCTCATGTTCCCTTTAGCGTGTGCAACTGCACCTCGGTCCTCGACACCCAACGCGCATTAACTTGTCAATTAGACCATACAACCTGTCCGCTGGGACGGCAATAACAAGTCCATAAACCGTTTTTACTGCCTTTGTTCGAGTAAATGTATGTAGGTTTCGACTTTTTAAACAATGACCGTATTTTCGCTTAAGAAAGACGAATATTTCTAAAGACGTCTTCGTATGGATTTATGGTGTAATCTCACAGTGCGTGATAGCACGAGCCACAGCCCACAATATTACCCTTTTATTGCAAAAACTTGTCACTACAAAATCCACGTAACGATGCCGCATACATTGCTCGGGTTATAGCAATAAAAATCAAATATAAAAGTTGAACATTGGAAGCATATTTGTACTCGTGTTTGATTTTTATTCACCTTTTCTGAAAAGCTTGTTTTGTGATACGACAAAATTCTTTAAATGGGATTTTCAAATGCACCCCATGCAATTTTTAAGCTGTACCAACAATAATAATTTATGAAACCAGGCCGATCTCTGTTAAGGCCTCTGTTACTGACATAAATTAATTGGTATCAACTACGTATTCTTCATTCCTGAATTTTAAATAGGTTTGGAATGTCTTGCCTAAATCTATGTTTCCTGACACTAATTATCCAGTTATCTTAAAAAAAATCAACTTCTAGGCTGTGTTCCATCTTTTGAAATTATAGCTTTCCTCATATCATTTGAATATGATCAAATGTAGCTATTACATATTAAAAAAAATACGTGTGGCACTCGGGGACTGCCGCGGTAAAGCTATTGCATAGCATTTTTTATCAAGTTCGCATACGTCTAGTCGCACGCACACAAACATCATGCCAAAGTCTGCCGAACTGAAACGACGTTAGATGATGCACGGTTTTCAACGCCGCACCGCTGTGCCGGTCGGAGTTGGGGGTGTTAGGTTTATTTTCGTTACGGACTTTCTTGATTCGGTCGCCGCGCTCAAAGCCCGCGATAAAAGCTATGCAATAGCTTAAAAAATCGCAATTGTGTTATGTATGCAACCATCAACACACAAAATTTGGTTCAGGCTGTCATGCACCATGAGAAATCGTCTTAAGAAAGGGAAATATTTCTCAAGACGTCGCCGAATGGACTAAGCGACATAATGGAGTATATTTTTAAAGAGAATTGCGTTTGAAACGTATTTGAGGAGTATCCGTAAATCCTGCGAGGATTGTTGATGGTTGAAGCGAGGATATAATGAAAATGGACGAAGCTTTTCCTTTTTTACTTGGAATTCATGTCTTTTATTAAATTTCAGATAAAACACCTACATTCAAAATAAATTGACAAGCTGTATAAGTTAAGAGAGAAAATAATAAATCGTACTGTCCTATATCCTAAGAATATTAATTATAAATGCGAAAGTTAATAATAGCTCATACCCAGGGTTAACAATTTTTAACCGGAAAATTAAGGAGTTCCCGCGGACATCAAACGAGTCGCAGGGAGCCGCTGGATGCAGGCGGCGCAAGACTGAGACCTGTGGAAGTTTATGTAAGAGACCTTTGTCCAGCAGTGGACGTCTATCAGTTGTTAAAAAGAAAAAGAAGAAGATTTACGCGAGCTTTCTTCTAGCTCAGCAATCTTTACTTCTTTAAATAACCTCTGCCTATCCGAAGTACCAATCAATCAATTCCAAACCAGTTACTGAAATAACAGTAAGCAGTTAAAAAAGAAAAAGAAGAAGATTTACGCGAGCTTTCTTCTAACTCAGCAATCTTTACTTCTTTAAATAACCTCTGCCTATCCGAAGTACCAATCAATCAATTCCAAACCAGTAACTGAAATAACAGTAAGCAGTTAAAAAAGAAAAAGAAGAAGATTTACGCGAGCTTTCTTCTAGCTCAGCAATCTTTACTTCTTTAACTAACCTGCCTATCCGAAGTACCAATCAATCAATTCCGAACCAGTTACTGAATTATCAGTAAGCAGTAGACACTTTGATGCTTTCAATTGAGAAATTGAATGAAGTTATAAATATTATATCGTAAGTATGATTATGCAATTTGAAACATGCCCGTGTGATATCTCACTATAGAAACAATCGCAATTATTCTATTCACGAAACTACTAGCGTAACACCTAATTTGTACTTCAACGACCAACTCTGTGTGAACTTTAGTATTGTTTAGACACGCCACTTTTTAAATAGTATCTGCCGCACTCAGAGTCGCTAATCGTTACTTAACGACTTAATCTTGGATTTTAAAAAGTTTCATTCTCAGAAGTTAACGCTTCGTTTGTACATTAATGACAATTCAGTAATAGATTTAATGATAATTGATTAATTAATCATTAAATAATATAATTTAATACATGCGGCTGAGTGCGGCAGTTAATCACAAGTCAATGATTAAATAATCATAATTTAATGAATGACTCTGAGTGCGGCAGTATTTGTCTAGTGTCTTGGTTACCACTTCACAGAGCCAGCCGTTCATCCAAGGGACGAAAAGAGTTACGGCATATACAATAGTAGCGTGCATACCTACCGTTTAAAAATATGACATGGTTTATCGATTTCCATAATATCTGACTACATCGTCACCTAAGTACTACCAGGCAAGATTATAGAAGTTAAAATAATTTATCATTATTATATAGATTACAGAAAATTATTGAGGTGATTGTAAAATACAAAAATCAATTGCTGTTCGTTAGTCTAGCTTAAACTCTTTAAATTGCTGGACCGATTTCAATTAAGTATTATTTTTTTGTTTTGTCCGCCTTAAGACAGGGGTGGTTTAAAAAGTAAAATAAGGAAAACTCAAAAGAACAGCTGAAAAACCTAAACAACCTAATGTGGTATGTGGTAATTTTTTATAGGAAATTTATTAAAAGTAATCCCCACTTCAGGTTACTTTTAATAGAGTGAAGCTGCGGCATTTAACCGGCATTTGTTAGGTCAACTGTTTTATGCCGCAATAATTAATTAACAATTTACTGTAGTATGCCAGCTCTATGCACTCCCAACCCGTCAATATTGTAAACGGTCCGAGCCCTCTCTCATACTCACTCCCCGAGAGGAAGTCTAACCATCATGACACCGCTATCTATGATCCTATACATCATATACCTAGCTAGTTCTTACACGCATTCTAGTATTGGCAACAAGTCAAAACCACCACCCTGCGATGGGCACCAAGCGAATTTCAGTAAGAGTGCGGTTATGGGAACCTGGTATGTGGTTGCCATGATACCAAAGCCGGGGTTCCCGAATTTGAGATATATGCCGTGCTATAAAATGGACTTGAGTGAGTCTGATGAGGTAAGTGATAAATTAAGTTATATAGTGGCAAGTTTTTTCAAACATTTCTGGGTGGACAGCGAAAAATACCACACTGCAATGGGCATCAAGCCAATTTTAATAAAAGTGTGGTTATGGGAACCTGGTACGTGGTTGCTATGATACCAAAGCAGGGGTTCTGGAGGTTGAGATATATGGCGTGCTATAAAATGGACTTGAGTGAGACTGTTAATATTAATTTTTTTTTCTTCTTCTTTATCAACCAGACATTCACTGCCGGACAAAGGTATCTTGCATGGACTTCTACAGATTTCTTATATTGTGAGTAGTCTGATGTCGATGGTCCACTTCACTTAGCTTTCCGGACTTCGGTGACCATCAATTCTTCGCGAACTACTGTCTCTACTTATTATTAAAAGTGCGATTATTTGTTGGCTTATCCTTCCATCATGGAGCAACACAACAGTAGATCGACCTGTTATTTGAATGGGTATAGTTGAGGACTTAGAGGCTAAGATATAGGCTACTTTTTATCCTAAAAATTCAAAAGGTACTCACGGGATATTTTAAAATTCCACTTTCGTGGACAAAGGATCATATGTTTTAATATGCTAGCAAATTCTTTCAAATTATTCATCTATAACTCGACAAAACTTGGTGGGTAATAGCATTCCACGCTGCAGGTCTCAAGTTACTGCACACGATAAACAATCATCAATATCATCAGAAACCCTACAACGACTCACTACTGAGCGCAGGTCTCCTTTCAGAGAAGGGTTAGGGTGATTCGCATTTTTCAGGCAAATTACGCGTCCGGTACAAAAAAAATATTTATTCACTAGATATATACATTCTTCATACATGAAACCAAGCGTAATAAAGTTATGCTTCTATGCATTAAACATTTATAGTCAAAAATAATTTAATGAATAAATTATACGCAATAAACTTAGCAAATTCTCATTCCTTCCGGTGTCCAAATACCACTGTCTTAACTTTATTTGCACTTTTGAGTCGCGCGCCGAACGCCGCGGGTAGCACCCGTTTTGTTCTTACGTGTTTACGTGTCGCTTATCTTTCTTACAAGTACCGACAAGTGACTAACAAGTTTGTGCAAGTTTATGTCGTCTTGTGGGTTGAATATAGGATGTGTTGAGCAATCTATTATGTGTAGCAGAGTGGAGGACGGTACTTCCAATGTAATTTCAAGTATGCAAGGTGTCGGAAATATGGAGTTGGAGCCCGATAATGAGGGTATTATTTTACCCAGTGGTGCAGAAAAAAGAAGGCGCCCGGATAGTGGCATAATTGAGGAAAATGACGCGGATGATGGATTTATTACTGTGTGTGCTAGGCGTCCGAAAAGAGTAGCTAGGAGCGATTTAAAGAGTAGCGATAATCCCAAGTCAAAGAATAATAGTGTCTCTGAGGAACAGTATCAAGTGAGTATTTCATCTAAAGATGTTTTGCCAAAACAAATTGCTTTTGCTAAGCTTTTAAGAGCAGAAAATATTACCAATATTTTAAGAATTAAATTTAGGAGTCCATTTAAAGTTCTAGTACAATTTGGATGCAAAGAACATGCAGAGAGGTTAACTCAAAATAAAAAGTTATGCGATATGGGACTTAGAATGCAGGTAGCAGATGAAACAAGTGTTTCATATGGTATAATTAAAGACATAGATTTGGATGCAAAAGAAGAAGAACTTTTGGAGAATCTTCAGTGCGATCATGAAATACTGGCTGTGAAAAGATTAAAGCGCTTAGCGGAAGGAAAATGGATAGACTGTGAGACTGTAAGAATATCTTTTAAAAGTTCTACTGTACCTTCATACATTTACGGGTTTGGCTGTAGATTTGAAGTCAAACCTTACATGTTTCCAGTAACTCAATGCGCGAATTGCTGGCGTTTTGGTCACCAAACTCGTTTTTGTCCAATGAAAAAGATTGTGTGTCCAAAATGTGGTTTAGGACATGGTAATTGCAAAACAATACAGTATAAATGCGTCAATTGTAAAAATGACCACATGGCAAATGACAAAACGTGTCCAATATTTCTAAAAGAGAAACATATACGCAAAATTATGCTTTTGGAAAATTGTACATATCGAAGAGCTCTTGAAATACAGCGGGATGAAAAGAAATTAAATGAGAGAAATGATAAAAGTGAAGATGAAAGTATTGATCAGCATGATGATACAGTAAGAGGTACAGAATCACTAAAAAAGACGTATAGAGACATTTTGTTGACAGAAGCAATAGTACATGCAGAAAATTCGGATACTGGTGTTGTAGATAATGAAGAAACTTTAGTAGCTAGCTCGATGAAATCTCAAAACAAAAAGAAGAAAAAGAAACAGCCAAGAACAAACAGCTTCAATGAAAATTGGGGGTATCAGAATTCACAATATAATGAAGTTCAATCTAAACTACAAACAGAGAAACCTAAGAAGCCTAATAATAATGAAAGTAAAATTTCTCTTACATTATTTTTACAGAAAATGAAAGAAATTATTTTGTCAAATAGGAAATTAGAAGAAAAGATGGTTGCAGTTGCAGAATTTATTTTTGAAATAATTTCCAAGTTTATTCTAACATATTTTGAAAAAGTAGATGTTTTGAAGAAAGTAGTGTCATTTATTAAAAATGTGTAGTTTAAAAGAATATAGAATATAGTTCAGTGGAATTCGCAAAGTATCAAGCCTAAATTGGCCGAATTTGAGTGTTTATTATTTCAAGAAAAGGTACATTTAGCTCTTTTGAGTGAAACCTGGCTGGAACCTGATTCACCATTGCGCATTAAGGAATACAATGTATGTAGAAATGATAGGTTTGATGGTTATGGGGGAGTTTGTATTATTAGTCATAAATCTATTAAAATTGAAGTATGTCCGATAAATATTTCAAATGCAGGTATTGAAATAGTACATATTAAAATATTAAATGTTAAAGATTTGTACAATATATTGTCAGTATATTGTCCTACAACAGTGCGTACCACTCAAGCAGACTGGGATGAATTATTTTCTAGATTTCCTAACAAAACTATTATAGCTGGCGATTTCAATGCCCATCATTCAAATTGGTCATATGAAGTAGATACTAGAGGTACACAATTATTTGATTCCTGTTTAGAGAACGGTTACATATCAATTAATGATAGCAGTCCCACTAGGGTTAAGTTAGTCAATAATAACCTTCAGCAATCATCTCCTGACGTCACTTTTATTTCATCAGATATCGCAATTCATTTTACATGGAAAGTTACAAATGAAAACTTGGGCAGTGACCACTTAGTAATAAAATATTCCATGAATTTTCATGACAATTATAAATGTACGAAACTTCGTAATTTTAAAAGAGCGGATTGGAATGGATATAGTAATTCCATTAAATTATATTTAAATGCATTTTCTGGAGACAATAATGATAACAATATTAGTGCACAAAAAAAATACGATGACTTATTGGGATGCATAAATCAAGCAGCTGATGAAAACATTCCCTATGTAAAAATTTGTACAAATCCCACGGCTAAATTTCGACCAAAACCATACTGGAATCCAACTATATCTAAAGCTGTAGCTCAACGCAGATTAGCGTTAAAGCAGTTTAGGCAAAATCCAATTCCAGAAAATCTTACAGCGCTAGAAAGAAAAATCATGGAGGTTAAAAAATGTATTCGAAAAGCTAGTACAAATAGTTGGTGTGAGTTCTGTGACTCTATCAATGAAACAACACCAGCCTCTGTAATGTATCAGCGCATGAGATGGATCAAAGGATACAAGCGTTCTAAAACTTACTACTCATCTGAAAAGAATGAACAACTCTTGTCTAGTCTTTCTCCTGATTCAGTTACATCTAAACGCCCGTCATTCAAGTCTTCAAATTCAATAATGGAATCTATATTTACTTTGGATGAACTGTATCACTGTCTAAAAAAGAACAAAGATACCGCCCCTGGTGATGATAACATAACCTATTCAATGATTTATAATATTCCTGAAATAGCTAAAATAAAGCTTCTTGATATTTTTAACATCATATTTACATCTGGCTACGTTCCACTTCAATGGCGCAATATTAAAATAATACCTATACCTAAAGCAGATAGTTCAAAACTTAGACCAATATCGTTAATCTCTTGCGTTTGTAAAATTTTTCACACTATGTTATCTAGATGAATAGAGTGGTTCGTTGAAAGTAATAAAATATTATCCCCTAATACTACGGGGTTTAGAAGATCTCAATCTTGTCTAGATAATGTAGCTCGGCTTGTGACGAAAGTACAGATCGGTTACTCTAATAATCATCCTACTCTGGCTTGTTTTCTGGACGTAGAAAATGCGTACAATAATGTGACGGTTGAAAGTGTGGTCACGACCCTTGATGAGATTGGTGTAGGTAAGCAAATTTGTATATACTTTTGGATGTTTCTCATCGAGAGACATTTAAAAATTGAGGTAGGTGCTGACGCTAAACATATATGTAGATGGACTAATAAAGGCTTAGCACAAGGCGATCCTGTATCCCCTTTATTATTTAATATTGTTACAGCCAAAATATGTAGACAAATCCAATCCGTATATATTTCACAATACGCTGATGATTTTGTAATTTATGTGAGTAGTAACAGTCTTATAGACTGTGCTAGTAAAATTCAAGCAGCTCTGAATTCTATTGTTATTTTACTGGATAACATTGGCTTGAATTTGTCTGCAAATAAATCTAACTATTTGGTTTTTAGTAGAGGTGTACGAAGGCAACAAGTTGTTTTATCTATAAATAATATAGAATTACGTAGATCTGATTGTGTTAGGTATTTGGGTTTTTGGCTTGATTGCTCCTTGCGATGGAGAAGACACATAAATGAGATTTGTGAGAAATGTTCGAAATTTTTGAACTTGCTCAAAGTTTTGGCTGGACCATCATGGGGGATGCATCCAAAACATTTACGACGTTTGTATATCTCCATCGTAAGAAGTAGACTCGATTTCGGGAGCTTTTTATTTGATAATAGTGCTAACATCTCAAAATTTGATAAAGTACAAAATCAAGCACTAAGAATAGTAGGTAGTTTTATAAAAAGTACACCAATACACGTGATGGAGTGTGAAACTGGTGTTACTCCATTATATCTAAGAAGAAGATATCTTGGCATTAAATACTGCTTGAAAGCGAAATCTACCAGTAATAATCAAACTTTATTATTATTAAATGAGCTACATAACTATTGCCAGGGTACATACTGGAGCAGAAAAAAACAACCTTTACTTGTTACGATTTACAATGAATTAAAAGATGAAACTGTGCCTACGTCTTACCCTATTGAAATCTTCTCCTTAGACGTTTGGACGACTAAAATTAGGATTAAAAATGTTTTAGTGGATAGTCTCTCAAGTGCGAATACGCCAAAAAAGAAATTTGATTTGCATATTAAATTTAATATTTTAGAGGAATTAAATGTTAAGTATCAAGGGTGGCATCAACTTTATACGGATGGATCGAAAACTGTTCAGGGTTCAGGGTCAGCTTATTATGATCCGAAACAAAAGACATATGGAAAGTTTAGGACAAATTCTAATGTTTCGATAATGACTGCAGAACTCTTAGGAATTTTTGAAGCTTTCAAATACGTTAATACTATACAAGAAACCAGAATAGTTATTCTTACTGATAGTCGAAGTGCCATTCAGCATTTAGCTCGATGCGCCTCTGGCCACAGAGGTGTTGTGATAGCTTTTACCATTCTTAAAATGCTGAATGACCTTCAATCTAGGGATGTAAATATAAAGATTCAATGGATCCCTTCTCACATTGGTCTTGTTGGCAATGAATGTGTGGATAATTTGGCTAAGTCTGCAATAGAAGAAGGCATTGATGTAACAGTAACACCGTCCTTTTCTGAAATATTACCAAAGTTCAAAAAATCTTGTTTTAGTCTGTGGAAAAATCACTTTGACATCAAGTCGGTTGAAAAAGGAATATGGTATAAAAGCATTCAAAATATGCCTTCTATTGTTCCTTGGTTCATTTATTCTCGATTAAACCGTCCTTATACAGTTGCGGCTTTTCGATTACGGTCTGGACACGTTCCATTGAGAAAGTTTGCATACTTAATGAAAAAAGTAGATTCACCAAATTGTTTATCGTGTGGTAAGCTGGAAGATATGCAACATTTATTAATGGAATGTGTTCATAATAGTGATTTGAGAGAACATGCTCTCTCTTTATTAAATCTCAAAAAATATGATATTGGGATTTTAAATAGCATTTTGGCTGAGCCGGATGACCGTTCAGCCAGAATTCTATTTAATTTTTATATAAAATGTATGAAAAATAGATTGTCAAATGATACTTTTTGAGCAATAGGTATTGTAAATATTAATTGTAACATAATTAAGTATAAATTGTTAATTATGTAGTAAGTATTAAATTTTGTTTTGAAAGTATATGTTACATGTACGACGGGGCTGACATATCTATATATATAAAAGAAAGTGGTGTTAGTTACACTATTTATAACTCAAGAACGGATGAACCGATTTGGCTGAAAATTGGTGGAGAGGTAGCTTAGAACCAGGAGACGGACATAGGATACTTTTTATCCCGTTCGACCGCGTTTCCGTCAAGTCACTATAAAACGTGGTATAACAAAACGCTACTGACATGGAATAACAAAACGCAAATGACAGTGGAATAACAAAACGTAAATGACAGCTAAACGTAATTTTGTCTTTGGTTAAGTAGGTATGGTAAAAAATTTGACAATTATAAAAAGTGTTATAATAAAGCATTACTGATACCTATTATAAATGCGAAAATGTGTTTGTTTGTTGGTTTGTCCTTCAATCACGTCGCAACAGAACAGCGGATTGATGCGATTTTTTGCATGGGTATAGTAATGGATGTAGTAGTGGTTCCTCAGACAGGGAGAGCTACTTTTTATCTCGGATAATTAAAGAGTTCCCGCGGGATTTTTAAAAACTAAATCCATGCGGACGAAGTCGCGGGCATCAGCTAGTACTTTATATTGTATAAAAGCCCTTTACAATAAATAAAGATTATAAAAAAAAAAACTTTATTTGCACTTTAATCAAAAACATCAATATTTAAGAAATTGCCATTCTGAATTCTCTTTGCCATCGATCGTATTATTAAAGGAGTATTTGTGACTTTGTTTACTATGTAGGTAATTATCACATCTTAGAAGTACCTTTGTAGTTTGGAATATGTATGAGGTTCGTATTTATGATATTCATTGAGAAAAAATTGGAAAAAACAATCAAACCTTACCACCTTCCTTACCTTATTACCTTCTTCCTCATTTCCTTCGTTTACCGTCGGTTTTCCCAAAGGTTTTCGGTTCATAATTTTTATGTAAATTTGTTGATTTTATTATTATTCATAGAGGGATGGTATAAATCACAAAAAGTTGAAGGATTTTTTAAATATTAATGATATTAGAAAAAAAACCGAATTATTCGGTATTAATTTGAAATTTAAAAATTTTGTCGAAATTGTCTGAAAAATGCGAATCACCGGTTATAGGCAGTTGTGTGACATGCTGAGTGAGTACGAATTAGCAGACTTCACGCCTTTGAGAACATTCCTCGCGAGTAAAAATACAAATATTTTTCTTTTCAGGCTGGAGTGAGATGGCTTGTACGCAGAAAAATTGATAATCCCAGCGGAGATTTTATAAGAAAACTCACGGGTACGATAATACGTCAGCGATTCCACACCGAAAAGCCTTTTGATATTTGGTCGAAGGGTTACTATACCTCGAGGGGATGCTTCCGACAGTTGATATCTTTAGAAACTAATAACACTAATATTTGTAAGTAATTAGAAATTCTATATGGCTACTTAGAGAGGTATCCGTTTTTCCTGCCTCGTTGGTATGAGTACCTTCAAGGAAAGATTTTCTAGGCAAGCGCGCTCTAACCTAAACCTCATCAGTGTATTCCATCATCGATCGTCATCAAGCACAAGTCAGGTTCACAATAAAGAAGGGTACAATATACGTACATAATCATAGTGTAGAAGCTGTGATAACCCAGTGGTTAGGACTGCGGTCTCCTATTCGGGCGGTCGCAGGTTCGATCCCGGGTATACCTCTGACTTTTCGGAGTCAAGTGCGTGTAAGCAATTAAATATCACATGCTTCAACGGTGAAGGAAAACATCGTGACTAAACCTGCACATCTGAGTGTTCTTTACTAGTGGTCCGCCCCGAACTGAGACCTCGCGGTAACGGTATGCCATGATTATTCATTCAATCGATACATGACGACCAAAACTGACATTATTATTATGCTCGTTTTCACCAAACATACCTAAATCATCCCCTATGTAGGAGTCTCTTTACGTAGGTAGCTCCAAAACACAATCCCAAGTCCTAACATCCGTCCCAATGTCCTTTTAGGTGTCCTGTACAGGATCGTGATAAAGAAGTTGACAGTAATCATCATCTTACTTATCATAGGTAGCCCGTAAAGGTTAGGGAACGTCAGTGAAAACATTGAATCATTATGTAGGTACTAACGAGTGAAAACGGGTTAGCCCCATCTGTACAAATCGTCATCTATCGACGCGAATAGAAAATATACAAAATGCAGCAATTAATAGTTTATTGAAGTTTGATATTTAACTAAAGAATAATTTTAATTGAATAATATGTTATTATATTACGTACCTAAATAATAATGCTCGACGCAAAACTGTTTTTGGGATAGATCGTAGTCGTAACTCCTACTGACTGCGCCATCTATTAGCATTATTGTGAAGCTATGTGAAATTTACTGATGCTCATTAAAAATTAAATAATCTCGTTTTTTTATAATATTCATATAATTTTAGTATTTGTTGTTCAAGTACAGGATACAAGTGAAGTAAGAAAATAAGTACAACTTGAAAATATATAGCCAATTTTCCCAGAGAACGTCTTCAAGCGAGCGTATTAAATCGCCACTTTGAAAGCCCCCCATTTCGTCAATTTTAGGAAAAAATAAAAAAAAATACGTTTGTACTCTGTTCCAAATTGTCTTTAAAATGATACACAGCAAAACCTATGAATCGCAAAAAAAAAAAATTTTACTTCGCATTCGCTTCTATGAGAGCCCCCCTGAAATAAAGATTTTTATAACTTTTTAAGCCATTTTCGGCTGGAGGCCATCGGTTTACATATTATATCTAAATTTGAAGTAATTACGTTCAGTAATTCAAAAGTTATAAGGCTCTGACAGACGGACGGACGGACGGACGGACGGACGGACGGACGGACGGACGGACAGACGGACGGACGGACGGACGGACGGGCGGACGGACAGGTGCAAATCGCTCTAGTAAACCCAGAGACCTCGCTTCGCTCGGTCAATAATTTTCTCATAGGCGTGTGAAATCTACCAATTCGCATTGCGCCAGTGTGGTAGACTATGGCCTATAGCCTTCTCTGAGAGGAGACATTGCGCTCAGTAGTGAGATGTTGATGTGTTAACTTATAATTCCGAGACTAGTAAAGATATTCAAAAAAGAGAAATGGCATTGTGTTATAATATTTGAAAACGTTATTTTAAAGAAATAAAAAAGTATCAGTCAAATACCGCAAAAATTCGCAAGCATGCAGGTTTCCTCACGATGTTTTCCTTCACCGTTAACAAGTGATATTTATGCCTATCTTCACCAACGCTCCCTAACTTTTACGGGCTACCTAAGCTAAGTTAGGTGACGCTTTATGTCAATTTTGTTGTCACAAACCTTTAGGGAACATCTAAAGGTGGCTATGACATTGGGTAGGGGGTTGTATTTAGGGGCTACCTACGTAAAGAGACTCCTACTTAGGGGATGATTTAGGTATCGTTGGTGAAAATGGGCATTAATCTCTTAAAACCCACTTAACTCCGAAATGTCGGAACTGAGAAACTGAGATCGAAATCAGAGGTGCGATTTTCTAAAGTTATTCTATTGATCGTAATCGTATTCGATGACATAAGCGTCAAAGTAAAATAAACCATAACAGTGATGAATTAGAGCTCAATTTCGTGTATGCATTCTTATACGTTTACGTATGTACGATACGCTCCATAACGCTCCATAAATCGGTTGTACTGACTTGTGACTTTAAATCAATACCATCATGTATTATTTTACTTTGACGCTAATTTCATCGAATAGGAATACGATCAATGGAATATCTTTTAGATAATTAGTACCCAGACCTCGAAAAGGAGGCCGAAGTCCTCTAGGCTACCATAGTGCTTATAGACGTTACGTTCCCTCAAATATGGTTGAGCGAAGCAATGGCTGGGTCATGCGTCATGCTCGTGAACGGGTGCCACCGGCGGGAATGGGGCTACTTTATGTCTGCCCATCTTAAGATAGAAGTTAGTCGGCATGCATTTTTGGAACTTCCCTCATTGTGGATACACTGCATAAATAGCATAGTATTTACTGTATTGTAAATTTGTTTTGAAAAGAGCAACCGCTGAGTTTCTTGCTGGTTCTTCTCGGCAGGAAAGGCATTCCGAACCAGTGGTAGATTCATCGACTATTCAAAAGCACTTGTAAAAGTTTATTTGAATAAAAAATATTTCTATTCTATTCTATTCTATTATATAGAGTTTGGACTCTGTAATACTTAACCTTTACTGTTTCAGGTGATGGCCAATACTACGAAAACTACATGCAGTTACACATAGTATACACGAACGAACCACGTGCTGATCCCTACCTGGTCCAGGTCCTATGGGGCAGGCTGATCTCTGCTATTATTTATCGACGCGAGACGGTAAGAAGACGTTTTAATTGCCAATTGTGATGAATGAAGTAGCGATTGATTCGTTATTATGGTCCGGGTGACATAGGCTATATTCAATACTAACAAAATCATTATGATGGATGTTTCATTCAATTCTCCGTGGTTAACGTTTTAAAAAGTTTTTGTTTTGTATTAAGAATAGAATAGAATAGAAATATTTTTATTTAAATAAACTTTTAGAAGTGCTTTTGACTCGTCGATGAATCTGCCACTGGTTCCGAAAGCCGTTCCTGCCGAGAAGAACCAGCAAGAAACTCGGCGGTTGCTCTTTTCAGTTTACAATAGGTACTATGCTATGTTTGCAGTGTATGCAGTGTTTCCACAATGAAGGGAAGTTCCAAACATTCATACCTACTTACAATTGAATACATGTTAAGATAGGCAGACAGAAAGTAGCCGTATTCCCGCTGGTGGCACCCGTTCACGAGCATGACGCATGATCCAACCGTTGCGTTGCTTCGCTTAACCATATTTGAGAGAACGTGATTGGAGATTAACTTGAAGAGATTCAATTAAAATATAGCCTTTCCCTTCTCTGAAAAGAGACTTGCGCTCACTAGTGAGCCGTTGATGGATTGCTACTGATGATGATGATGATGACAGATTATTTAAAATGTTTTTTATCGTTGCGTATCATTCGGCACCTTTTTAATTTTAACTGATAAAAAAATTTGCAGTCTGCCGATAGAAGTGAAAACTAGATTTGCTAATAATTAAAAACAAATATAAAATAAAAATTAAAAAAAAAATTAAAAAAAGCGTACTGTCACGTTTCCTGAGTGAGATTCGAACCTGGTCGATCATACATGTGATTAAACGCTTCTGGCCGACCGCGTCATACAAGGTTGCTTGAGAATCTCTAAAATGTTGAACGCTTACTGAAATCTCCAGGTGACCGATAGCGACGGTGACGATTTCGCGAAATCAGTGTTTTTTGTTCACCCAAAAAAGTGCCTACAACGTGCCTAAAGAAGTTTTCACTTCAAAAATTGTGTACTCCTCTTTCCGTTCTCCATTGTCATTTCTTGACTTAACTTTTCCTTCTTTTAGGGTGTATCCCTTGAGCGACTCGAACCTATCCACGATTTCGTGAGCAAAATGCGAGGATACCAGGAGGAGCCGAGGATCTGTGACTTGCCGCTAAAAGTGATGCCACCACTGCCCTTTGAACGACCTTGATTATGTGTCTACCACATTCATTTTTATCAGGGTAATACTATAATATGGCTGTCAAATTTAGATGTAGAAGGGATGCACAGAAATCAACTGTCAATTTCAGTAGAATATCTAAAAAATTAAATCGAATAAGTTTTGTTCATGTTTGTATTATTGTTAGTTTTCCTGTATGAGCTTTGACAATGTATCAGATACTTATGATGACCCATGAAAAATCTAATTGAGAAAATGACTTAAAAAGAGTTATCAAGTCCATGAGAAATGAGCGAAACACATACCTATTCATTCATACTCCACCATGAACCTGCTATAGTTGCTTGGAAGAGATCATGATGATGAGACATGGTAACATTGTTTTAGGTACTCAGAAAAATTTAAAAGTTTATAATATAAATCCCATAACCAGAAATTAACTTTCCTAGTTTTCTGTACAACTTATAATTACCCCTAATTGTACCGCAAAGTACCTACGTGAACCTTTTAAATTTAAACTCCAATATATCAGAATATAAAATTCATTACCGTAGCTCATGTCCGAACTAACAAACTGTTCCACCTCACGCCACCATAGGAAGGTGCTCTGGGAACCAATAAAACAATGAACTATATCGTAGACCAATAAATATGGCACGCCACTGGCTACTTTAGCTTGGAAGAAATATTATAAGCTCTATTTAATACGAGCTTCTACCCACGGTTTCACTTTGCCCCTTAGGGGTTGAATTTTCAGTACTTAATCCTTTTTAACGTATATCTACGTCATAATTATCTATCTGTACGTCTTTCAACCCAAGCTGTGCATTGGTATATCAGTCAGTAAGTCACCTTTTTATTTTATATTTATAAGATATCTAGCTTTCATTTCTATCCGTTAAGACGACAGGAAATCTGCATGCCTGAGAGTTATCCATATATTCTCAAAGGTGTGTGAAGTCCGCTAATCAACATTGGGCTAGCGTGGTGGACGATGGCCTATTACCCTTTTCTTAGAAGCGACCTGCGCAGCCTGCGCTCAGTAGTAGACCGTTGATGCGTTTTTGATGATGATGATACCCTTCGAGTATAATAAATGCGTGTTTATTTTGATGGTATGTCCTTCAATCACACTGTAACAGAGCTACGGATTGACTACAGTTATACATACTCTGGGACTTAGAGATTGACATGGGTTTTATCTCAGAAAAACATAAATATTAAAAATAAAAATATTAAAAAAAATCTAACTTAGTCAAAATGTCTTTTCCATTTTTTGTGTTGAAAATATGCCTACATTATAGAATGATCAAATTATAAAGCTCTATCTGAAAAATAATTACAAATACGAGTACGAGTAAGTCTATGCTTTAAATTATAGCCTAGATATAAATAGATATTAGGGAATGAATAGACATAGCCTCAGGTGTCAGTCGCAGGGAGTGATTGATTTCCAACTGGACATGTCTAGCTGGGACGAGATGGCATAAAATGTAAATTTATACATGATGATTCATTTATTTTGAAAATATTTTATTAAGAATAAAATTTGCAAAGGAGAATGGGCGGTTTCGTCCCCAGTGGTGTATCAAGTTGTGATATATGTCATTTGAAAGGTCATGATAATAGCTTCATTTTATTGTATGACACCAACTGTGAGACTCGTGCAGGGAAAGAACTATGTTATTTTTTAATTTTTTATTATCTTCTATATCAACCGATAGACGTCCACTGCTGGACTAAGGTCTTTTGCATGGACTTTTACAGGCCTTGGTCTAGCGCCGCCTGAATCCAGCGGCTCACTACGACTAATTAACGGGATTCTGCCCACACTGCACTTCCCGGTGCGGGGTCGCCACTCCAGCACCTTGGGACCCCAACGACCATCAGCTCTTCGAACTATGTGCTCCGCCCATTTCCACTTCAATTTCGTGACTCGCTGTGCTATGTCGGTTACTTTGGTTCTCCTACGAATCTTCTCATTTCTGATTTGTTCTCGCGAGGATACTCCGATCATAGCTTTCTCCATCGCCCGCTGAGTGACCCTTAGCCTTCTTATACAGGCCACAGTTAGCGACCATGTCTCTGATCCGTAGGTCATCACTGGCAACACGAACTGTTCGAAGACTTTCGTCTTCAGGCACTGAGGGATTTTGAGCTAGAAGACATCTCGGAACTTCTCCAACGCTGCCCAGCCGAGTTGGATTCGGCGGTTGATCTCTTTTTCGAAATTGAACCTACCTAGCTGAACTGTGTGTCCCAGGTATATACACTCGTCCACAATTTCGATTGCAGAATTCTCAACGAATACTGGGTGGAGCGGAGCATGAGCATTGGACATGATTTTCGTCTTGCTCATTATTATTATTTATAATAGGCTACGCAGCTGTTTGGCTGGGCAGCATTTTCAAAGCTGCGTCAAGTCTTCGATTCGTCAATACCGCAAAGCCTGAAGACAAAGGTTTTCAATGAGTATGTCCTACCGGTAATGACGTATGGAGCGGAAACGTGGACACTGACGGTGGGCCTCGTTCACAAATTAAAAGTCGCTCAGCGCGCTATGGAGCGAGCTATGTTGGGAATCTCTCTCAGGCATAAAATCCGGAACGAGGAAATTCGTAGAAGAACAAAAGTGACCGACATAGCTCTGAGGATTAGCAAGCAGAAGTGGCAGTGGGCAGGTCATATCTGTCGCAGAACCGATGGCCGATGGGGCAGTCGTGTTCTGGAGTGGAGACCGCGTACCGGCAAGCGCAGTGTAGGACGACCTCCAACTCGTTGGACCGATGACCTTAAGAAGGTGGCGGGAAGCGGTTGGGTGAGGAAGGCGGAGGACCATGCTTGGTGGCGCGCTCTCGGAAAGGCCTATGTCCAGCAGTGGACGAATACAGGCTGATGATGATGATGATACGCAGCTGTCGCTGATGCGCCTATATCACTTGCTGTGCTTAGAGATTCCAATGTTATGGCGGTCTAATCTGTTTTTAAATTCATTAACTGACTTTGACGTTACTATTTCTTTACCCAACTTATTCCATATATGCACCACTCTGTTCGTTAGATAGTGCTCATGTTCATTTTCAGGTCCACCTGTTGAGAAACCCTGCTGAGATCGTTGAGCATAGTATTGAGGTATCTCAGAGTCTCTGCTATGACTACTATGGCATTGGCAAATTGCAGGTGAGTGATGTACTCGCCGTTTATGTTGATGCCAAGTCCGTTTCAATCCAGAATCTTAAAGACGTCCTCCAACGCAGCGGTAAAGAGCTTCGGGGAGATCATGTCTCTCTGTCGCACTCCACCCTGTGAGTGGATTGGCCTCGTAGTCTGGTCCATCGTACGTACGTACTGACATAGTTGCGTTTTCATACAAGCACTTCAACACTTGGATATACCGGCAGTCAATCCGGCATCTCTGCAGCGACCTCAATACAGCCCAAGTTTCCACCGAATCGAAGGCTTTCTCATAGTCCACAAACGCTAAGCAAAGTGGCCGGTTATGCTCTTCCGTTTTATAGATATAACCTACCGCAGCGTATGAATGTGATCTATTGTGCCAAAGCCTTTTCGGAATCCGGCTTGTTCGGGAGGCTGGAAGTCTTCAAACCTACGAGAAAGGCGATTAGTAATGACTCTCAAGAACAACTTATAAACCTGACCCAGGAACGAGATGGGTCTATAATTCTTCAACAAGGTATTATCACTTTTTTGAAGAACCGTTATGCCCTCGTAAATGACGGAATTGAACAATCGCTTAAAATCTTGTACTGGTTTTCTACCCGCTTTCAGGAGTTCCGCAGTGATTACGTGAGCTGCTTGAGAACCATACTAATCCCGTATAGGCTGACGTCCGGGATATCTTCGGTATTGTGTCGGGTCAGTTTGGCTCTGGGATCTTTGGCCAAATCTTCAACAGGTTTTTGTGTCGTGGTATGTATATAACTGTTCATAGAACTTCTCAACCTCTCCCAAGATCTCAGGTCGAGAAGAGACGAGACGACTGTCCGATAAACCGATCTCTCGCGAACACTTAGCCTCTTTTTCGCTCGATGGTATCTCTAATACACTTGGTATTAAAGACACGAAGGTCACGAGTTTGTGCCATAGAGATCTGCCTTTTATTCCTCTGGTAGGCAGCCGCGTCTGCCGATGACTGCAGCCTTACCTGTTGTCTCTCCTCCATGAGCTTGAGAATATGCTCAGAGAACTTTTCGGTTCTTTTCCTCCGATAGGTCTTAAAGAATTTAGACCCAGATTATGGACAGTTTTCACGACCCTGTTGTTTAGATCGGCCCCAGAAACGCAGTCTGCTAGGCAATCAAATCGGTTCTGCAGTTCGAATTGGAAGGTTTCGGGGTTTTAGATATGAGCACGAGAAGGTCTGAGAGTTGGCTTTACTAGTCTGGCCCTTTCCAGCTTTACATTAATATTCAACGTGACTCTTACTATCCGGTGATCGCTCCCGGTTTTCACCCTATTGATCACAGGGACATCATCATACTAATATTATAAATGCGAAAGTGTGTTTGTTGGTTTGTTCTTCAATCACGCCGCAACAGAGCTACGTATCGACGTGATTTTTTGCATGAGTATAGTTGAGAACCTGGAGAGTGACATAGGCTAGTTTTTATCCCAGAAAATCAAAGAGTTCCCGCGGGATTGTAAAAACTATATCCACGCGGCCGAAGTCACAGGCATCAGCTAGTTGAATATATGCCTCTTGGTCGACATAAGGAATAAAAAATCGTATAATCTAAAAAACACTGTCTTAAGACTTTCACGGGCTTAAAAAAATTAAATGATTTCTAGTTCTTTCCCTGCACGTGTCTCATAATTGGTGTCATACAATAAAATGAAGCTATTATCATGACCTTTAAAATGACATATATCACAACTTGATACAGTCTGGGGACGCAACTCATACAAAGGTGCCCATTCTCCTTTCTATTAAAAACACAATATTTAACGTAAGATAACAATATTTTACCAGCAGCTTTATGTTTTTCAGAAAATGATTTCTTAAATTTTTTAGGGTTTAGGGTGTACTTTAATAAAACATTGAACTCATTCAGATTAAAAGATACCTACTCGAGGATAAAAAGACAGTGGATTTAATTTCTTTAGCCGATTTCAAAAATATATCTTTCAAATCTACAAAAATAAATAATCAACATTTGCAGAAATGTTTGCAGGGCCAAAATTAGTTGGTCACCTACCTACTGCTACCTACCTACCTGATATATTTTAATACAATAATATATCTTACAAACCTAAATAAATCAAGTGTCAATAAAAAATAAAAACAATATAAAAATGGAACACGCCGTAGATTTGACAGGCGTGACGCGTGCTGAGTCGGCATCCTAGAGGGTGTTCCACTTGGCTCGTTTTATATCCATTGTTTATACGGGGTTTTGATGGAATACCCCTTTTATTGGTGCTTCGCTATTGATAGATGTTGAATGCGGATACGCGACCCTGAAGCCGAGGTTTGAAACAGATATGATACGAGTCATTGCAGTTGAGATGGAATACAGATATATTTTTTCTTTCAATAAGTAAGGTAAGTACTTATCTAAATTTACTTTATTCTTTACTAGATTTCTGGCGTTGTTGAAAATATTTTAATGTACAAAGAAATAGTAGATATGGATAAATATTTTTACAAAAATAAAACCTGCCAGCTTGGACGAGAGTAGATTTTTTTTAAACTCATATCCCTTAGTAGAGTTTATAGGTCTACACACCTGCCAGCCTAGCATGCACATCTACGTCTAGTTTTCTCTTCTATCGGCAGTCCCTATGACTGGCTGACGTACAACCAATAAACTACAATCTAGCTAGCTGCGTTTGCTGCTGACATTGGTATTACGTCGCAAAATAAACAAAAACGAATCAAACCTGCCAGTGATTCTAGCAAGCGTTTTGTTTATTAGGAACTTTAGGGCTTATATATCATCGCCAAGTAAACTTAAACCGATGGATAACGATGTTTCATCAGTTTTAGTATTGGCAAACTGTCAAAATATGAAATTTATTCCTCTAAAATACAGGTGTTCAAATAATGCCATTTTATATCTAACTAACGACAGAGAAAAGCAAATCGTAAAATTAGAAAAAGTGCCCCTGGGGGTACCGCCCTTATCCAATTGAAGTCAGCTTTACGATCCTATTATAAAATGGTCTTTATGAGCAATTTTACTGCTAAAAGACTTACGTAATTTCGTCACGGGGCACAGCGTAGGATGAGATATGGTTAAGCTATTAAAAGTTTGGGTGGTTAGGAGATCTCGGTCAGCCTTTAATAGGTTGAACCTTAAAACAGTTTGCTATGGAACTGGTAATTATAATCACTTTTATAGCTTTACTGTAAACCATAAACTTACTATAATTTCGGTGGAATTTTCTTTCATGGTATAAACCAGCCTTCGACTTAGCTCCCTCGTACTTGGGTCAAATTCGATCCTAGATTTGTAAGTAAACCAATTTAAAAATTAGCCAAACCTTATTAAAAGTACAAGGTTTTGTACGCTTGGTGTGGTGCCAAAACAGTTAAGTTGATTCTTTATTCAAAAATAAGCTAGCATTTCATTCTTTCATGAGGTTTCACTAAAAACGCAGTACTTATTAGCTAACTCACCAATTATTTCAGGTACTCATACATACTACATATAATATAAGGTGAGACTTTAGATACCTACAAATGACACAAGACCACGTTATTTAAAATTATATATTTTCATAGATATATTTTCTGGCTATAACCTTGTTATTACATTAATAGAACTGCCTCTCTTGCAATTGATTCTTTACAATTATGATTTACCTAATTTTCGAAATAAAAAAGACCTAAACGACAGGAATAATGTCTGTATTCACACGTGACTTGCAATTTGCACGGTCAACCGACCGCTTTCTGTCGCTCGCCCAAGTTTCCGGGCGATTTTTAATCAACCCTGTCGCCGATTGAGTTCAACTCATGCGATTAATTAGTCGCCGTAAGCGGGGGTGCCTTTGATTACTCTGATAATTGTTTTCTAACCTATGTATATGATACATGTCACCGAAAGAGTGCAAATAGAGGGTCCAGATTTTGGTGAACACAGATTAATCAATTATATTTTTTTCCCAACATTTTCTGGAGTTTTGGAGACTATGGGATTGCGATTGATTTGGCTGTCTCCTAAATCGTTACTAAAATAAATGTGAAAAATGTTTGTTGCTTTGTTGTTTTTTCTTCACTCACGCAGCAACCGATCGAAGTGATTTTTTGAATGGTTTTAGTTGAGGATTTGGAGAGTGACATAAGCTACTTTTTACCCTAATAAAAAAAAATCCCGCGTAAAAACCTAACCTACCTTAACCTAACATAAGCAACTCCACGCGGACGAAGTCGCGAGCACAAGCTAGTGAAGATTAAATTATATAATAGTATGTTAAGTATGTTATTTTGTATTCTATTTGTGTAGGTACTGCTCCAGATTTATGTTTTCAATATTGTATTAACGTTAACTCCGTAAATAGGTACTTACGAAAATAAAATAAATAGTTAAAATAACATCTTTGTCGGAGCCAATTCCTGGGCAACGCTGCAATGAAGCAGAATCGTTAAATTTAATGTACTCTAACCTGATGCTATAAAGCCAAGTTAATCTCAATACACCGATAGCGCTTATTACGCGTAGTGATGTCCAAACAGTTACAGAATGTATCGATAAATGTTAAAGATAAATATGTATAGGTATAATTTCATACGGTTATATCGTCTAATATTATAAACAAGTTAGCGAAAGCAACTGTGGAGATGAAAGTTTTTACGCTATACTTAATATAATTAATCGAAAGGTTGTGTTTAAGAATTTGCCACTCAAAATGAAACAAAGAAGTCATTAGATATAATGGTAATGGAATTATTGGTTTATTAATAGCCTGCTAAACTAGATTATTCCTTTAATGTACATTTTTACTAACTTTACCCAATTAAACTTTACAGACAGAAGTTCCTAACTGGATAAGAGATTGTATTTTGCACAGAATTATTATATATTTTTTTTTTTTTTTTTTAAATATAAAAATACATTTTAAGATTACAATTTAACAAACTATCCGGTGTCACAAAAACCCAATCGGGTTTACCCGTACACCGTCATTCGTCGCAGAGCGCTCGGAAATTCTATAGTAGAATTTATGTACATGTTTCTAAATCTTATTAAGATTATTAAATACTATTGTAGAATTATTATGTCTCATAAGTCAGTCTCTTTGTTTATGCTACCATTGAAGTACACTTTTATAATGGTTATACCTACGTATATTATTATCATTACGTAAATCAGACACCTACTCACAAATTAACCAGGTGTTTAACAATTACTGTATCGATAAGTCCTTAAAGTGGTTATACCCATCACTATCCGGAAATAAAAATCGTAAATGAAGCTATTCGAGCTCGGAGGCGGACTCTAAATGCGATTAACTACTTTTTGGGGACTACCGACGTTTACTGTCCTTTTATTTCAGGTGGAAATGTTATTTATTTATACACTACGGACCTACGTGTTTAAGTTCAATGACTTCGTAAGTATATGACACTATAAAACTGGATGTGTGTTCTTAATGGAATAAACATAGATTATATTATATGGATATAGATTAGAGGACTTTGAGGTAGAGAAATTCGTTCTACAGCTCGTTGCTACGATTGCTCTACAGCAATACTACATTAGTTCTACAGGAAGTTGAAGCCTACAACCGTAGCCAGTGCTACGCTTGAAAGCTATTTTGCGAAATTACCCACTGAAGAAATCTTTGCAGATTCTCCTAATGCTATGCAGTTCTATCTGAAGTATCCAAATTCTAATAGGACTACTAAGATATTTATATGTCAGTGTCATGTTCGATGCTAAGTACTAAATATACTTCTCCGTCTCAATACCAATGGAATGCCCCCAGCCAATCACTGGGTCTCTTCTTTAAATTAAGTAAAAGGGCTAAGGTCACAGTCCAACACGCTTAACAAGTCCTTTGCAGACCATTATAAAACATAAAGTGGCCTCTCAGACATGTAGGTTTCTTCTTTTTCTTCGTTTGTTTAGTGGCTCCGCGCGTCGAGCGTTTGAGCCATAGTCAAGTTTTTCTGATCCTTTCCAAAATTCCGTTTCTTCAAATCCCGATTCCACCATTACAAAATAAGTTTCTCCGTTCCAAACAAAAATCCATTTCATTAGTTTAATAGTTTCTACAAAATGTGGTTTATTTTATCCATTTTAGGCATGTCGATCCTCTAAAACCATTCATATTGAAATCATGTATAAAATCCATAGCAAAAATATTCCGTTCACAAAAAACTAAGCTTCATTATTCCACCATTTTTTACTCACAATGTTTTCCTTCTCCATTATAATATTATGCACAGAACTTCAAAGAGGTTTTGATTGGAAACCTGGGCCCCAGAAAAGAAGGCGGAAGTATTAACTACTATGCCACCACAGCTGCGAAACATACTTACCTTATAAAAATGAAGAAAAGAGTTATAACATAGTTTATTCAATGAATCGAATTACGGTAAACTCAATCATCCTCTATTGGTCCGCGCGGGTCCACGAAATCTAATAAATTCAATAAAGAAAGGTGTAGGACGGAAATTGACGAAAGATGGTTCCAACCAAGGGGTAATACAGGACAGGAGATAAGTTCCTTGGTCGGTAAATATTGCTTTTTCTAAATCTAAATAATATGCGATCAAGTTATTTTACTGAGAATATCTGCTATCAACTACTTTTTACTGGAAAATCTTAAACCTGCGAAGACTGCCCAAAAGTTTTGAAATTAAACTTCAATTTTCGAAATTACCTAGTTTGGAAAACTTTTCAATTACAGTATAATCTATAAATCTTAATATATATAAATTACGTGTCACGTTGTTTGTCCGCGATGGACTCCTAAACTACTGAACCGATTTAGATCAAACTTCGTAACTATCTGTAATTTGGTCCAACTTGAAAGATATGATAGTTTTTTTTATTAGGATAGTTTATTTGTTTTATTTATATAGATAAGTTGGCGGTACGAAGTTCGCCGTGTTAGCTAGTATTATATAAACATGAAGTTTGTTAGTCTGAACCGGTTTTGGTCGTGAAATACATATTTGTAAAAGTTCAAGGAAGGTTTAAAAGGTGAGAAAAAAGTAAAAAAATGATTAGCAAGAAAAGGTTAGAATTATTTTGCTATAATCCGCCAACAGAAAAAATCTGTATAATTTTTACACTACTCTCGACGCACGTTTCGCCCCGACACCGGAGCATCCTCAGGAGATGTTGACTCTACAACGATGCATTGTCTAGTCATCATCGTTGTAGAGTCAACATCTCCTGAGGATGCTCCGGTGTCGGGGCGAAACGTGCGTCGAGAGTAGTGTAAAAATTATACAGATTTTTTCTGTTGGCGGATTATAGCAAAATAATTCTAACCTTTTCTTGCTAATCATGGACTTCCGCAAAGTAACGCTTGCTTCTATCCAATATTTAAAAAAATGATATTTTTGGGGATTTTAAAAACAACTATATCCACGCGGACGCAGTCGCGGACATCAGCTAGTTTTATAAAAAAATAACCTGAAAATAAGATGTTATTTAGTATAATAGTTGTTGAATTTTCACGATTATTTTAAAAACAAATTTTCAAATTGTTGCTTTCAATTACTCAAAGAGACTTTTATTCGAATTATTTTTTCTGTAAAAATGATCAAAGCCAAATAAGTGAGCACAGACAAACCCGCCATCTCATTACAAACCTGAGGAGTGATCAGTCACAAAAGATTCCCTCGGGAGGAGCTTTCGTTTCGCATGTAATTGTTTATGCGACGCATCAAACGGTTGTAGGGTGACAAGGTGAGAAGTCAAGAAAACCAGATAAGAACATGTACCACTTTGTAGAAATTTTTATTCTCCGATTAGTAGTCTTATCAGCTCAAAATGAAAGCTTTACTAATCATCGATGGCGGACTAAAAATTGAAATGTAAAAGGTTGTCAGTTCGTCTTTTACTCCTTGGACCATAATCATTCCAACTCTTTCAAAAAAAATAAGGCTTATATCTTAATACAGAAATATTTTTTTTCATTTGCTGAAATGTAGTACAATTAATGTTACTATTAATAGTTGCGAAGCGTTTTTTAATTACCTTGTAAAACGTGACTACAGTATTATTTTAAAGAACTTATTATTTGTAGTTATATAATCAAACTGTCCGTTATAAATATTTGTAGAAACAACGCGAAGAAACTATCCCGTTGGTCAGACGATAAATTATCAAGCTTATGGAGCAGACTGGCACAAGATTGTAAAGGACTGGCGAGAGGAGGCCTGTGTCTAGCAATGGATGAAATAAAGGGCTAGCAAAGAATCTGCATTCCTAACCGGTGGTGTCGACGTGTCATTAGAGCCACAGGTTGGCCGAAATGAAATATTTTTTTTTTTTGATTTCGATTGTATGTATGTAGCTCTACTAGGTACTATGTAAGCTACTAGCGTACTATGTAGCTCTTGTAGGTAAACAATCAATATACATTTTAAAATAGCTTAAAACTAGTTATTAGATCTAACTTTTAAATTATTCCTAGCTGTCCCGTATAAATGAATCGCGTCTTCCGACATTGGGTTCGCTAGGGTTATATATTTACATAACCCAATGTTCTTTTTAAAACTTCGCTTCGGACACATTCCATCAATATAATATGGTAAACATCTTCTTTAGCGCCTGGAAAATCGGGACAGTTGGGAGAGGGAACTTTATCCATTATAATTTTGAATTTTTGAATTTAAAATACTTATCAATCTCGTGGTCACCCTATAATTTTCCCATTGATCACGTCATCAAAGTCAAGCCGCCCGGTAAAAGGCATCCGGCGGCGTCTGCTTCCGCTCGCGTGCACCTTTAATGAAAGAAACAAACTTATTAATAGCTAGCTATTGCCCGCGATTTCGTCCGCGTCGAGTTAGGTTTTTAAATATCCTCTGTTTCCTCTATTTTAAGGAAGATACAAGGTAACATAATATATCACACTCTATAAGTCAACTTTTTCGACCCAAGCAAAAAATTACTTCGATCTGTTGCCAAATCAACAAACAATTATACACTTTCGCATTTATAATAAGTATTAGATGGGATATTAAGGATAAGAAGCAAGCAGTGATAGCCTAAGGCCACGTTTTCGCATAGGCGTGGCGTTGCGCTTCGCGCGGCGCGTCGAGTCGCGTGAGCGGTCGCGCGATATGGCCAAGGTATGAGGGCGAGCGAGAGCGAGCGAGCGACGCGCCGCGCGACGCGCAACGCCACGCCTATGCGAAAACGTGGCCTAATGGTTAGGACTGTGGTCTCCTATTCGGGGGGGTCACAGGTTCGATCCCGGGTACGCACCACTGACTTTCCGGAGACAAGTGCGTATAAGCAATTAAATATCACTTGCTTCAACGGTGAAGGAAAACCTGCACACCTGAGAGTTCTTCATAATGTTCTTGAAGGTGTGTGAAGTCCGCCAATTTTGCGCCAGCCATTGGGCCAGCGTGGTGGACTATGGCCTATAACCCTTCTCTGAGAGGAGACCTGCGCTCAGTAGTGAGCCGTTGATTGGTTGCTGATGATGATGATGATGATTAGAAAGGATAATAACGGAAAGGATTAGAAAGGATAAGGTTTAGGATTGTTACAAAATGACACTACGAGTATCCTTAAGAAAAACAAAGTTAGCTGAACATTAAATATCAGTAGGTATGAACGCAAAAATTAAATCATTCTTCTTAAAGTAAAATTTGCCCCTAAAGTTTGCAGGTTACCCGCGTCCTCGATAATTTAAAAAAAAGTACATACCAATGTTATTTGATTGAGTAATTTTGCAAGCACCATCAAGATTTCCAGAGTCAACTGAACTAAGCTAAACTATTTTAAAACAAATCTAAGGGGCAACAAATTGGCCGGATTCGAACCCGCGTCCCGTCTCGTTGACTCCTCAAAATGACTAATTGGCTGCATATAACAATGCTAATATACGGCATATTGATTACTCAGGCAATCACGATCGAGGTTTTAAATCGCGGTGCTATGTTCATTTTGAATTTCTTGTTTTCACCAATATTTTTAAACAAGAATTTAGTTTGAATTACGACCATAGAATTGAGAAGGTTATAGAAGTGTGATCAAAACTTACGATAATAATTATGTATATCAAATACTGTATAGATTTAGCAAATAACTTTATTGCACACAAGAACGAGAAAAAATAGTAGATTATTAACCAAGGGGATAAAGCAGTGTCTTCTGTCGCGGGTGACGATTTAAATCGCGAGCGTAACGAAGGACTCAAGGTTTACTCCCAAGCGTAGCGAGGGTGTTAAAAACTTAAATCACGAGCGAAGCGAGGGATTTAAGACGAGTCCTGAGTGTAGCGAGGGATTTAAGTTCACCCAAGACTAAGACAGCTTTATCACCGAGGAAAATACTCTACTTTTCGTACCATTTGCGAAAAAATTAACACAATAATAATATGAGATAAGCATTTATTAAAAATAATGACAGTTAAAAGTAAAAGTTAACATTCGAAACATTGGTCCAATTATTATTGATAGAGAGAGTTACATTTTTGTTTGGTACATTTATTGTTGATGAGTTGATTTGAGTATTTCTCTGTTCTTGCGTCTGAGCATTTGCACTGATGGAATCCGACAATTCACTGTCACTGTCGCTTTGATTTAACATCGTAACGTATTTTTAGGACATTTACTTATTTATAAAAATAAATTAAAATAAACAACGTTTATGTATTTGAAGAAAACAAAAACGCGGCAAATTCCTAGACTAATATTTTTTGTCGGAAAAGCAAAGGCATCAAGCTCATACGGCCTCGTCGGTTTTCGTAATTTTATTTAATAATCATAACTGCATAATAAATACGTATTCCTTTTTCAAAAAGATGTATAATGCTTTATATACAAACTAAATGGTGTAAACACAGATGTAGTTCAGTATAAATTTCGGTAAGTATTCCAAATTTAAATCACATTCTCCCCCTAGAGGATGAATGAAATTCAGTACAATTTTCTTTCCCTGTTTTTAACAGATTAAAAATGACTATTGTTATGTTCGCTTTTTGTGGCACAGAATGTCACTTTTTTGAGCAAGTGGTACGAAAAAATATAAAATATACAACTTATAACTCAGCATGTATAGGCGGCCTTATTATTACCAGAGCAATCTCTACCAGGCCACCTTAATTGGTGAGAGAAGTGAATGATGTGAGAGTCAGAGTAGTGCGTTGCAACACATAATATATTATTTAAAAATTACTTATTATATTATACCTAAAGCCCGGAGTAGGAAGTTCGCGATGAGTCACCCCCGTGCCTCGGAGAGCACGTAAAGCCGTCGGTGCTGCGCCTGATCTCTCTCCGGTCGTGTCGGATTTCCATCCCATTGACTATGAGAGTGAGGGAACAGATAGTGTACCTGTGTTTGTGTGTGAGACTTGTGCACTATAATATCTCCCGCACAGATGGCTAATCTCTGAGCAGGTTAGCCGCTGTGACCGTATTCGGTCGGGAGGACATTATTTATTTATTACATTACTAGTACACAGAAAAAGAAAAAAAAAGCGCGACAATAAGAATTTGAAACAGGATTATCTCTCAGTGGACCATTAAACCACACAAATTACCTCCGTGACTACAAAACGAAGCTTCAAAACAGCTGCGTCCTATGTTTTTATAACCTTACTAGCTGATGCCCGCGACTTCGTCCGCGTGGATTTAGTTTGTTCCTAGTTTTCCTGAATTTTCTTTGCTATAAACCTCACGGAGCCTGAGACCTTTCCAACGAATGCAAAACCGTGGAAATCGGTTCGTGCGTTCTGGAGTTATAGCGTCAGGAAGGAAAACCCGACTTATTTTTATGTATAGTAGAAGATAATAGCTTTCTTAGAAGTTTTTGAGACAATACTGTTAAAATGTGAGAACGAACGGTTTCAGTGTTCCATACACCACCTGACACTCTTATATGTTTAATTTATGTTTAAAAAAAAGCAGAGGGATTTTTAAAATCTAACTCCACGCGGGCGTAATTGCAGGCATAAGTTAGTCTCGTAATAATATATACTCTGACATTGTTATAATTTTTACACTCATGGCGCGGAAATGTGAAATACAGCCATCGATGGATTAACACGTCATTAACCCGGTGCGCGCTCACGGGGTACAAATCGAACCTTTTTCCATGTTAATTAAAGAGATTAAGCCACATATCCGCATGACCTATTTTTACCCCATGCTATGTTATTTTACCCCATGAGGGAGACACATGAACGAACGGTTTAGAAGAATAATATTAATTAATTAGGGAAATATTGCACGGATTTAATTGGACATCCGCTGTGGGGTCTTCGATTTGTGCGGTATCATTTTTATATTTTGCGAGGATAAAAAATACATTTCCAACGTCAATTTTACAACGTAAACCCCGTACAGTTTTCTTTCATAATTAAAAAATATTGTTATTAATTGCAGGGTAGTTTACAAAGCTACATGTTGTTATTTTGTTATTTTAGTAAAAGTGAACACAACTATTATACTTGCATAAGTTGGGATATGTGCTAAAAAAGTTGAAGTATGGTCAAATGTGTACTTAAGTTTATATTAAAATCTTTTGAATATTATCTCTCCACTTATACTTGTGTTAATTTATAGGCTAATCGAAATAGATACCTAAGGCAAAATCTAAAAAACTGCTAATACACTTAATATTATTGTAAGTTCTTTTTACTGTGTGAGAAAAGATAATAGAATGTTCTATCACTTTGTGGGTAAATTAGATTTAAATTTTCTTCTTTAACTCAGCGCCATCTCATAGCATTACAATCAGAGACCAACAGGAAAGTCGGTTTTCTATTTGCGAGTCGTAAATCATACATTACCTGGCAATATAATAGGTATAAGATTACGTTGGTAGTCGCGACAGGCAATTTGTCATGCGAGCGCTCATGCGGGTTGGAATCCGTACCCTTTCTGCGATTTAAGAATTTGTTATTGTTACGCTCTATGCTTTGCTTATTTCTGAATGCTCGTGGGGTAAATAAAGCCTGTTTGCTCAGTGGAGGGTTATAAGTAGTATGAAGTTCCAAATGCCACCAGCCTCTTTTATATTATAGTCGTCAAATATGAATTTTCATACACCAAAAATCGGAAAATACAGCAAAATGTTTGTTACATGTTGTGAACTATTATACCCAGGGGTAGGGGTTGCACTGAAACATAACTTATCTATTGCCTATATAAAAATCTCGTGTCACGATGTATGTTCGGGATAAACTCGAAAACTACTGAACCGATTTTGATTGAACTTCGTAACTATGTGTAATTTGATCCAACTTAAAAGATAGGATAGTTTTTAACTTAATTATTGACATCAATATTTGTTATTGCAAATTAAAATATGTTAATTACACGACAGTCATATATACAGTTCCAGATTTAGGTTGCTAGGTTGCCTAGCACGAACGATGTTATTACGAGTATTATTATGTTGCTAGGTAACCTAAATTTCGAACGATGTCAGATTGCGAGATAGTGTAGAGATAGAGCAACGGATTGACTTGATTTTTGCATGGGTATAGTTGAGGACCTGGAGAGTGACATAGGCTACTTTTTACCCTGGAAAATCAAAGAGTTCCCGGGAGAATTGAAAAACTAAATCCACGGGGACGAAGTCGTAGGCATCAGCTAGTGTACCATAAATATCTGATGATCAAATTAATTATTATTAACTATTACCCTTTCAATTTTACTCATAATTCCCAGGATTGGTTTTCTTACTTGATCAGTTTGAAAAATTGTTTCTAACTTCACGCATACGAAGTCGAGGGCAGCTATCAATAAAAAAGACTACAATGACGGAAAAAACTTAAGTGTATCGTAATATTCGATTACGTCCCCACAGATTCGATTAAATCTCTCTTTTACTTCAATTTGCCCGAAATAGTTGCATTTACCCGCATCGTGGGGAAAACGCGGATTACTAGTGTGGGGTGAATAATATTTGGCGCAAATTTCATTAGCATCTATATTATGTAAGTATGATTGTGGTATAATACTCTATTTATGGCAAACAAGATTTACTTAATAATGGAAGTACGAGTCTAAGTGAATAGTGATTATTTGAATAAATTGATGAACTTATATCTCGTATTACATTAACTGCCGCAATCAGAGTCGCTAATCTTTACCTAACGACTTAATCTTGGATTTTAAAAACTTACATTCTCAGAAGTTAACGCTTCGTTTGTACATTAATGACGATTCAGTAATAGATTTAATGATAATTAATTAATTAATCGTTAAATAATATAATTTAATACATGTGGCTGAGTGCGGCAGTTAATCACAAGTCAATGATTAATTAATCATAATTTAATGAATGACTCTGAGTGCGGCAGTAAGACTTAGTAGTACTATTAATCCACATTACCTATTTAAATAACCGACATAATTGTAATCCATGTCAGGACTTCAACACTTCTGTTGCCGATAATATCTAGGCAGATTTGACTCCCTGCAAAATAAACACGGTGACCCGTAGCTCCATCACAGCGTGATTGAAGGACAAACCAACAAGCAAAGGCACAGTACGGATTGAATCCTTACCTAATCTTTATAGTAAGGAAGTCATGACAGTGAAATAGGAATATGACTAATTTTAATTGCGAAGGCATTTGTTTGTTGGTTCGTCCTTCAATCACGCACCAACGGAGCAACGGATCGACGTGATTTTTTGCATAGGTGTAGTTGAAGACCTGGAGAATGATAAGTTAACTTTTATCCCCGAAAAATCTTACCTAACTTCACGCGGGAAAAAGTTATAATTACAAAATAAAAAAGACTGCGAGTATAGCAAATCCTTCTTCTACTTCTTTATCAACCGATAGACGTCCAATGCTGGACACAGGTCTTTTGCATGGACTTCCACAGGCCTCGGTCCGATAGCAAATCCGATATGTATTAATTTTCGACACAGTACCTATCAGTTTTTTCATAACGCGATACGAAAATAATGCCCGACGCGGCCATTTGTAAGCGATATGCGGGCCGCTACACCGTAACGGGGGGTCAAGCAAAAAACAGAGGACACACACACACAAGATGTCCGAGGCACTTTGTCTTCATTCGCGACAGGTTTATGTGCGGGGCGGTAAATAATATCAACGCGAGAAACGTCATGCAACATTCATAGGAATTATCGGCTACAGGGTGTTTCAATTTTTATATCAGTCCCAAAAGCCTCGGTTAAATGTACCTAACTGAAAACTGAACGGTCGCAGGTTCAATCCCCATCATTTGTACTATAGTCGTACACAGGCTTTCCGTTTATTTCGAGGGAAAAGGTGGATGGATATAAGTCAAGTTCAATAATCTTTAAAAATATATTATTACAAGATTTCTGGTTATATAAAGAATTTATTTCGTCAACGAATTGGTACAAAATTCACTTACAGAGAAATACAATAAACCTATTATTATACAATTTAGATTTGGCAGTCGGATGGTAACTTACAATTCACATTTCATTCTAAATCTACCTCAAAAATTCGTCTTAACTCCGGTTGAGGAATGCGAGATCGTTGCCACAGTGTAGTTTATAACAGTAAGTTAATTAAAATTATGGTAATTTAGTAAGATCATCATTTAAGCAAGTTTATATCATGAAGTAGGTACATATTTCTTCAGTTTGCGTTTAAATATATTGAACGAAGTCGCATTCTTCACCTCCTTCGGTAATTTATTATAAACTTGCACTCCTGCAAACTTTATAATATTTCTTTTACCTTGGGCAGTACGTGTGTGTGGCAGTAATATGTGTATATCTCCTCTACGACCGCTTCGACTTAAAATTTAGTAAAAGTTATGTGTTATGAATAGATTTAGGTTGCTAGGCAACCTAGCAACCTAAATCTAGAACGATGTTATTACGAGTATTATTATGTTGCTAGGCAACCCAAATCTCGAACGATGTTAGATTGGGAGATAGTCTTAACCCAAATAGACTACTTATCTTACTAATCCTTACTAATATTATAAATGCGAAAGTGTGTTTGTTTGTTGGTTTGTCCTTCAATCACACCAGAACTGAGCAACGGATTGACTTGATTTTTCGCATGGGTATAGTTGAGGACCTGGAGAGTGACATAGACTACTTTTTTTCCGGAAAATCAAAGAGTTCCCGAGGGAATTTAAAAACTAAATCCACGCGGACAAAGTCGTGGGCATCAGATAGTAATCTAGTTTTTGCCCACGGCTTCATCCTCGTGGAGTTAGGTTTTAAAAATCCCTCCGGAACTTTTTGTTTTTCCGAGGTAAAGAGTAGCAGTATAGATGGTAGTAGTAGTATATCACTCCCCAGGTCCTCAACAACACGCTTGCAAAAAATCTAAAAATCTGATCGGTCCGTTGCTCCGTTGCTGCATGATTGGAGGACAAACCAAGAAACCAACAAACGAAAACACTTTCGCATTTATAATATTAAATTAAGGATTAAAAAAAATATCAACCTGTGTACAATGTACAGGCATAAGTGGATTTCCCACAAATATCCTGCAGTAGAAATTATCTTTGTTACTATTGGGCCCTAACAAGAGATATTGAGGGGTAGCGTCGGAATAAGGAAACACTAAGCAACAAAGTAACATAAATGCGTTGACCAGTGGCCGGTGCATGATAGATGTTATTTATTTTTGGAAAAATCACTTGGTAAGAATATTTTTGGAACGTAGTTCCTTATCGCGCGGTACGGAAGGGGGCTAGACGGAAAAAATTAAGGAACCGACACTCGACACATTTTTGAAACCGACACTTTTTTGTTGAATGTGAATTTTGCATTGTGTTCGGTATTTTCGCCATATAACACGGCGTCTGCATGGCCTAGTGGTTCCGGCAGTCGCCTAAAAGTTCAACGTCGATGGTTCGAATCCCAGCTCGACAGACTGAATTTTCTATTTTCAATTTTATTTTAAATAATTTCTACATGAGGAATTTTTCCCTAATTTTTGGAACGTAGTTCCTTATCGCGTGGTACGGAAGGGGGCTAGACGGAAAAAATTAAGGAACCGACACTCGACCTCGACACATTTTTGAAACCGACACTTTTTTGTTGAATGTGAATTTTGCATTGTATTCGGTATTTTCGCCTTAGAACACGGCGTCTGCATGGCCTAGTTGTTAGGGCAGTCGCCTATAAATTCAACGTCGATGGTTCGATTCCCAGCTCAACAGACTGAATTTTCTATTTTAAATTTTATTTTAAATAATTTCTAAATGTGGAATTTTTCCCTAATTTTTTATTGTATAAATTGGATAAAATGCTAACTCCATCTGTGAAAAAACAGTAACTCCACCAGAGTAACTCTTTGGTTCTGTAACAGTGCAATAGAAATAAACAAAATAATATAATTCATCGTAGTTAATCAATTTAATACTAGATAAAACCACTAGTTTATTACAATTCCTTCACTAAAATTAATCGGAAGGAGCTACGTTCCATCCGGGTGTCCTTTGACACCTCTCAAGTTTTTTATTGTATAAATTGGAATGTTATTGTACTACTAACGCCATCTGTTAAAAAAACAGAGTAACTCTTTGGTTTTGTAACAGTGCAATAGAAATAAACTAAATAATTATAATTCATCGTAGTTAATCAATTTAATACTAGATGACACCACTAGTTTATTACAATTCCTTCACTAAACCTAATCGAAAGGAACTACGTTCCACCCGGGTGTCCCTTGACACCTCTCAAGTTTTTTTTAGTATTTCATCTGAATTATCTGATGAAAATGATGATTCATGATGATGATGATTCATCAACCCATTGCCAGCCCACTACTGAGCTCGGATCTCCTCTCAAAAAGAGGGGGGTAGATCATAGAAGTAGGAATATAGGTTGTCCTGATTCCTGTCATGTCAATACTCGTAGAAATATACCTATTCGAAGAGTCTGTGTTAGTATGTACATTTAACATTCATTAAAGAACAATAGTGTTAATAAATTATCCTTTTTGCTAATAATCATCATACTAATATTATAAATGCAAAAGTGTGTTTGTTTGTTGGTTTGTTGGTTTGTCCTTCAATCACTCCGCAACAGAGCTACGGATTGCCGTGATTTTTGATGGGTATAGTTGAGGACCTGGGGAGTGACTTAAGCTACTTTTTATCCCGGAAAATCAAAGTTTCCGAGGGAAAGGATTTATAATTTCAAAGGATTTATAACACTTTGATGTAACAATTGTTTTGATAAACTTAGTTTTCAGTTCAATGAGTTAATATTATTTTGTACCCGGTCTTAGTACAAAATAATTAAAATTATCAAACTCTTATTTTGGAGAATTATAAATATATATTATATAAATATATATTAAAAGCAATTCAAATTACCTAAATTTAAATAATCATGGGCGGCAGTAGTCACGAAATAACAGGTATTTATTTATATATTGTATAAAAATACTTACGTATCACCTGCTTTATGGCCGACTTCACCAAAGTCAAGTGACGTTTTACCGAGGAATAAATTGTTCGTTCTGACAGTTTTTGTATTGAAAATACTGACAAAATATTACACTTGGATAAGACTTATTTTGCGTTGGTGAAATCGGCCCTTTACGTGTTTGTTTGTCAAGTGACAGGTAAATATCGTGAGGAAATACGTACCCAGTAGTGAGCCGGCGATGGATTGAGATTATGCAATAAGTACTTAATTCCCAAAATGAATTCCTCAACTGTAACGAATTCTTAATTTTATCACGATTACTTATCGACTATTGGTCAATACGTATAATCCCCAAAACAATCTACAGGACAAAGCGCGAATTGGATGCACAGACTAAAGATATTGAAAATAAATGTAATCCCTGCGAAACGTCAGCGGTCACGTGCTTGTATAATACTGTAATAACCCGGACACGTATGCAGATTCGACCGTATTTGCATATGTCAAACTGTGACTCGTGTTGCTTTAAAGTAATGAGTTTTGGGGATTAAAGGACCGACCTGCGGAAAAAGTGAATAAATATTACAGTGCGTTTTTTAAGGGTTTATCTAGGATTGTTTGAAGAAAGTTTAAAGTAAAAATTTAAAAAAGCAATGGGGTCAAAATTGTACTAATATTATAATTAATGCGAAAGTTTGTGAGGATGGATGTAAGAAAGCTTATAAGTAGAAAAAATTATCTTTTAGCTTTTAAGTGGTTTGAGGCTCGATCATGGCAATATTAAATAATCTTTTAACTTTTATATCAAAAATAAGTAAGACATAAATTCTGCATTGATATTTTTTTACGCCACAGATAATTTTGTCCCGTGATTTTTAAGAAAAATCTAATTCATTTCATAGCTTTTTATGGTTTCATTGATTTCATCACCAAAAAGCAAACATACAATCAGCTGTTCTTATAAAATTGCAAAGTTATTTTAAAAACATTTAACACTAAAGTACAAGAAATATTTAAGTTTCATGGTAAAGTAATAACAGTTAGGTACATGTCATTTAATTATAGAAACTAAAAATAACAAAAACAAAATCAATCCACCGACATGAAAAGCGGCATATTTAAAACATGAAAGCGACAAGACGAACCGAACAGAATTGTAAAGTCCCTTTGTTTACCGAAGAGGAAATAATTAGAGCAGATTCGTACGTAACTACGGAAGTAGCAGAGAAAAAAACAATAATAATTCATCAGGTAAAAGCAGGGATAATCCAGAAATTTTAACAATGGCACAATTGATATACCAATCCCAAGACTTACACGGACAATAGTCCCGTAAAAAAATGTTAGGGCAAAATTAGCTTGAAGGGATGAAACCAAGCTGAAAAAATGATGGTTTCGAAATAAAAACATTTATTAGTATTATAAATACTAGTCGTACCTAGGTGCGTATTTTTTTTTATTTTTAGGCATGGCTGGTATTCGTTTTAGCTAATTTAGCTTTTTGAATTCTTTGACAAGTATTTGACTACGTATAACTCTTGATGGTAATCGACGAAGCAGTTGGTCGTGAAATGCACTGGATTTAACTGTTCCTATCAGTTTTCCGCTGTCCACTAACTAACATACGTATCGGTACATCATGAAGAGTACTTATGAACAAATGATGGTCCAATATTATACCAGCAATGTACTATAACTATTAACTACTCCCACAGAGCTTCACACATGAAAAATATGGAATTTCTGAATTTCAGAAAAGTCACTAAAATGCAAAATTTAAAACATACCATAAATATTTTTGTAATAAATGTGCATACAGTAAAATAGGGACTGTTTATATACCTCCCTAAAGCAAGCGTATATCTTTGAGTTCAATATCATTACCAACAATGGGACGAAAAAAATAAAATCATCCGGGAATAGGATAGGTACGGGGAAAAGCAAATTAGCAATTAAATTATAAAAAATTCAGACGAGAGCCTTGTTTAAGCGATATCGTATAGCGTTTTTATTTTTGCAATGCGAACCTCGTGAAATAAAGCGTGCAGGTTTTGTTTCACGTATCTACTTTGTTTTTATTTAACAATATTTACATACTGTTACCCTTATTTTAAGACTTTTACTCAAAAAATTAATCTATAAGTATCTGTGATTCTAATGAGACAAGTACTACTTAGTTGATTAGACAATTTAAAGGAAACGGCTCAAATATAATTATTGAGCCTAATTATAATTAGCATCATCTTACTAATATTATGATTGCGAAGTGTGTTTGTTTGTTGGTTTGTTAATTAATTACTTTTTGCATGGGGATCTTGAGGACTTGGAGAGTGACATAGGATAACTTCTATCCCGACAAAACAGAGGGTTCCCGCGGAATATTCAAAAACTTAAATCCATGCGAAGTCGCGGCCAAACGCTAGTAGAAGCTATAAAAATATTGCAGTCCATCGAAGACTTGCATCGGTCCCGTCAAGAATTTGAGCACAAAATAATTGTAACAGATTTAGGATAATCCATCGAGATACAAGCAGTGTCTCACCCTCCCATAAATATGTATGGCGGTGACGACGGGTCTGATATAGAGTATAGTGTCATCCACTGAGTTGGCACACCGTGAAGACAGATGGCGTTGATCAAGGGCTCTTGTTCGTGAGGGGACTGAGATATTTCGTATAGAAGGTAGGTATATAGCTATAAAAAGGCACTTGTGTAGAGTTGTGATGACCTAGTAAAAAGATAGTAAGAAGAACAGGAAAAAGAAGTCTAAATTGAAATTCCGGACAAGTCTTGAAACTAGACATTTGAGATTTGGTTAAAAAACTTTCATTAGGATATGTAGTTTCTACAAATGTCTTTGAACAAGAAACGTTCAAACTTTGGCATAGTTTTACATAATTTAGATTCTGCTTTAACATTCATAAAATCTGTATTTATTAGTTTATTTTTACTTATGTTTCATTAAATTTTATCAAATAACTGATAATCAAGCGATTGCCATAGTGATTGTCGTATTTAAATGATTACAACATTGCCACCAAAATTTTACATCCAACGATAAATTATGGAATAGGTATAGAAATATCCTACTAATCTAAAATATTAATAGAATATTATAAATGTCAAAGTTTGTGAGGATGGATGTATGGATGTATGTATGTATGGATGGATGGAATGAACCGATTTGGCTGTAATTTGGAATGGAGATAGCTCATACCCAGGATTAGCACATAGGCTACATTTTATCCGGAAAAATTATCAAGTTCCGCGGGAATTAAAAAACCTTAATTCCCACGAACTTTCCTCGCAGGCATCATCTAGTATATAAGAAAAAATCAATTACAAAAAACATCAATTGTAAAGCAACGTGAAACCCGGATACTCCCGACACTGACATATCACTTATCCTTACAGGCTACGGCTAAGGCTCGAAGAAGCAAAGGTCCGACGACATCTCAACAATTACACGACCCCACATTTACTTTTTTTCCTTGGAACAAGATGGGCAACGCCGATATAGATTAACAAGAAGCACCTACAAGTGAATGAAGAGCTGTATTGCACACTTCAAACAGGTAGGTAATAAACATATGCATCACTTAATGAGAGAATAAAATAGCAGCCTTATTATTACCAACTATGCCACGTCTTTGGAGTAACTTCGGCAACTTATTTTTATTTAGAATTGGACATATTCTAATACTAGTATCTTCCTATAACCTTATTTTAAGTGCTGAAAACTTAAGATGCACATTATTACTTGCTCTAAAAGCGAAAACAGATCGAAATCGAGGTAAAGTTAAGAGAAGAAATAACAAAAGTTGATAGAAATAAATAAAAGATACCATAATAAAAAATAAAAAGCATGACACATCTAGTTTTTTTCCATTTTCCAACTACAATTCTATACATCTGCGTTATAATGGTCCCCTTAAAAGTTCCAAACCGAATGTTGATTCAATCATAGATTTCTTTAGAAGATGCTATATTATTTTGAAAACTTTTTCATAAATAATTTTGATCCAATTATATTTTGTATAGGTCTTTATTATAATTATTTAATTTTAAAATTACACTTTCAAAACATTTTGTGAGTAACTTCTGAAAAATTTTTTTGATGTTTAACTATTGTAAATGCATATTGTTATTCAGTATCACAAATGTCTTACCTTAATTTAAATATAACAATCTCGAGAATATGATGCATTTTCTAAATGAATACCCAGTGAATAAACAAAACTGCAATTTAAGTACCTGTGATTTAGCTTTAGTTAGCGAGATTACTCTTTCTGCGCTTGTGAATATCATCTACGAAACTAATTTTAGTAGTCTAGTCTTATGTCTATACATTCTGTTTCATTCTGCCTTCAACAAAAAAGAAAAGGATTCTTTCCTCTATAGAAAAGAAACTCACCTTGTTATAGAACAATAGTTATTTGTTATACAAGAGTGCAAAGTTGCTTTTTAACCACGTGCTCAGTTTTGATGACCGAGCAAGCGAAGGATTCTAAAATTGAATCACGAGCGCAGCGAGTGATTCAAAAATTAGAATCCTGAGCGTTAGCGAGGGAATCAAAAGAGCACGAGGTGAAAAACCTTTGCACTCGAGTGCAACACGTAATTTTTCATCTCCCCATTCAAACAATATGACGTGAAAAGAAAATGGCGCGCGCAAAGCAAATTAAAAAAAAGTACACCAAGAAGGTTCCAAGTCTGAGTTTTTAACAAATTAAAAAAGGTTGTATGATAAATTCGGCACCACGGAGGTAGATGTAAATAGGTTTAATGATGTTTTGAATTCACAAACTTAGTGCACACGATCTTCTAAATTCAATTTACTTTATCCTCTAGAGGGTAAAAACGGCTTTTACACTCCGATATCGAAGAGCAAAAATACTCTTTCCGAGATGGGGAGATGAAAAAGGCTATTTACATACATGACCATAATGTATTGTGTTTCTGAAGCAGCAATCCTAATGGTCGGTTAAGATGAAACATCTCAGCTATCAAAGGCTGGAAGGGACTCGGAAGATGGCGGTTGTGTTGTTGACTTCAAGTTAATGTATTCTGTTGTATTGTTCGCGGCAGACGGGATTATGAATGCAGTTGATATCAAATTGCAATGTAATAGGGAGACAAAAGTCCTTATCGATTAAATGAGCAAAGGATTTTTTTTTGGTTCAAGGATTTTTGGTGTTTTATATTTCAAAAGTGGGATTGGCATGAAATGAGTAAACGATAATTTTTTATGGCCTTGTGTTTACTTAAATATTGTTTCAATTTTATTATCAATCTTGGATAACAAATAGGTGCCTGGAAGAATTGATTGTAAAGTAAATATTTAAAAATTTCAAAATTATAATTTAGCTACAAAATCAATCATTTTCAATAATTTGAAATTCTTTTTTAATATCCTAGCTAGATGGATCCTTTTGTGACTATTGTACACTATATTTGGTCAAAATATCAACATTTCTAAAACAAATATTAATCGTAGTAGGGTATCAAGTTCGTACATGTTTCAATATCGAATTTAAAAGTGTTTATTTTGTTGTTTGAGTTGAATTCATAATAAAAATCGGCCAAGTGCGAGTCGGGCCTCGCTCTTTTTTTAAAAAAATTAAATTAAAATATTTCCATGTACCCATGGAAATATTTTAATTTAATTTTTTTAATAATTTAATTTTTATTATTTGTTGTTATAGCGGCAATAGAAATACAAAATATGTGAAAATTTCAACTGTCTATCTATTACGGTTTACGAGATACAGGCCGCTGACAGACGGACGGACGGACAGTGGAGGCTTAGTAATAGGGTCCCGTTAGCACCCTTTGGGTACGGAACCCTAACAATAAAATACTTTCCATGATACATACATATATAATGAACGAAATATATGAGATATTTCAAAAATATTTATTAACATTATCAGTAAAATATTTGATACTAGCTTTTGCCCGCGGCTTCGCTCACGTTAAGTTCGATTTTTCAAACCCCTATTTTACCCCCTTAGAGGTTGAATTTTATAAAAATGGTTTCTTAGTGGTTGGTTAGCTCACGTTAAGTTATATTTTAATTGGTAATTAAAATCCAACTTAACGCGATTCGTATCTCCGTAAAAAGCCAACATACCAAGTTTCATGGTTATACCTAAGTTGAAAAACGACAGACTTAACAACATTCATTCACCCTCTATACTATTTAACTCCATTGGGAGTTGAACATTTAAAAACTGTAAAACGCGTACTTCTTTATTTTCAATTGAAAGGCAAAATACCAAGTTTGATGGATATAACTTGAAAATCACTTAAAAATCTGGACTGTTATACAAATTTTCATCCCCTATTTGAAGTCTTTGGGGGTGGAATTTTCAAAATTTGCGAAACACGTAATTTCTTATTTTTTTTATCGAAAGCTCAAAAATTAAAGTTTCATGGATATTACATGAAAAATAATTTGATAAATGACGGACTTTTATACAAACTTTCAACGCCCATTTAACCCTCTTGGGGTTGGAATTTTCAAAAATACTTTCTTAGCGGACGTCTACGTCATAATAACTATCTGTGTGCAAAATTTCAGCCCGATCCGTCCAGTGTGGTTAGAGCTGTGCGTTGATAGACCAGTCAGTCAGTCACCTTTGCCTTTTATATATTTAGATTTTCCTGATAATGATATAAGTCGAAAGGAACTTTAAAAACACAAAGCATTAATTCTTTGCTAAATCATAAGAGAAACCCGATAATAATTGAATCTACTTTCTTAAAACAGTCACCTCCAATCCAACCGGGCTACAAAGGCATTATAATGTAAATGGAGGCTCCAAACAAAACTTAAACCATCCATTACAACCCGAAGCCGTCGGATTTGGTTCTCATGAATAAATGGCGACTATCGACAACTTACCTCTTAGCAGATTGCGAACACTAGCGATATGGTCAAAGCCAAAGGAACAAAACGTCGGAAACTAGATGGTAAATAATTAATTTGACTAATGGCACAGTTTGTTGCAAACGTTTTGATATTTGTCACAATGGTCTTCGAGACCAAATTCTCGATGTTGTTGGATGGATTGTGCAATTACTTTGACGCTGAAGTTTGAGACGCAATCCTTGATTGGATAGCGTTTGATATTGTGCAGGTAAATAATTATGTTATGATTATGATGTGCGGAATAAAAGTAGTTTAAACATTAAAATATGTATATTGTATACGGAATCCGAGTTCAAAAATGAATCATGGAGCCGAATTCTCCAAAATCTAATAAAGTTAATGATTTTTACAAATACATATTATTATAAATGAGAGTTTATTTGGTGGTTTGTCTTTCAATCAAGCAACAATGGTGTACAGATCAACGTGATTCTTTAAGAGTCACCGAGGCTACTTTTTAATGAGAAAAAGCAAAGGGTTCCCCTTCTCTGAGAGGAGACCTGCACTCAGAGTAGTGACCCGTTGATGGGTTGCTAACGTTGTTAATGATGATGATCCTCTACTTCGATGAAGTCGTAGGTATATCTAGTAATTTGAATGAAAGACAGATAATAATAATATAAATCTTGAAGGATATCACGGCACTTTATATCGGTTTCAACTTGCAAGGACTAATTTCCACGAAAATTAATCATTATTACCTACTAGTATATTTTTTCACAGACTAAAAGGAGCTTTTACCAAGTGTTGACTAAACTTTCCGATAGATGTCGCTACTAGTACACTACCTCACGCTACAGTCGACGATTCTCAGAACCGTAAATACTCGCAGCAATAAATTCTAAGCATACTTACCTGGCGTAGGGGACACCGTGATCACGAAGGCGGTTCCCCCAGAGCGAGGCCCTTCCATTGCACTGCGGCTGGGTTGACCTCTGCGATTATCCCTAATGTGGATAACTCGGACGCGTAATTTTTGGTAGTGGGGACTGCGTACGCGCCGTCCCCCCATATTAAACTGAAAAACTGAATAAACAACTAATGGCGATTGGAAATATAGCTTGCCAGCTTCCAGTGAGGATCCCAATGAACCATTAATAAAATTAGTTTGATCATTAAAATTCAAAGCTTCATAAGTTTTGTTTATAATTTTAATTGCTGTTCCATTGCTTAGTTACATTACACCTTACATAGTTTTCAATACAGAGATATTTTTGAGTTTTATTTTTTCATCAAAGATATAAGTACATATTTTGAAGAATAATGATCTAAGTAAAGTTTTCTTAATCTTATAGTATTAATACTTATTCAGTATTTCTTTGCCCTTTATTACTAGTGCTAAAGCAAAAAGGCGATCAAAAATATTTACGCCCTTGTAAATGGGATAAATTCGGAATTTGAGAGTAAAATCACTTCAATAAATCGGCTCGACACTCATCGACGCTCAAACTGCCTGCAGGCCTAGACAAAGGGACATTCTATTAGCGATGTCGCTAGTGGAAAAGTCCATAAATGTATGGGATTGACATTAGCTATCGATATGTCACGTGGTCTAATAGAATCGAATCGAAATTTGCTAGACAATGTTAATTTAATCGATTCCATCAAAGGAATCGACATCTGTCGAAAGACTAATTCCATAGGATGTGTCGACAATTGCTAGACAAAGTGACATTTTTGACAAGCGTCATCGATAGTTGTCGAATAATTTAATGGAAACCCTAGCGAGCGCTAAGACCCTGTAGAAAGCGAAAGAAATAGCATTGATTAGTGGATTCTTTAGTTTATTTTAGTCGTGTTTTTACGAATTTTGTAATTTTTGTTGGCTTTTTGCATTATTATTTATTTTGTAACTTTGTCGGTTGTTTTCGTTTGTTTGTTTGTTTAAGGAAGATCAATCTCAATCATTTAATTAGTAGGTAGATTATAAAATGTATAGCATTATATTTTATTTAAAATAGTTTTAACAGTTGATAAATATATGCCTAAATCTATGAATCTATCATAGATTTAGGCATATAATTATCAAATAAACTATTTTTGTTACATTCATAACATTAAGTTACATAATATTAGTTGAAGCCCGCGAATTCATCCGCGTAGATTCAGTTTTTAAAATCCTTCGGGAACTTTGATTTTCCGTGATAAAAAGTAGCCTATGTCACTCTCCAAGTCCTCAACTATGCTACCCAGGCAAAAAATCATGTCAGTACGTAGCTCCGTTATGGCGTGATTGAAGGACAAACCAACAAAAAACACACTTGCATTTATGATATAGAATAGAATAGAAATGTTTTTCATTCAAATAAACTTTTTTACAACTGCTTTTGAATCGCCGGTACCAATGGTTCGGAATGCCCTTCCTACCGAGAAGAACAGCAAGAAACTCGGCGGTTGCTTTTTTCAAAACAAGTTTACAATTCAATAGATACTAGGTATGCTATTTATGCAGTGTTTCCACAATGAGTTCCACAAAAGCATACCTAATTAGCAGTGATAGCCTAGTGGTTATAACTGTGGTCTCCTATTCGGGGGGTCGCAGGTTCGATCCCGGGTACGCACCTCCGACTTTTCGGAGTCAAGTGCGTTTAAGCAATTAAATATCACTAGCTTCAACGGTGAAGGAAAACATCGTGAGGAAACCTGCACATCTGAGAGTTCTTCATAATGTTCTCGAAGGTGTGTGAAGTCCGCCAATTCGCATTGGGTCAGCGTGGTGGACTATGGCCTATAACCCTTCTCTGAGAGGGAGACCTGCGCTCAGTAGTGAGCCGTTGATGGGTTGCTAATGATGATGATGATATCTAATTATAATTCAACACATGTAAAGACGGGCAGACAGAAAGTAGCCCCATTCACGCTGGTGACACCCGTTCACGAGCATGACGCATGATCCAGCCATTGCTTCGCTCAACCTTATTTGAGGGAATGTAACAACCCACACAACACCACCACAGAATTTTTTAAAGAGAGTTTGACATACTTAGGCTACCACAGATAATATAAAACAATTTAAGGTACCTACATATATTATTTTGAATTTTGTATGACTAGATTTTTATATAAATCTTAACTTTTTTGTGCAGATGAGTTTGCAGCTTTGTGAAAAAATGCTTGCACTATATTATGCAATAAGAGTAATATAGGACAACCCAGTTGATCACTGAAAACTAAATTGCTTACAAAAATAAAAATAGTAATTTTTCAAATTAATTAAATTAACATTTCTGGGATTTTAATTGCATTTTCTAGTTTTTGTATACGGCATTGGATGTAATGGGTATAGAAATTGGAAGACATTTTAGTTTTCAATACTTTTATTTCTTGAAAAAATAATAATTTTTGTTATAAACTATAAAAAACACAGAATTTAGGGTGAAGTGTTATTTAAAAAAATCGGCCAAGTGTGAGTCGGGCCTCGCTCTTTTAGGGTTCCGTACATATGACCAAATCACTATTTTTAAATTAGATACATACCTATTTAGATATCGTAGTTCTTAGATAGTACTAAATTAGCATAAGATGGGGAAAAAATGCTCGTTTGTTTTGGTCACAACTTACAAACAGCATTATAAATCGGTGTTTTCAGTATTTGCTGTTTAAATACACTATATAGTAGATAATATATCAAAATTTCAAATTCCCAACTAGTTTAGTTTTTGAGATAGACCCCCTAACAAAATTGGTCTAAAACCGAAAACTTTGACAGCTTTGAACCCCATTTCTTCATTATTGTAGCTAAAAAATAAAAAAATAAATATTTGAACTTTACTTAATGAGCTCTAGACAATGATACCCCACATGCCGGGGTAAAAAAATTTAATTTTATTTCGACTCCTTTTCCATGTATGGGGGAGCCCCCTTTATTTTTCAATTTATTTTTATTTTTATTATTTGTTGTTATAGCGGCAATAGAAATACACAATATGTGAAAATTTTAACTGTCTATCTATTACGGTTTACGAGATACAGCCCACTGATAGACGGACAGACGGACGGACGGACAGCGGAGGCTTAGTAATAGGGTCCCGTTGGCACCCTTTGGGTACGGAACCCTAAAAAGTATAACTTTTACAGTGGAAAAAAATACTTTTGTCCTAAACTCAGAAATAATTTAAGTATCAAAAAAAAATAAGTAAACAAGGACATCTACATTAAATTTTTGTACAATGGGGTTTATTCTGGCAAACAATCTCTGAAGTAAAAAAAGTAAAATTTCAGAGTTAATAAAAAAGTACAATGAAAACAAAATACAAAAAATATAAATACAATGCTTTAACTCTTTCAATGCTAGTGGATAGTGCGCAATTTACTTAACTTTAGAGATTATGTTTACCAGAGTTCGCCTTAATATCTACGTTTAGTTTTAAAGAATTTATTCTCTAAGGAACACATTGCTCACTTAGAGAACTTAAAACTATAACACTAATAAAATATACATACATAAAAAACTAAAAATGGTGACTCTTAATAAAACTTTATAGACTAACTAGTTCTAGATTAGCTCAGGTATTTTAAAAAATTTAAGTTTGTTTCTAAAAGTTAAAAATAAAAAAATTCAGTAAATATAACATTATCCTTAGGTAGACAAATATATCTACAGAAATCCTTTAAACTATAATAATAATAAACAGAAATAATGTTATCACTTTCATGAAGTAATAAGAATATTATAATGATTGGTCCAAAATCAACTTATATCCTACTAATATTATAAATGCGAAAGTTTGTGAGGATGAATGGATGGATGGATGTTTGTTACTCTTTCACGCCACAACGATTGAACCAACTTAGCTGAGAATAGTGATAGCTCATACCCAGGATTAACACATAGGCTATTATTTATCCCGGGAAATTGCAGAGTTCCCGCGGGAATTAAAAACCTTAATCCACGCGGACGAAGTCGCGGGCATCATCTAGTAGTAAATAAATCAGCTCTATCAGTTTTGGGAGGCTTCGGCCGTGGCTGGTTACCGCCCGACCAACAAAGGCGTTCTGCCAAGCGATTTAGAATTCCGGTAATTCATTTGAGGATTAAATTACCATCCTCTTCCAAGTTAGTCAGCTTTCAACTTAGACTGCATCCTTACAACTATTCATTGCTACCTCTACTTTGTAGATAGTGCAGAAGGAATAATTCAGCAATAGCTGCTAAGTTATTCAACACGTTCGTTCTATTGTAGTCCGCCTATATTCCTCGGTGAGGGAATTATTATTAGAGTGTGTGAAGTGGTGGTGACTGGTGATGAAGGCGATTGCGGTGAGATAACATCCCTTCCTGCAAAGCAAAATATATTTCATCAATACACAGTTATAAAAAATCAATGTATGATTCAGAAACCTTAAATAGAATTTTGTATTTTTTACAAATTTTTTGTTGTCTGTACAAAATTCCCTTTGACCAGAACTTTGTCCAGCAGTGGATGTCTATCGGTTGACAAAGAAGTTCAAAATTATTTATTTAAGTCAAGAATCTACCACCAGTTCGGAAAGCTAATTCTTTTGAGAAGAAAGAGCCGGCAAGAAACTCAGCAGATCAAAGCAAAAATGTTTCAAAATGTAGCTGTTAATGTATAATGTACAGATTATATTTATACCACTATACTTTGAAATATTAGAGTGAACACCTAAGAACACTAACAGGAAACAGTGTCCATTAACTTATTTTGTTAAATTATTAAACTAACATTATGCCATACATAACACATACCTACCTACCATCTTCAACACCATCATTGGTTCTACATGCAGCTGGGGGTTGCTGAAAAATATAAAGATAATAAGCTAATAATATTATAAGTTATGTACCTACTAGTTTTATAATATTATAGGTAATAAATAATCATTTGTACTATTATGAGAGTGAGTTGTTCTCTTACAGAGTTGTGTGGTCTCCATTCAACATCCATCCATTATTTTTTTATATTACTTACTATATGGTATTTAATACAATCAAACTTATTTTTCTAACATCAAAACCTTTCTCTTTTGTCTCCTCATATCCCTTCACTGCCAATACACCAATAATTCCTAACAGCCTTGTCTCTAAAGCTTTTAGAACCTGTCCTCTATTAGCAGTTTCAATTTAAGTAATGTAATAACTATTTGTAATTTAAGCTATAAAATATGTATCAAGCTCAAAGTACACCAATACATACCTTTTTCCCTTTGTGTGGAGTCTAATGTACCCCACCGCCAACTGAGTTAAGGAGATTTGTTTGATTCCTGCCACAAACGATCGGCTCTAATGCCACCTGCACCAGACTGAGGGCTGACGCTCAGACAAGTCACCGTGACTGAAATATGAGTTAGCAAAGAGCCCTTTAATTGCGTTAAAATGTTATTATTGTTCATTCACGTCATTGCTTACATTACGAGTACCATTCGGTCGACTGTACCTATAGCGTTTAAACTTTCGTAAACTTAATATGTATTGAACAATTATTCATATTTTACCTTTCCATAAATTCTAAAAGAGCAGAAAACAAACATTTTACAATATTAGTACGTTATTTAGTTGTATTTATCGAATATCGAAATCTTTACTTGCCTAGCTGAAATCTAGGTTAGGTTAACTTAATTGTTTTTAAAACACACAAAATCACTTTGTTACTTACCTCTGAATATTACGAGTAAGTAGTTATAAATTAATTTACATAAACTTTACATTCACACTGAATTTCCGTGAAAAACAACTCAAAACGACTAAAATAAAAAATTACTCTTAGGAATTTGACGTTTCATAACGCTCAGACCATAGACAAAAGTTAATTTTTATCGAAAAGATTAATGGACTGGGCGATCGCTAATCGCAGGTAACTTTGTCTAGCTGTCCAACTTCGCTTTCGATAAAGCGATGGCGAATCAAGATATCGAATCGCTCCGAATCGAATGCTTTTTGTCTAGGCCTGCAGTTTTGAATTTCCTAAGCATTAGCAACTGGGATCCGAAGCACTTAGATATGGATGACTAAATGTGGACACACAATCATTACAAATGGTAAGCGTAGGCTGACGAAGACGTCTTATCAGACAGCTGCGCTACGCTAGCCGCGAGCCTTTTTTATTATTGTTACTAACAATGTAATTCTATCATGATGATAATAATATTATACCAGCCTTGATTATTGCAACGTGGTGTTTATCACTCTCAATTAACGAGGTTATGATATAAAGAAATTGACTCAATTCTCATTGTTTAGTATAAAATAATTTTAGTTACTCTTAAAATTGATCTATTGTAATAAAAAACTTGAGAGGTGTCAAGGGACACCCGGATGGAACGTAGTTCCTTTCGATTAATTAATTTGGCATTCGAGTGTTCAGTATTTTCGCGGTACAATAATGGGTCTCCGTAGCCTCGTGGCTTCTGCAGTCGCCTAACAGCCAAAGGTCGCAACTGATGCATTTATCTAGGTTGTAGATTCTGCCTGACATGCAAACTCAAGAACTTACTAATTACAATAAAGAATCCTTACATTATGTTGTTTAAATTTCACAACTGTGTGTCCCCTCGTCTTACGCCTTCATAGACTTGACATCGCGCCATAACAATAAACTCCATGAATAGGCCGGGGCATTTACATACGTATTGTTAAAACGCTTCACAGTTTAGTTTCAAATGTATTGTTCTAAGGTTCTGGAGGGATGGTACTTGATAAATAGGTCATAGCTTGTTCACAGAGGCATGCGCGGTCGCGACTCGTGAAAATAATATAATGATAGACACATAGATTTATGATAGATGTTCGCTACCCTCCGACCGAAGTGACTATGTAATCTATGGATATACATCCACTACTGGATATAATAATTCTCTTCTAGGAATTTTCACCCACAGTGTCTTGCGCTGTCTTAAACTCAGCGGCTCCCTACGACTCGTCTGACATTACCAATTTATCTAGTACGGGGTCTACATTGCGCTTATCGGTGCTTAGTATCCTAAAGACTAGGTTCTTCGGAGGATGTGACTCACCCACTTCAGCTTTGCAAATCGATGACTTTACCGGTAACTCTGACTTACAGAACTCCTCTTTTCTGATTTGATCATGCAGGAATACACTGAGCAAAAGCTCGTTGATCCGCACGTTGATCACTAAGTGACCTTGAGCCTTCTTATGTGGCTGTGAGCGACCATGTTTCGGATCCATAAATGATCACAGGCAACACTGGTCGATAAACTTGGTCTCCTGGCACTGAGGGATTACCTGCTACAATCCCTTGTATCATAACTCGTACATTTTAGTGTGAAGTTCTACCGCACTGCCATTATGGTTTGTAACTACTCATATACCTATGTATTTACGTAGAATAATCGCACGTGTTTCTAAGTGAAGATAGTAATGCCGCTACAACAACCGCGTCCGCGAGGTTCGCGTGAACACGCTATAAGATAGAGAGGTACCTTACTTGACGACTAGGCTTTTGAGTAAACTTTGCGGGTGAAGGTGTTATAGTTTAGTAAGATGTTTCATAGTTTGGATGCTTTGATTAATAAATGATAATCAAAGTTTTGATAATATTGCTAAGCTTCGAGTAACTGTGTGTTAAGATATTTGATACCTACTACCAAATTGTTATGTAATTTGTATATTACTACGTAGTATTTTATAGAGCTATGATGTATTATACTATACTATGATAACATGTAAAACGTGGAAAAAAACAGGTAACCTACATATTTACAGGTAAGATTAGTTATGACTACAGAAAATGAAATGATACGCATAAAGAATTTTCTGTAACAATACAGAAAAAATAAAACATGCAACTGAGAGATACTAGAACGACACAAAAAACTAAAGGCAATTTAGATTGTATATATATCTAGTAAAAATAAAATCTCGCGAAACTTAAATCGCGTATTATTTGCCGAGAGCAAATTCGAAATTCCTTTTCAATCGATCGATCGATCGATCAAAACTGAATCCTTAATCGAGTGAATTGCTTGCATGGTTACTGCAGTTTTCATTTCTCTGTGCTCCCACTTAGAATCGAATTCGTGTTGTGAATCGAATTGAATCGATTTTGTAATCGTATTCATCATTGTGTTATCATTCATTTTCTTTGCATCATCGGAAGAGATATTCCGAGGCACGTGCCGGTGATCCATCAAATGTTTCTTTAGTTGTACAATTCAATGTGAAATTTTATTATTATTTTGATCTAAAGCGTAGATCTGATTAAAGTAATTCACTGCGTCTTTGAAATATTTAACCATTATTTTTCCTCACACAGAAGTAAAAAAATATACAAAAATACACCGAAAAAATTTTTTTTAGAAAATGTTAAAAAGTGTCTGCAATTGTGAATTGTTGAGTCAACATCTCCTTACTTTGAGTATTAAACCAACACTTTAATACTCAGTCTCCTGATGATGCGGTATCGGAGTGAAACGTACGTTGAGTGTTGAAAGATTTATTCTGTTTGGCGGATTATAGCAAAAGAATATTAATTTTTCTTTAAATATCATGGAATTCCGAATAGTACGCCTGATTCTATCAATATTAAAAAAAGATGTTTTTTCATCTAAAAAATGACGTAGATACTTAACTGCAATATCCTTACACCTCCATTTTGTTTAAAACAAGTTTTTTTAGATAATAAAAAAATTGGGAAACTCAACAAAGTTTGTTCTCACAATAGTTGGCTGTCAGATTGAATTTAACATTTTAATTTAAACAGAGAAATCTGCTTACAGTTTAATTTTGATAAGCGCGAATACACCATAATTACAAATTCAAATACACTGATATAAAATTAATAGAAGTGGCATCGTTAGATAAGAAATTTTGACTTCTAATAATATTAAAAGCATTTTTATGTTTTCACAAACAAGTTTTTAAAGATTATCTTTTCTTTTTTGTATATTTGTTACTGAGAACACTTACAAATAGTTGTTATACAAAAAAGAAAAATTAATCTTGAAAACTTGTTCGTTCTGACAGAAAAACCGATTTTTTTTATAGAGATATACTGACATAGGATTCAAACCCAGGAAGGATCTCATGATTGACGATGACATAGACAAGCTGGAACAGCTAGGCACTAATATAGGACAAAAAAGAAAACAGATGGTTCATTTGGGTAAAGGAACATGTTAATTTTACTATTCTGTTAACTCTACAACTCTGTGGCGGATCGGAAAACTATCCTTACTACTTATTATAAATTTAAAAGTGCGCTTGTTTGTTGGTTTTTCCTTCAATCACGCAGCAATGGATCGACTTTAAAATCCTAACTCCACATGGGCTAACTCGCATGCAATATTAAGTAAAATTATATTAAAAGCCATTCCATTCAATTTTAAAGAATATTTACTCAATCTTTACAAACTAATAAATTGAAATAAATCGAAATAACTTAAAGGATCATACTAATCATACTAATATTATAAATACGAAAGTGTGTTTGTTGGTTTGTCCTTCAATCACGCCGCAACAGAGCTACGGATCGACTTGATTTTTTGCATGGGTATAGTTGAGGACCTGGAGAGTGACATAGGCTACTTTTTATCCCGGGAAATCAAAGAGTTCCCGAGGGATTTAAAAAAATAAATCCACGCGGACGAAGTCGCGGGCATCAGCTAGTATTATAAATGTGAAAGTGGGTTTGCTGGTTTGTCCTTCAATCACGTCACAACAGAGCTACGGATCGACGTGATCTTTTGCATGGGTATAGTTGAAGATGAGAGTGATTTATGCTACTTTTTATCGTGTAAAATACCGAGGAAGTTTCTGAGGGATTAAAAGTACGGACGAAGTCGCGGGCATCAGCAAGTCTCCAATATATTGTGTCACTTCTAGATTCCCTACACCCGCCGTCATGTAGGATTTGCCCGTCGCAAAGCTGAAGCGGATCAGGGGCTTTGTACGGAAGGCAACGCGCGAAACATTCACACTAATTGCGATACGATGCGACGCGGACCGTCGAACGCGGATTTGTGTCCGCCATTACGTGCAAAGTTTGGAATTAGTCTTTATTATTCAGCTGTGTTTCGCGTTGTTATTTATGGGTGTGTTTTGTTTCTAGCCTGATACATCGTTCTGCGTAATCGGCAAGATTGCTTTGAGTACCTAACCCATTCTTTAACGATGGGTTCCAAAGCCTAATCCTAAGGTTATAACTTATATCTTAGACATGAGAGTGTCTTATTTGGTTTTCCAACTCTATAGAATAGAATAGAATAGAATAAAAATGTTTTTTATTCAAATAAACTTTTACAAGTTTTACTTTTGAATCGTCAATGAGTCTACCACTGGTTCGGAATGCCGTTCCTGCCGAGAAGAACCAGCAAGAAACTCGGCAGTTGCTCTTTTCAAAATACTTTTACAATATACTTAATAGATATTATTCTATGTATGCAGAATTTCCACAATTAGGGGAAGTTCCACAAAAGCATACGTAATTATTTTTAATTATAATTCAACACATGTCAAGACGGGCAGACAGAAAGCAGCCCCATTGCCGCTGGTGGCACCCGTTCACGAGCATGACGCATGACCCAGCCATTGCTTCGCTCAACCATATTTTAGGGAACGTAACAACCCGCATCACACGACACCACCGCAGAAATGTTAAAGAGAGTGTCACATACTTAGGCTACCCATCTTAAGGCATCGAATTGAAACTAATATTCAAATCAAATACAGAGACAGTCATGGATCGTGATGTATTACCATCGTCCATTCCTCTCCCACCTTTGAGTGCTTCCTGTCGCAGAGGAGTGCCTATCATTGTACCCATGAACTGGTGGACATAGGTATCTTGCATGGATTTCCACAGGCCTCGGTCTTGCACCGCTTGAATCCAGCGGCTCTCTGTGACTCGTCTAATGTCGTCGGTTCACCTAGTGGGGGATCTGCCAACACTGCGCTTCCCGGTGCGGGTTCGCAACTCCAGCATCTTAGAACCAGCACTCCCATGAAGCCTAAGAATTACAAAAATATACCTACCTGATGTAATAAATGTGCATCTATTTTGGCCAAAATCAAACACGTGCCGCCAAGCGATCGTTTCGGCTCAAAGAAACCGATAATGGTTATGAGTTTAATTTAGATAGCCATACCCCTACCAAGTTAGCCCGCTGCCATCTTAGACTGCATCGCACCTTCAAGTGAGATCACAATTTGCAGCCAAGGACTATCTTATCATCGAATAAAAAAGTCCAAAACTTTAGTACGTGCATATCGACTTAATTTTCGGTATTCAATCAATAAAAGAGTTTATAGTCCTTCATGCAGGAAAAATAAAAATCGTTATGGACACGGAGTTTCTTATTGCCCCACAGAAACTATTAGCCAGAGAGTTACATTAATAGAACTGCATGTGCAATCTTCCGCTGAAAAACAAAATCTTATTTTCTCTACGTTCACAATTCGCTAACTCATCTAATTATATGAAAAATAATATTAAATTAAATTCAATCTCTACATTCCAATATCCTCTGTTCCTGCAATCCAGATAATATTATCTAAAATATTTTCAATAATATTTTCTCGACTCAATTACATCGGCCATAAACTAGCCAGCAATCTGATCAACCCTAATTCTTCAACCTATTAACCGCGAGCTTTATCTTAAACCCTCTCACGTCCACTCGAAAACTATTTGTCCAATCCTAAATAATTCCACCCGGAGAGAAAAACATCCAATTCTCTCAACGTCACGTAGCTTGCGTTTAAGTTTATCGTGTCCGCGTCCAGGAATTAGTTGCGACATTGATCGATGTTGGTGAGTTCGGCCGAAGTCGGTCTAATAGACCGCTTTCCGCATTTGAGGGTTGTGAGATACACTCGCATGATGTTCACTTAATTGGAGATTAAATTCCATTATGGCGAGGTAAATTTGGACAAAAACCTGAATTAATTATACCATAATCAAACTATAATACAAATAATAATAATTAATATTATGTTATTAAGGTCTTATATCTTTAAAATATATGTATGTAAGCAGTGATAGCCTAGTGGTGGGAACTGTGGTCTCCTATTCGGGGGGTCGCAGGTTCGATCCTGGGTACGCACCTCTGACTTTTCGGAATCAAGTGCGTTTAAGCAATTAAATATCACTTGCTTCAACGGTGAAGGAAAACATCGTGAGGAAACCTGCACATCTGAGAGTTCTTCATAATCGGTGTGAAGTCCGCCAATTCGCATTGGGTCAGCGCGGTGGACTATGGCCTATAACCCTACTCTGGAGGAGGAGACCTGCGCTCAGAAGTGAGCCGATTATGGGTTGCTAATGATGATGATGATGATGATGATATTATGTATATAAGAAAAGGCGACTTATTAACTGATTGACTGACTGATTGATCTATCAACGCACAGCTGAAATCACTGGATGGATCGGGCTAAAATTTGGTTTAGATACAGATAGCTATTATAATGTGAACATCCGCTATAGATTTTTGAAAATTTTTGAAAAATCTGAAGGGGTTAAATAAGGGGTTTACAAATCGAATATAACGTGTGCAAAGCCACGGTAAAATGTAAATTTTTAGTAATTGTCAAAAAAATATGAATTTCTAACGTATGAAATAATAAGGACAGAGAAAATTTTCTCCGTAAAATACACATTCCCAGCATAAATCAAAATCGTTACATTAATTTAAATTAAATTGTCCAGAAGTTCACACAATCGAAACATTGTGAATTTCTCATTACATTCTAAAGTACTAGCACGCGTTCCCATATTTACCATGTTTTATAATAATTTATGAGTGCTTCCCTTTTATATGTGTGATCCCATGCACGATCAATTGAGTGTTATAGAAACCATTAAACATCGCTAAATACAAGTCAACACGCCCTGTAGTTTACATTTCAATTTGATTTAAATCAGAGAGGTCCTAAACAAGTATAGCCTCTAATTACATTTGCTAAAGATACAATTTCCATTGCAAGTAAATCGCTTTTTCTTTCATCAAATTTTCAACACGCGTCTTCACAGATGAGTAGATTTGTGCCGTTTGTCATATTTAAAAGTCTAATCACAATACGTAATCCAAAGAATATTCTAGCGTGAGAAAATTTTTCTACAAATAAATAATTATATAATTATATTTTGTTATTTAAAATGTGAGTGGCATTCTTATTTAAATAATAATTATAAGCTGAAGAAGAGCCTCAGTCTATTTGGATTAAGATAAAATCTTAGCAGAATCTGCATTATAACGTAGAGTATCGACGTGTCTGAGCCACAGGTTGATATAAATAATTTTGATTTTGAATTAAAAAATCAAGTGTCCTTTGGTTTTATGACGATTGATTGAGATGGAGTTGAAATCTATCTATATATATAAAAGAAAGTGGTGTTAGTTACACTATTTATAACTCAAGAACGGATGAACCGATTTGGCTGAAAATTGGTGGAGAGGTAGCTTAGAACCAGGAGACGGACATAGGATACTTTTTATCCCGTTTGACCGCGTTTCCGTCAAGTCACTATAAAACGTGGTATAACAAAAACGCATCTGACATGGAATAACAAAACGCAAATGACAGTGGAATAACAAAACGTAAATGACAGCTAAACGTAATTTTGTCTTTGGTTAAGTATGGTAAAAAATTTGACAATTATAAAAAGTGTTATAATAAAGCATTACTGATATTATAAATGCTAAAGTGTGTTTGTTTGTTGGTTTGTCCTTCAATCACGTCGCAACAGAACAGCGGATTGATGCGATTTTTTGCATGGGTATAGTAATGGATGTAGTAGTGGTTCCTCAGACCGGGAGAGCTACTTTTTATCTCGGATAATGAAAGAGTTCCCGCGGGATTTTTTAAAACTAAATCTATGCGAACGAAGTCGCGGGCATCAGCTAGTTTTTATTAAATCAAAACCTATCTTTGAAAACGACGTTATAATATGAGAAGATTTAATTTGTTTACGCGGGAACCCAAAATTATAAGTTCGGATATTATGAGCACTGCAATTTCATTTATGTTTGTTAATTCTTACAAATATTGTATAAAAACTTTAAAGCAATTTTTAATTCTTTTTTCTTTTTATTGGTTAAGTTTATATAATCAGTGATTAAGTTGACTTTTATTAGGTTTCAATTAGTTTTAATTAGGTTTTAATTAGTCAATTATAATAAGTTGAAGTTGGCGGTTAGTTAGTCGCTTGGAATTTAATATAAAAATTCTTTGTTATTTATGAATACCCTCATATTTAATGTAATATGAAATTAATGAATCTCCAGTGGCGCAACGGTTAGGGTGCGGACTGAAAAATCGAACGATCGTCGGTTCAAACTACAACTTGCTCTATTGTGGCGCACATTTCTAACACAAGCTTCTTAACTTCCGTGCCTCTGAGAGCACGTAAGTCCGTCGATCCTGCGCCTGACCTCTCTCCGGTCGTGTCAGATTTCCGTCTCATCTGACTATGAGAGTGAGGGAATTGAGAGTGCACCTGTGTTTGCGCACACACTTCTGATGATGATAGCTATCTTATTAACTCAGTTCAAGCCTCCCCGGTTATATCCTATAACTGATACACTAAAGCAAGATTCGTAGATAGCTGGACATGCACAAATCATAACACAAGAAGTCTATTTCAATGTTCAATATTATCACTACGCCTAAAACGGATATGACTGAAGACACGTTATACTCGTACATCAAAGGCATTGATAGATACATACCGACAGTTTACTAATTGGATTATTCGACTGCAATATTAGTTCAATATCCTGACGTTGTCGTACAGTGACCCTTGCACCTTGGACAATCGATGGGTCCCCTCGCCTGAGGCGTACAGTGGGGTGGTGATGAGGCAGTTGTAAGGGTTGGATTTAGTGGGAATGTATTTATGAAAATATTTATATGTGATTTGTCAGATTTTAGACCTTTTGTACTTGAAATAATTTATAAATTGTTATTTTTTGATGAATTTCTTACTGACAGCAGGCTTGCGCTTGATGACTATCATGTACAATATTGAGATCTAGGTTGAATTACGAAGGACCTATTCACCCTTGTTGCCTTGAAGGTACTAAATTATAGGTGGTAGGAAGACACGGCCGTCAGATGAGTTTTCTATATTATCTTCATACGAATAATTTACAAAGGGACAATCATTTGACATTCATCATGAAACTATAAAAGTTATTTATTTTTAAACGACTCTTTCTAACCTTCTGAGAAAATTTTAAAATGCAAGATCAAACACATTGTACCCCATATCATAGAGAAGGTGTTCAAAATAATTATATTATTATGGATAGATTAAAGAAGGCGAATGACAAGCAACTGAGAAATGAATATACCTACTAAGTGCTCCCCAAAAAGCAAAAGCAAAAAAAAATACGCAGAGTTTATAATAATGCACATGGAACAAGACACTCAAAATAAAGAGAAACAGTTGGACAAAGTACACAAAGTTTGCCCGCGAATGAATGATGAGCTGAGTTCACGGGTAATGGATGGCTCGGCGCTTGACCGGCGCGATGTATCGGACGGAAATTTACATACATCTGCAAAGATTTATGATCCCACCGTCCGTGATTCTGTACGGGCAAACGATAAACTGGTAATGGGCGAAGTTGTGGTGAACGGGGTCCCTAATGGTTAACAAATCTGAAGAGGTTGTACATACAAGTGTAAATTTAAAAAAATATTTTTAAATGCAAGCTTTTAGTAGCTACATCATTAGACTCTGGATATCATCTAGGATCAGAGTACTTGTTATGACGAATCAAACGAGCCCAAACTCGATGGGGTTACGTCGTTTTATTCCGATAGCCATCTTCCGTCACCATCATCAGATCAGCTCCATGTCACAATAATATTGCATTGTCATCCGATTTACACATACATGCAAAATTTCAGCTCGATCAGAAACTGGAAAGTGGGTCTAATTCATCTTGCAAGATTTGACCCAAACAAACATTGCAAGTTAAATAATAGCTTGTAAAAATCAAATAAAATAAAGAAAGTTTAGTTTAAAAAGTTAAATTTAAAAAATTTAAAACATAATTTTGAACTATAGAACACAAATAATTAATAATAAAAAATATAAATAAAAAGAGAAATTAACCTGAGAAATAAGATGTAAGATATAGTACTTAAGTTAAAGATGATATTAAGCTTCAAAAAGGCAATATATAATTATAGGCTAAAGGTCGACACAGTTCAGTAGATAAATACTAACTAAATGTTTCTGACTTCTGTAGTATTAGGTACACTTAAAACATGATTGACACAAATCTTGTTTTACTAGTGATTTTATCTCTAAACTAAATTGGCACGTAGTACCTTCCTGTTCTGTTATATTATGACGTTGTGAAAAGGATGGCACTAATTTGAAAGCAGTGAATTTAGCATAGTTTAAATAACATAGCATTTAGCATAGTTTAGCATAGTTTAAGCTTTGAACAAGAGAATCACAATTATTTTTACTTATTATATTTTACTCGCATTTTACAAGTAACGCTTAGGATCTCAATTTGACGCCTTGACGATCTTATTACAAAATTTTAATGACCCTACTTTCAAGCGCTGGCTTCCCATTCTAATTGGCAGATTACCCTGACATCTGACGCTTTGTTTTTTAGCAATTCAGACAAGGATTTGATCGTGACTCGAGACTGAAAACTCTGAAGATAAGTCTCACGTAATTGCTCTCGTTTTTTAACGACCTTATCTGATTTTTCTGCACCGCTATTGATCCTAATATCATTCGAATTACAACTCTACGTCTCCTCAGTTTAAGTTGATATTTGTGAAGTAGTCGAAGGATCTTTTCACAGTTTCCAATGTGTGGACATCTATCAGGATGGACTGTGGACAAGCATTTTGTGGAATAGGAAATCGGGCGGTGGTCGCACCGCTTTATATCGTAGCGATTTACGGTGATATAATAGCTAGCAAACGGTTTAGAAAGATTTGTTCATTCCACGTTTGAATTTTAATCGGATATTTCAGTTTAAACCTGAACTTTAATTGGAATCTCCTTATAGGTTTTTTAAGAACTTTGCTTCTGATGCCATGCTGAATATGACTAATGCTTCACTTTCCACTCCAACTGTAAGCTTATGTAAAGAGTAGGTACGACACTAATGCTACATTACAATGTGGGATTTGAACCGTAGACCTTTCGGATTTCAATCCGCGCGGTTTTCAATCCTTGAACTGTTACGAGGTTATGTGAGTAGGACTTATTCACAAAAAAAAAACAACACAAATCACAAAACTGATCTAATACGGAACGATAGATAGGATCATAATATTAGTATATCAGAATTTATTTTGTTATTAAGTAATGATGACGTTTATTCCTCACCTAATTTTGCTCTAAAAAAGACGATTACTAAAAGTAAAGATACAAAATATTTTGTTGTAAGACCGATACCGTTTTGATATAATTATTGAGAAAATAAATTATGATAGTAATTATAGTAAAGTAAGTCCGTCAGCAAATATTAAGGTAACTTTTCCTTCCAGTCTTATCTGTGGTTGGCGTCTTAAGTAAACTCAGCACCAAATATTTAAATAATTCATACCCGAAAAGGGTATAGTGTATGCAATTAATACACATTACAATTGATCCGTGCAACATGCATTGTGTTATATGTATGACAGCAGCTACATAATGTTGGATTATAAATTATGTATGTTAACACTTTGAAAGCAATTACCAGGTTTCCATTACATAACTCAACGATATCTTACTTCGAGGTAGGCAAGTAAGGATACCAACTACCAACAAATTTGTTTATTATGCAGAATAAATACCTTGTGTAATTCCTTACTTATTGTCAGTCTATTGTTTTAGTATTTGTTTCTTATCTCTTACGTGTTATTTTATATTCTGGTGATCAATGATTTGAAAAATAATGTATTAATATATTTTTATAAAACTACTAGGTTTATCCCGCGGCTTCATTCACATTAAGTTCGATTTTTCAAACCTAATTTTACCCCCATAGAGATTGAATTTTCGAAAAATCCTTTCTTAGCTGATGCCTACGTTATAATAGCTATATGTAGGCCAAATTTCAGTCCGATCCATCCATTATTTTGAGCTGTGTGTTGATGCATCAGTCAGTCACCTTTTTGTTTTTGGTATATATTTAGTAAACCCACCAAAATACTGACCACGACCTAGGTTTAAGGTTATGCAACTACAAACAAAATACATTTAAATTAGTTGTAGAAGAGTACATAAATAATAAGCCTTTATATGAATTCTCAATTAACTTCAACTTACGAGTATATTCATAATCCTTATTTTTTTTTACAGGGGGACGGCGCGTACGCAGTCCCCACTACCAAAAATTACGCGTCCGAGTTATCCACATTAGGGATAATCGCAGAGGTCAACCCAGCCGCAGTGCAATGGAAGGGCCTCACTCTGGGGGAACCGCCTTCGTGATCACGGTGTCCCCTACGCCAGGTAAGTATGCTCTAAATTTGTTGCTGCGAGTATTTACAGTTCTTAGAACCGTCAGACTATAGCGTGATGTAGTGTACTAGTAGCGACATCTATCGGATGGTTTTGTCAACATTTTGTTATGGAACGGTCGTGACTCGTGAACAACTAACTGAAGAAACGAATGGTGTCATGCATGGTGATAGTGTGTAGTAGAATGGTACTTTTTAACAGCTATCAATTATAGCACGAACTGATTTAACTAAGACAGCGATAGAAAGATCATAATAATAATAATATGAGATTTTCTCACGAACATTACTTACTTATTTTTCTTGGTATCCAATAAATAAAATTCTATACTATTCTAAGACAGCTATCGATGATCTCCATGAAAAATAAATCAAAATACAAAACAAAGTTGCATACAAATAACGCCGACGTACACTGAAAGCTGACTCCACTACGTTTTATCATCCGAACCTATGTCCACTGCTCTAATAGCGGTCTACTGAATAATAATCAAACTCACATAAAATTTCAATAATGGCCCCGCTAACTGCCTCTGAATGCAAATCCCGGCGTATACGGTGCTAAGTAACTTTGTTCTGTAAGTTTTAATTGTTTTGCGGGGGCCCGTAAATTTTAACACTTCATTTATTTAACATTCATTCGATTGTCGTCGTCTGAACTTCGGTTTAGAGGATATTTCTTTTATCTTTGCATAATTATAGCGTAAAAAGGCATAAACATTAATTTTAAATTCAAAAATATTCTGCAAGGAAAGTATTAAAAACTTATCAAAAACTGAAGCAGTGTCAGTTAACCTAGTGGTTAGGATGGTCTCCTATTCGCGGGGTTGCAGGTTTGATCCCGGCACCCACCTTAACATTTCGGAGTTATGCGCGTTTAAGCAATTAAATATCACATGCTACAACGGTGAAGAAAAACATCCTGTAGGTTTCCTACCTGCACACCTGAGAGTTCTCCATAATGTTTTCAAAGGTGTATGAAGTCTGCCCATTTCCATTGGGCCAGCGTGATCTAACTATGGCCTACCCTTCTCTGAAAGGAAACCTGTGCTCAGTTGTAAGCCTTTCATAGGTTGCTGATGATGATGATCTAAACCGAATTGAATTTTATTTTAAAATAAAATAAAATACAGCCTTTTGATTTTCAGGTCATAAAATCTTAAGTAAATTGAGTAGATATTTCATGAACCAAAATCCCCTCGGTACTCTTCTTACGTTAAAGCTGAATTAAAAAGTAATACTTCTTTATATAAAGATTTATAAAACACACTTAACGTGATGTACAACGAATAAGCCCTGAGCATTGAGGTAAACAAACGGTAACGTTTACGTGCTGTAATGAGATTAAGCTGTAAAGTTACGACTGTTTACGCTGAAATGGAATAGGCACCATACAACCAAACTCAACTAGGCGCTCATTTAGCATCAGGGTTGCATCGAAAACTCATTGCACTAGGTATATATCGTGACACATCTACTCCGAAACAGTTCTATTATACGAGTAAGAGCTGTTATACACTCATGACATTAGATATAGAAAGCTTCGTATTAAAAATTAGCCCTCGATTTTTGTGGATAGCTATCAGAACACGATTTTGTTCCGCTTGTTTCCAGTCTTGTTTCCGTCAGTCTCCATACATGGCATCTCTCTTCTAATCGTGTGTCCACCTCCACCACCAAATGTCCTTGAGAAGTCTTCTATACTTCCTTTTCCTTTACTTTATGAAAAATGTATGAAGAACCCCAACTCACATTTTTGTCATTATTTTCATACCAAGGTATGCAAGATTCTAGTCTAGATTGAAGCATTCATTTTCAATGTTGTTGAATACATAAATTAGCTATCATAGAAACTATCACAATATTTTTGGACATGATGCTCTGACTGAAAATCATAATTTTGCCGCCAAATCCTACAAGAGGGTTTTGGAAAGAGCTCGCTTCAGTCGAACTAACCGCATCGGGCGTAAGCTAGCCTCTCACCCCAGTGGTAGCAAAGCTTTCTGGTCCCTCGCGAAGTCGGTTGAAGCGAGCTTTTGCCGTCCTTCTCTGCCGCCTCTGCAGAAACCAGATGGATCACTGGCTGTTTCTGCAACAGACAAGGCTAATCTTCTAGCATCTCTGTTTGCTGAAAACTCACGTCTTATTGCTGGAAACAAATGCACGCCCACCCTTCCAACTTGTGACTCCGTTATGCCGGAGATACGCATACACCAGCAAGAGGTTCTAAAAACTCTTCGTAACCTCGACGTGAGCAAGGCCAGTGGCCCTGATGGTATACCTGCAGTTGTCCTGAGGAGTTGCGCCCCTGAGTTGTCTCCTGTATTAACACGCTTGTTTCGTCTCTCTCTTGAAACTGCTCATGTCCCCAAGTCGTGGAAAGTTGCAAACGTGCAGCCAGTACCGAAAAAGGGGAGTCGTGCTGACCCGGCCAATTATAGACCGATAGCAATCACGTCCATCCTTTGTAAAGCTATGGAACGTGTGCTTAACAATAAGCTCCTGGCATACCTGGAAGAAAACGATCTTCTGTCTGACCACCAGTACGGCTTTCGGAAAAACCGGTCCACGGGTGATCTTCTAGTGTATGCCACACATACTTGGGGCGAAGCCATTGAGAAACAGGGTGAGGCACTCGCCGTGTCTCTTGATATTTCAAAGGCTTTTGACCGGGTTTGGCATGACAGTCTTCTCAGTAAGCTTCCGTCATACGGGTTACCCACTGGCTTATGTAGCTGGATATCTGATTTCCTGAGTGAGAGGTCATTTAGAGTTGTCGTTAACGGCTGCTCATCTGACCTAATGGCTGTCAACGCCGGTGTTCCTCAGGGATCTGTTCTGTCCGCAACACTTTTCCTGCTGCACATCAACGATCTTCTAAAGCCCGGTATCTTTGGGTACGCTGATGACAGCACTGTTACGGACAGATACATGTCCAGCTCTCGAGCCAGTGCTACTGAGATCCATGAGTATAGAGAGGCCATGGTGAATCGCATTAACTTAACTCTGAAGGAGGTGTCCGATTGGGGCGACGCCAATTTAGTTAAGTTTAATGCCACCAAAACTCAAGCGTGTTTATTCACTGCCAAAAGGAGTCCCTTTACCTTGACTCCAACTTTCCAAAGTGTGTCCATACCGATTAGTGACCATATTGAGCTCCTGGGCATAGACATCTCGCCCAACCTCAATTTCGGGAAATGCATCGAGTCAAAGGCAAAAACAGCAGCCAAAAAACTTGGTATCCTGAACAAGGTGAAGCGGTGCTTCACGCCTGAGCAGCGCCTGACTCTCTATCAGGCTCAGGTGCGCTCGGCCATGGAGTACTGCTGCCACCTATGGGATGGCTCTGCCAAGTACCAACTCGATGCATTACATTAGACTCGGTAGATCGCCGTGCCCGCCGAATTATAGGTGATCAGTCACTAACGCAGGCAAAAATGCTCAGTCTGCAGCACCGTCGCAATGTTGCCTGTCTATCGGTCTTCTATCGGATATACTTTGGAGAGTGCGCTCAAGAACTTCACAACCTTGTGCCCCCTTCACCGTTTTACCACAGAACTTCGAGAAATCGTGAGCGTTGGCATCCTTACGTGGTTGAAATCCAACCTGCTCGCACGAAACGCTTCTGTTCAACGTTTCTGAATCGAACCGCTAAGGTGTGGAACGCACTTCCAACTTCTGTGTTTCCGGCCACGTATAACCTCAGTACCTTCAAGGCAAGAGTGAATAGGCATTTTCTAGGCAAGCGCGCTCCAACCTAGACCTCATCAGTGCTGTCCAGCATTGATTGTCGTCAAGCGCATGCCTATCCTGCAATAAAAAAAAAAAAAAAAAAAAATAATGATCTCGTGATTTCTTGTTCAGAAATTTCGATTCTTTGAATAAGGAAACTTAATAAAAATTATTTTTCTCATTAATACTTTTCCATTTAGAGAAAACTCACCCATAAACAGAAACAAATCATGTGAACCAGCACTAAAATTGTTTACAGAGGTTCAATTCAAATTAGAAATCCAATTTTCGTGTCCTTTACCTAACAATAAAACAGTCCTGTACGAGACAAGCATTTATTCCAAACACTACACGAAATTTTGAACACAAAGTCCAGCTCATTGTGACCACGTTTTAATCAAATCCCGTACAAAACACAAAGAGACATTCCTTGAGCTCATAGCTTCATCATAATCCATTCCGTATATAATCGACCGAGCGAAGCGAAGGTCTTTGAGTTAACTAGGGCGATTTGCACTTGTCCGTCCGTCCGTCCGTCCGTCCGTCCGTCTGTCAGAGCCTTATAACTTTTGAATTACTGAACGTAATTACTTCAAATTTAGATATAATATGTAAACCGATGGCCTCCAGCCGAAAATGGCTTAAAAAGTTATAAAAATCTTTATTTCAGGGGGGCTCTCATAGAAGCGAATGCGAAGTAAAAAAAAAAGAATCGCGTTACATAAAATTGTTACGTATCATTTTAAAGATAATTTTGAACTGAGTACAAAAATATTTTTTTTTTAATTTTTCCCTTAAAATTGACGAAATGGGGGGCTTTCAAAGTGGCGATTTTATACGCTCGCTTGAAGACGCTCTCTAGAAAAATCCGCTATGGATTTTCAAACTGATTTTATGTTTTTAGGTCACTTATATCCTGTACTTGAACAACAAATACTAAAATTATATGAATATTATAAAGAAACGAGATTATTTAATTTTTAATGGGCGTCAGTAATTCATATAGCATCAACATAGCTTCACAATAATGCTAATAGATGGCGCAGTCAGTAACTATTCCCATGGAACTACGAGTTAAATTCAATGTTTGATAAATAATTCAATGTTTTCACTAACGTTCCCTAACCTTTACGGGCTACCTATAAGTTAGGTGATTGATGTTTTCTGTCAACTTATTTATCACGATCCTGTACGGGACACCTAAAAGGATATTGGGACGGATGTTAGGACTTAGGATTGTATTTAGGAGCTACCTACGTTAAGAGACTCCTACTTAGGGGATGATTTAGGTATGTTTGGTGAAAACGGGCATAATAATAATGTCAGTTTTGGTTATCATGTATCGATTGAATGAATAATCATGGGATACCGTTACCGCGAGGTCTCAGTTCGGGGCGAACCACTAGTATCATAATATATTTATTACAAAGCTGCTTTCGACCGTCTGAGGGAAACAAAGACGGCCTTTCAGAGTACTGCCTAAGCATAGTCCACTTTGCTGCGGGCAATACTGACCTGACCAGTTTAGGTCGAGCCCTGTCATTCAATTTATTGCCTTCAATAACGTTTAGCTGGCTTCGTAAAGTTAGGCACACCCGATACCAACATAAACTGGGTAGAATCCGGTTTAAACCAGATGTATGGGGAATGAACTGGTATATAAGGGGTATAGGATAGGAACTGAATGCGGTTTCCGTATATGAAACGGCGACATTTGATAGGTGAGGCCTCACCTCACCTAAGTGAGGTGTTGTTTAATATATCAATAGAATTAAAGTTAGAATATCAATAATGATGTCCGTGTAAAACCTCTAGTTGACCCGTTTTGCAAATTTTTACTTCTTTTATGATTCTCTGGGAGAAGAACATACAGTAGTGAGCCGTTGATGGGTTGCTAATGATGATGATGATGATGATGATGATGATGATGATAATGATGATTATAATGATGATTATAATCTATATATATAAAAGAAAGTGGTGTTAGTTACACTATTTATAACTCAAGAACGGATGAACCGATTTGGCTCAAAATTGGTGGGGAGGTAGCTTAGAACCAGGAGACGGACATAGGATACTTTTTATCCCGTTCGACCGCGTTTCCGTCAAGTCAATATAAAACCTGGTATAACAAAACTGCATCTGACATGGAATAAAAAAACGAAAATGACAGTGGAAGAACAAAACGTAGATAAATGACAGCTAAACGTAATTTTGTATTTGGTTAATTATTATGGTAGAAAATTATGGTAAAAACAATTATAAAAATTATAGTTTAACGTAATTGATAATATCATCAGTAATATGTTTTCTCTTTGAATCATCATTAACAATGCCGCGAGCAAGACGATCAAATGTTTCCTGCTACAAAGCTACGGATTGACGTGATTTATTGGATAGGTATAGTTGAGAACCTGGAGGGTGACAAAGATTTCCCGCGGGATGTTATGAACTAAATCCACGCAGACGAAGTCGCGGGCATCAGCTAGTGATTTATATCTAAATGGAAGCAGTGGTCTCCACATTAGGATTTTTTCAATGTCAAGATAGCCCAAAACTGCGATCTTATCTAACCGAGTAATCAGGTCACTTCGATGAGTTTAAGATGGAAGCGGGTTAATTTGGAAGGGATATAGCAGTATAAATGTAACCCATATCCCTAATCAGTTTCTCCTAGCCATCATATCGAAACATAGAATAGCTTGGCGTGACATTGTTTGAGGTTAAAGCCAAAATAACCAGAGCCTCCCCACCAGACCAAAAATCTAAGGATTCTCTGCATCGTGTAGTCACATTAGGGGAAACCCTTATATTTTTAGTAGTTTAAAACATTACAACAACTTATATTTTTGCCAGTTTTAATAATTTTAAGCTATTGCATAGCTTTTATCGCGGGCTTTGAACTAGGACAAACAGTTTGAGCGCGGCGACCGAATCAAGAAATTCCGTAACAAAAAAAACCTAACACCGTCGTTCAGTAAGGGTTCAAAATTTTAAAGGTTCACATTTAGCTCTGGCGCAGTGGGCGAGGGGCCGCTTTCTTTAGATGTCGCAGGTTCGAATCTCACTCGCGAAGTAAACAGTGACAGTGCGCTTTTCTTGTTTGTTTGTTTTTTAATTATTTTTTTGCATAATTTTTATTATGCAAAAAAAAATATTGCATAAATATTATAATTGCATAAGTTGATAAAAAATGCTATGCAATAGCTTTACCGCGGCAGTCCTCGAGTGCCACTTAATTTTTTTTATTACGAATTACACGTTCCAACTAAATTATTTTCAGATACTATAGAAAATGTCTGTATCTCTATTAATATTGAGTAACATGCCATCTTGGGTTAGTGAAAGCGATATGGCTACTATATTCCTGTACGTACATATATATTGTAGATAGAGATAAACATAAAATAGGAACCTAACATAAGCTCTGATCAATACCTAAGTTAGGGTTCAATGCTCATTAGGAATTAGAGAGTGACTGCCTATATGGCGGATAGCGACATTTAATTAGATCTGTAACCCGAGGCGAAATGGACAGATCGAGCGTGCTGCCAGCGATTTGTGTTTGATAAATGTGAATAGTTGAGTGGACATGGACTATATGCAGGATTAGATAGAAATTAGTATGTATAGAGGTTTACATCACAGAGTAAGGAAGGTATCACTCCTCATGCTTACGTTGAGAAGCAATGATAGCCTAGTGGTTAGGACTGTGGTTTCGTAGTTATATGCGTTTAAGAAATAATATCACATGCTGAAAACATCGTGAGGAAACCTTCACACCTGAGAGTTCTCCATAATGTTCTCGAAGGTGTGTGAAATCCACCAATTCGCATTGGGCCAGCTTGGTGGACTATGGCCTGTAACCCTTCTCTGAGAGTAGACCTGCGCTCAGTAGTGAGCCGTTGATGGGTTGATGATGATTATAAAGGCTTATGTTGAAAATGGAATTATAGATAGATTGAATATGCCCCAAATTCAATTTGGAGTCGCGAAGCTGAAGTGGCAATGGATGAGGAATATAGTTGGAAGACCGAAGAACCGATGGTTGTTGCTGAATTGCACCCTCTTACTGCAAGGCGCAGACGTATAGACGTAAATACTTACTATTTTACAATTTCAATTTACTCACTTTCGAGGGAAGCTGTAAAAAATATTAACTGTAAAGTATAGAGATGAAGTCAACATCAGTAATTGTACTAGTGGGGATGAGCCAACCGTTGATCACTTCAGTTTGATGCGTATTGTTACAAGCTTTTATTTAGTTTCACCTGTCCCAATGTTTGTCATCAAACTATGTTTGTCATCGAACTATGTTTGTCATCGAACTATGTTTGTCATCGAACTATGTTTGTCATCGAACTATGTTTGTCATCGAACTATGTTTGTCATCGAACTATGTTTGTCATCGAACTATGTTTGTCATCGAACTATGTTTGTCATCGAACTATGTTTGTCATCGAACTATGTTTGTCATCGAACTATGTTTGTCATCGAACTATGTTTGTCATCGAACTATGTTTGTCATCGAACTATGTTTGTCATCGAACTATGTTTGTCATCGAACTATGTTTGTCATCGAACTATGTTTGTCATCGAACTATGTTTGTCATCGAACTATGTTTGTCATCGAACTATGTTTGCCATCGAACTATGTTTGTCATCGAACTATGTTTGTCATCGAACTATGTTTGTCATCGAACTATGTTTGTCATCGAACTATGTTTGTCATCGAACTATGTTTGTCATCGAACTATGTTTGTCATCTAACTATGTTTGTCATCGAACTATGTTTGTCATCAAACTATGTTTGTCATCGAACTATGTTTGTCATCAAACTATGTTTGTCATCGAACTATGTTTGTCATCAAACTATGTTTGTCATCGAACTATGTTTGTCATCAAATCTTGCAAATTAAATTTGATCCACTTCCCGGCTAATGATTGAGCTGAAATTTTGTATTAATGTGTAAATCGCGTGACAATGCAATATTATGATGACATGGTGCTGATCTGATGATGGAGCTGGAAGGTGACTATAGGAACTTCGCAATGAAACGACACAACCTCATCGAGTTTGGGCTCGTTTGAATTGTCTTGACAAGTAGTTTGTCTTTCAATGATAGCCAGGGTCTGATGATGGTGCTGGAAGGTGGTCATAGGAACTCTGTAATGAAACGACGCAACCCCATCGAGTTTTAGGCTCCTTTGGTTCGTCTTGACAAGTAGTCTGGTTTTAGATGATAGCCAGCTACTAAAAGCTTGTTTTTTAAAAATAAAATTTTTAATAATATAAACACATTGATTGATGAGGTGTTATAGATTTTATTTTATTTTGTTTTAGTAGTATTTTAGTTTCAATTAGAAATTACAGTAGTATTTGCTCAGCTTTATTGTAAACTACACGATGCCCGAGACTTCGTCTGCGTGGATTAAGGATTTTTAATCCTCGCGGGAACTCTTTAATCTTCTAGGATAAAATATAGCCTATTTGTTAAACCTGGGTATGAGCTATTTTCTTTCTCGGTTCATTCGTTGTGACGGGAAGGAGAAACAGCCATTCATCCATCCATCCTCACAAACTTTTCATTTATAATATTAGTAGGATTAGTAGGAAGTAGGAGATAAAAATAAATAAATGAAAAATTAAAGATCAACCTATATATATAGCCCCAGACATTTCCACCAACTATATCACTATTTGCTATAACGAAACACTACCTATTCTCCCGTTGCCAACTTGTAACTACATCTGCCTCAATACCCCATAATCCGGGTCTAAATCACTCGTAAGAAGTCCGCACTTTATCTTCCCACGATGACAGTTTTATGACCCGGCGCGGTGTGAACACATAAAATATTAATACACAATTTGTCCGAGTGGCCGTCTGTTAATCTACTTTTATAGAGGTTCAGCTCGGATTAATTATGGCAAAAAGAATGCACGGAAACCAGTGGATTTGGGCATTTTTGGTGGTGAGATTGCATTTTGTTTGCTACTGACCTCAGTTAATACAGTTGCAGAGCTTAAGTACCCTTATTTCTGGTTAAAAATATAAATAAACTAGCTTTTTAAATAAATGCTTTTTCTTTCTTTCTTCCTTTTGTCCGCGACTTCAATCACGTTAAGTTCGATGTTTCAAACCCCTATTTTACCCCCTTAGGGATTGAATTTTTAAAATCCTTTCTTAGCGGATGCCTACGTTATAATAGCTATCTGTATGCCGAATTTCAGCCCGATCCGTCCAGTGGTTTGAGCTGTGCGTTGATAAATCAGTCAGTCAGTTAATCAGTCAGTCAGTCGCCTTTTTCTTTTTATATATTTAGAAGATGCAAAGAAAACGATTATGCTGCTTCTAGATTTCGATAAAAATTACTTATTTTTTTTTTATTGAATTACAGTTATTATTGACTTTGACCTTTCTATGATTGGTTTCCACACGTCATCATCATCATCTTGTTCTTTTTCCACGCTATGTGGGGTCGGCACAGCACGTCTTTGTCTTCCACTCGCTTCTCTCATTCGTCAACTCATCATCCACTCCTCTTACACGCATATCCTCTTTCACACAATCTTTCCATCGTTCTTGGGTCTTCTTCTACTCTTTTGTCCTTCCACATGCATTTATATAGAATTTCTACACGTATTACACTATAATATTTCTTTATAATACATTTTGCAGACAAGGAAGTCACTGGTCGTAATCAGCAGCCGCTGGATTGTTTTAAACTGGTTTATACAGTATGACGTTCGCATTCACCTCTTATTGGCCGACAACATCAGCAGCAGTACGCCATTAATTCAATCAATCACTTCAACTGAAGCTGCGGCAATAACCGATGCAGCTTTGCCACAATCGACCAGCAGAATTACATGTTGTGATGTGTTACACGACTACGAGATTTCTTTATTGTTATTTTTTTATATAAAAAGTATGGCAGAATATCTTCATCATTTAGCTATATTATTGGAACGAATTTTCTTTTCGGACGGTTTGGCGGATGGAGGCTAAGCGAAAAAAGTGTAAGTATTTTCCGTCACGACCCTTGTTGCTGTCGTATATTACACAAGTTCAATCATAGCTTTGGTGGCGTAGCGGCTAAATAAAGGAGTGAAACTATCAGTTCATATTAATTGGGTTTGAATCCTGAGTTCAGATCATGTCCTTGTTCTTTTTTTAATTTTTGGAACGAAGTTTTATAGAAGAGATATACCGAACAAAATATTGGCGGCAAAATTTATTGACGCCATCTATTGTGGGCAGCGAGAACTTGCTTGAACTTGCTTTAATATCTGCTTATTTTTTATGAGATGGTTCTAACATGTGGCGAGAGATGGCGTTGATTCTAAAAGGTTTAAAGGTCTAATGTTTTAAAAGGCACTTTGTTCTAACGTGGTCAGGGTCTAATAGATACAACTCATTCATTCATATCAAATCATTAAAGGCCTATTGGCATCAAAGGCTGCTGGGTACGAGCTTGATTGAGAAGAGTTTAGGTCAAAGACGACCACGCCGGCCAAGTGTGGATTTGGCAGACATCACACACCTTTAATATAATAATAATAACGTTTATTTTCCCAGAATTACAAATGATTTTATAACAGATTTGAACGATGATCCCGCAGAAGTATAAACTGTGTTGCGGTGATCATCGCCCTCCTCGTCCATTAAATAAAAGATTTATAATATGTAATTATTACAAAGTACAAGCAAAATTATATACTTACTCGTATTAAATAAAATAAAATTTAGAAAATTTAGAAAAAAGACAAATTTTAAAGTGTTAGATTGTGGTTGTAGATTGTTGACAGTGCATGTGCGTGTTTGCAATGTATTGGGTGTCAGGTAATTGGTGTGAGAGGTGAGTGTGTTTGGGTGTGAGTGAGAGTGAGTATGTGTGTGTGGGTGTGTGTGTATGTGTGTGTGTGCGCGCGCGCGCACGCGCACACACACACATGTTTGTGTGTGTGTGTGTGTGTGTGTGTGTGTGTGTGTGAATGTTAGTGGAATAGTGTAACATTTATTGACTTAGCTTTACAAGGACTTCCGTTTCATCATAAGTGAGGGCTCGAAGCCATTCTGAACACTTGTGTTTGCATTTATCTAGTGTTAACGGATATATATTTAGTATTTTATTTGCTCGATTATATATTAAGCCACCAAAATAAAAATAATGCCGACCGGCAACAGCGGTCCGGCGAGGTCTGTGGGCGCAAACCATATGAGTTCTCCGCTTCATAGTAAATAGGTTAGGATCGTAGGTCAGTTCAGAATGTTTGCGTAGCACCGTATGCAAGATGAACAATTGCCGGACTGTGAGCAGCTGGCAACTAGAATATAGCTCAGCAGTAGGAAAGAGTATGGGCTTACCGAGCATTACTTTTAAAACTGCCCTCTGAGCTCTTTCAATCCGTAGCATAAGCGTTTTTGGTGAACCACTAACTTTGAGAACATTATGGAGAACTCTCAGGCCTGCATACCTGAGAGTTCTCCTCCATACCTTACGATGTATTCCTTATTGTTATTTTACTTGCAGGTACTCGCACATATTATTCTAATTCAGATAACGCAATGTTAGTTACTAATTGAATAGTAATCTAATTAGTAGCAGTACGGCCAGCGATCAGAGCAATTTAATCGGAATGCTGCGTGTCGCTTCTTCCTAATTAGAGCTGACATCTGTTGACAGCTGAAACCGAAGTACTAAGTACCGACGGAGAACACTGTACGTATCGATTACAGTAACCCTTTTGCATGATTAAAGCCTTAATAAAGAGACCTATGTCCAATGGACGTCTGTCGGAAGAAAAATTTTATAATTCAAAAGTAACTCTGTCTGTCTCTCTGATAGTTACCTTTACACGCTTAACAGCTACTCCGATTTCGCAAAAATTTGGCAACGAGATAGCTTGCATTTAGTATTTTTGTCCCGTGAAAGCAAAGAGTTCCACGGGATTTTTACAAACTGGAAACAAATACGGACGAAGTCGTTGACTTAGGTATTTCATAATGCTTGTAGTAAATTTTTCGCTTTTAGAGCACGTTTTATGATTGCCTTCCAAAGAAGTTAATATGTAAGTTACATGCGACCGAAGCTTAAACATATTATACTTAAAGCATGCAAAAATCTATTCAACTATCTATTAGAACAGGCTCCATCAAGTCTTTGAATCGTACTCAGTTAGAATTACTAATAAAATCAGTAGGTTAATATACCTACGACAGTCAATTAATTTCCTTCCAAAAATTAAATGATGATAGTTTTTGAGCAGAACATGATTTCATTTTCATCAGGACCCAAGTTAATATTGCGTATTTAGGAATTTGGCACTAATCCTCTCTAAATTTATATTAACGGGAATACAAATTAACACGTAAACTCCCTAAAATTTGCATGTTTACCGCACCGGCCATTATTCGATTTGGCCGGTTAGGTGATAAATACATTGTCACTTAGCGCGATTAAAATCGATGAAACATCGGCCGACGCTCGCGAATTTGTTTTAATAGCGGCCGAGGCAATAAAGTCGGATTACTGCCAATTCTGTCATAGCTTTTTATTAAGATCGTCCAGTATTCCGAAATGAATATTTTTCTCGTATTGTATCATAATTTTATTGACATTGAGTGTAACTAATGCGTTGTTTTTCTGTTTGTGTCAATTCAATTTCAATCATCAATGAATGTTCCTGCATTTCATTCATGTCGCCGGCCTATTATTGGGCACAGGCAACAAATGAGAAGGCTTTTGGCCACCACGCCGCCGCCGGCTGATTGATTGAAAGGTGTGTTTTGAGGCTTTGAAAATAATATGCAGAATCTCAATGCAGGTTTCCTCGTGATCTTTTCCTTCGGTGTTTAAAACAGATGATATCTAACTCTATCTCTCGCACATTCTAATAATATTTTCAATGATTGTTAAAATCTCAGATACTTTTGACAAAATGTGGTCAATTATTATCTTCGACAATTAAATTACGGATATTTTAAATATAGCTTTATTATGATATACCTAGATTTTGATAGAGAAAAAGGCTCGCTCCTTTTCTCTAACTACTATTAACTTTTATCGGTCTTATTAATTCTTAAAAATTTTCTAAAAAGTATAAGTAGATTTTTACAATCATTGAAAATATCAAAATGTGCGAGAGAGAGGAATAAATAATTTTAAAATAAATGATTTTGAATTTTTAGAATTTTGAATGCGAAATGTAATTCCTCCGCTTATAACCATCAGCAGAGTGTATTGATGATCAATAATTCTATGATGACTAAAGACGTTTGTGTATGGGCAAACATGTCAAATTATAGCGAGGAATAAACACGATAAAAGCTTGTACTTATACAGTCTCCCACTAAATATAAACAGTTTATATCTAAACCCTCCTGAAGGGGTTAGAGGCAATGAAAAGTTTATGCTAATAGCACCCGATACGTTCAAGTTTAAGATGATTGCGGTAGAACGCGAAGTTATTCTCTTTGACTATACGGTTAAGTGATTTTCACTCAAAGCCATTACTTTTATAATGGTTAAGGTAAACAGACTGTTACTTGTAAAGGGTTACAAATAATAAACTTGTATTAATATTACCTTATGATCGTACATAAATATTAATCATCATCATTCATCATCAACCCAGCAACGGCTCACTACTGAGCGCAGATCTCCTCTTAGGCTGAGATCTATAGATCGTACTCTGGCTCTGCTCAAGACTCAAGATAGAGTTAAAATGAGACACAAATATGTCCTGACATAAATCTGTCTTGTTTTAACCCAGTTTTGAGTCTGAGCCGAGTGAGAGTGCCATCTATATAGATCTTCACTTAGAGAAGGGTAAAAGGCCAAAGACCACGCTGGCCCAAGGCGAATTGGCGGACTCCACACATCTTCGAGAACATTATGGAGAACTCTCAGGTGTGCAGGTTTCCTCACAATATTTCCCTTCACCCTTAAAGCATGTGATATTTAACTTCTTAAACGCACATTACTTCGAAAAGTCAGAGGTGCGTACCAGGCATCGAACCTGCGAGCCCCGAATAGGAGACCACAGTCCTAACCACTAGGCTATCACTGCTTCTTTATTAATAAGATGGCTTAATTAGTTTAACCTGGCGTATACTAAGTAGCAACATTATCCTTGAGAAAGTTCTGTGAGTTCTAGGTTCAGGTGTCGGTAACTCACGACAGCTTACACAACTTACGACAGTAACTTCAGAATCATTACAATCTTACGGTAGTAAGTAATACCTACTATGTTTATGGTTACAATGCATTGATCTGCCAAAATTGTATGGTGATGTCAAACATGTTTTCCGGTAAGTTTCCCATCCATTTAAAATGTCATCATGTCATGCCCTAGTCTGATTGTATCCTTACTAATATTATAAATGCGAAAGTGTGTTTGTTTGTTGGTTTGTTGGTTTGTCCTTCAATCACGCCGCAACAGGGCTATAACGGATCGACGTGATTTTTTGAATGGATATAGTTGAGGACCTGGAGAGTGACATAGGCTACTTTAATCCCGGAAAATCAAAGAGTTCCCGAGGGATTTTAAAAACTAAATCCACGCGGATGAAGTCGCGGGCATTAGCTAGTATATTATATTTCGCCAGTAGATTTTTTCCTATAACTTTTGATAGGTATCACTTTGAATGCGCACTTAAATGTTACTTCAGGGAGCACTACATCTTGCGGAGATTTGAGAACAGCACAAATGTACCGGCGACAGCATTTGTATGAAATTTACAATGCTTTTAGTTTCACTCCACTGGGCGGCTTGCACGTTTGCAAGCGATACATTTTGGAAAATCAGAATGTACAAAATGTTTGATGCGGCATGTTTAAATGATTATGACCCCATATAAATAAACTTGGAAATTATTTTCTAACAAGTTTTGCCTGCAATTTAATACGCTTGCAGTAAGTTTTTTTTCATTCCGCAAGAACTTTTCGACCGAGCGAAGCGAAGGTCTCTGAGTTTACTAGAGCGATTTGCACTTGTCCGTCCGTCCGTCTGTCAGAGCCTTATAACTTCTGAATTACTGAACGTAATTACTTCAATTTTAGATATGATATGTAAACCGATGGCCTCCAGCCGAAAATGGCTTAAAAAGTTATAAAAATCTTTATTTCAGGGGGGCTCCCATACGAAATGGGGGGCTTTCAAAGTGGAGATTGTATTCGAGGCTAGATCTCTAAAACCACTTTGTTTTAAAACTTGAAACTTACACATAATTTGAGTTATATTCTGTACTTGAACAACAAATACTAAGATTAGATAAATATTATAAAGAAACGAAATTATTTGAGTTTTAATGGGCATCAAGGTTTTTAACAAAACTTCACTATACTGTTACTAGATGGCGCTGTCTTTAATATTGTAAATACGCATCCCATCCACGAAAGCAGATGACGAATGACGTCATCAGATTCGGCGCGTTTTAATTACAATATAATATAGTTAAAACTACCTTATGGGAATTATGGGATACCGCGAGGTCTCAGTTCAGGGCGAACCACTAGTTATATATTATAATAATTAATTATATATTGCTTCTATCATTCTACGAGTCTTCAACAATATTCATGCAATAAATCACGTCGATCTGTAGCTCGTTTGATGCGTGATTGAAGGACAAGTCAAGAAACAAAAAACTTAACTTTTGTGTTAAAAATAGTTCAATTTATTTCCCAAGTAGTGGCTTTTAGGCGTGCCAACTGGGCTCTGATTGTTTGGCCAGTGTCGATTCAAAATTTTTCTCACAATAGGAGTAAAATCATAACTAAGAAAAAAACAAGATTCAGCAAAAGTTAAAAGAACTTAACTAAAATTAGGTCACGTGACGTATTTTTTTGTCCTTTTTCCATAAAATTAATATTATAAGTTAGCACTTTATTTCAAAACAAAAGCAAACAAAACATATTATAATCTTAATATATATAAATTACGTGTCACGTTGTTTGTCCGCAATGGACTCCTAAACTACTAAACCGATTTAGATCAAACTTCGTAACTATCTGTAATTTGGTCCAACTTGAAAGATAAGATAGTTTTTTGATTATGATAGTTTATTTGTTTTATTTATATAGATAAGTTGGCGGTACGAAGTTCGCCGGGTCAGCTAGTAATATAGATGATTATTGCTCTTTCAAGTTTTAGGAATGAGTGCCTTATCCATACTCTTTTTTATTATCCTTGTATTAACGTCAGCGGGAGCAAAGGGGAAGACGTAGATTTTCTTATGCCATTAACATGTATATTACCTTTAATTTATAGCGCAAACCTTTTTGATGGGACGACAAACGTTTTATTTGCAATTTGTTCACAAATACCCTCGAAAACCATTTTCTGTTTTCAACGTTTGCTCGGCTCGATTGATACAATAATGGATTCTATATTCAGTGGCTGGCATGCAATTGAATTTATGTTTGTTGTGTTTTAGATATATACTGATCGACGATTTTATCTTGTGGGTGTATATACTCTTTTTTTTAAGCTATTGCATAGCTTTTATCGCGGGCTTTGAGCGCGGCGATCGAATCAAGAAATTCCGTAACGAAAATAAACCTAACACCATCGTTTCAGCATAGAGTAGGTATATTAATTTCAGTTCGGCAGACTTCGGCACGGTGTTTGTGTGCGTGCGACTAGAAAATGCTATGCAATAGCTTTACCGCGGCAGTCCCCGAGTGCCACACGTATTTTTTTTTTATTTGTACGTAAAATCAAAATCCTACTAATATTATAAATGTGAAAGTGTGGATGTTTGGATGTTTGTTACTCAATCACGCAATAACGGCTGAACGGATTTGGATGAAATTTGGCATGCATGTAGCCTTTGACATGGAAAAGAACATAGGCTACCTTTTATCCCGATTCCTTAAGTAGTTCCCGATGGAAAATTGAAATTTTTTTACGAGCTAAGCCGCGGGCAGACAGTTTTGAAATTTGGTATGCATGTCACCTATGCTATTGAAAAGGCTATACTTTCTATACCGGTATATACTTTCTATACCGATCTCTCAAATAGTTCCTGTGGTAAGATTAAAAATTGTTAACGAGCGAAGCGAACCAGTAATTCATTTTTATATCATTCTAGCTTTATATTTATAGCGGCGCAAGCGATAGCATGGGTGTAAATTTTATTCCATTTTTTATTACTTTCAAATTTATAATTTTTTTTTGGATACAATTCTGACGTCCACGCAGACGAAGTCGCGGGCAGAAGCTAGAATATTACAAAGGTGAAAGTTTGTATGTTTGTTACTCAATCATGTCGCAACGATTGAACCGATTTGGCTGACATTTGTTACAGATAGATTGTAGTCTGGAATAGCACATAGCCTATGTGACATAGGCTACTTTTTATCCCGGGAAATAAGAGAGTTCCCGCGGAGTACAAAACCTTAATCCACGCGAACGAAGTCGCGGGTATCAGCTAGTATATTATAATTTCAGAGAATAATTAATTGCAACTTTAAGGACTGTAAAAAATGATAATGTGCTTTAATATATCACTTGCTTTAACAGTGAAGGATAACATCGTAAGGAAACTTGTGCCTGAGAGTTAGTTCTCCATAATGTTCTCAATGATCAACACGCGAATCATGCGAAACTGGAGTGGAAATGGGCGGGGCACATAGTTCGAAGGGCTGATGGTCGTTGGGGTCCCAAGGTGCTGGAGTGGCGACCCCGCACCGCGAAGCGCAGTGTTGGCAGACCCCCCACTAGGTGGACCGACGACATCAAACGAGTCAAGACAACAAGACCAAGGCCTATGGAAGTCCATGCAAGAGATGTTTGTCCAGCAGTGGACGCCTATCGGTTGATAAAGAAGAAGATTGTTCTCAAAGGTGGCCTCCACATCTAAATCCTAAATCCATCTCATTCTGCGAGGAGATCTATTCCCAGTTAGTGGGCCGCGATGGGTTGAGAATTGAGATGATAGAAATAGATGAATGATATTTAAAGCTGCTATCTCTGCTTATTGTATGCTAGCTGATGCCCGCGACTTCGCCCGCGTGGATTTAGTTTTTAAAATCTCTCGGGATCTCTTTGATTTTCCGGAATAAAAAGTAGCCTATGTCACTCTCCAGGTCCTCAACTATACCCATGCAAAAAATCACGTTGATCCGTAGCCTTGTTTCGGCGTGATTGAAGGACAAACCAACAAACATACACACTTTCGCATTTATAATATTAGTAAAGAAGTAAAAATGTATTTGGCTGTGGTTAGCTATTCCTTATAATATCTTTAAGAAATCATCAGTACTCATTATTTCCGATGCATTAGCCAGTCTCTTATTTTCAATTACTTGTTCTTACCTACCTTAACTCTTCATACTGTTTTAAATTCTATTTTGAACTCAATTCTGACCACTTTAAGATCCATTTTTTATTTCAAATCATCATTAAGGCTGCAAGCTTTATGCAATCAGTTTTCATTTAGCACAATATTACCTTCAATTTGGAAATGGCGCCGAGCGGAGCAATCAGTAGAAATACGAAATAAACCATTGTGAAACTGTAAGCAGCCGTCCAATTTAAATTGAACTTCGACTACTTGTAATAAATTTGCGGATCCTTAAGGTTTTGTATGAGACGGGTCTTAGACGAGTGTCTCGGTAATATGGTTGGGTTTTACATAAAATAAGGAAAATGTTCGGAGCATATTTGGAAGGAAATCTCGAATATCACTTAGCTGGAGGAGTTATAACAATAAATTCGCGATAACATTTCCATACGGGCGTTTGGTTCGCGAAGGGTGATTCTGTAACGGGTCGCTTAACACGTTAATGCAGGCTCTTGTAAGGCTTTCCTGTTTTTTCCTTTCCATTTCTAGCCATTTTTTTCCTATCGGAATATTCTCGCTTCATACGGTTATTAAATTTCAAAAGAGTGCGTGTGTAAGTGGCAAGCGTAGAACTTCCTTCTACACTAGCATAAAGATTTCCTAATTCCAGTAACTTTATATGGTGAAATATTATTACTGCGAAAGTGCGTTGGTTTGTCCTTCAATCACGCCCCAACAGAGCTACGGATCGACGTGATTTTTTGCAGGGGTACCTATAGTTGAGGACCTGGAGAGTGACAGGCTACATTTTATCCCGCAAAGTCAAAGAGTTCCCGAGGCATTTTAAAGGCTAAGTTCACGCAGACGAAGTCGCGGGCATCAGCTAGTATGGTCCATTTTAGGGCCGGTTTCACCAACCTAAATGAAGTCTTTATCCCAGCCTAAATTTAATATTTTGCCAGATTTTCGATACAAAAACTGAACACCCAATTCCTCGGTTACGCTAGACTTGACGTTGATGCAATGTGCTAATTTAACCATCACATCACCGAGAAACGTTTAACAGAGGAATTAAGATATTTTGGTTAATTTTCAATACAAAAACTTTCAGAACATCCAATTCATTCCTTTGTTAAGTTATTGGCGATGGTGGCTCTCTCTAAATGAAAGATGTAAGAGCTCTAAAAACTCAACAACTGTTAATTATTATTTAACTCAAAAATTACAAAATTTATGCAACAAATAAAAACCGGCCAAGTGCGTGTTGGGCCACGCGCAGTGTAGGGTTCCGTAGTTGCAAGTCACAAATATTATTGCTAACCTAGGACAGTGCTTTTATTTTATTTATGAATATTGAATATATTTGAGTTCCATGGTTTAAATGCTATAATATACTACAAAATATGCAACTTACACTACGTGTAATATCTAACCTAGAAAAAACAGATAATATACTCGACTACTTAATTAACTTATGAAGTTATGAACCCTACTTAGCCGTGATAGTTTTAATGTATCTTATAAACATCCATTTAGCTGGCAGGGGGGATTCTTGACTCTAATAAAATTTAGAACTTTATAAATATCATATTTCATAAACACACACACATTTTTGAAAGACCTATTCAACTACACCCCACATTATGGGATAGAAGAGATAAAAAAAATTGATCCCCACTTTACATGTAGGGGAGCTACCCAAAATAATTTTCTTTTCACAATTTTATTTCACCACTTTGTTGGCGTGATTAATATTTATACCCTTATCATATTACAGTTTTCTAGTACCAATAGTCTCTCAGCTAAACCGCGACATGGACATGGACGGACGGACAAGGACATGGCGAAACTATAAGGGTTCCTTGTCTACTACGGAACCCTAAAAAGGCAGAAATCAACTAATTATTAATTTCGTGAGCCGAAGCAAATACCTGTGCCCTATGGCAGATATTAAAAGGATATCTCCTAGCATTTTCTGGAAAGTTCAACACAAATTAATATCAAATTACAAATAGCTGTCCTAGGTATCAAGTGGAGCTTATCAACCGACGCCATTTTTAATTCGAGCCCCGAACTCAATGCCATCTTTTCGCTGACTTATCACTCGTATAAAGAACGAAACTCGAATGAATATAAATGATATGAACATCCGAACCGCAAAGGAAATGACCGGGAGATTTGTCATTGTCAAATTTGAATACAGAACGGATGTGAGAAAAACGAACGTCATTTGAAACAGACTGGTTGGTCTGCGGTCTACGGCGAGATTATGTTGTTTGTGTTTTGTTATTTTGGCACAATACATCTTTGTATCTGATTTATACAATACACTTTAAATAAATGATCTAGAGTTGATTGCAAACTTCTTCTACAAGATTTCGTTCCTAAACAAAAATATAGGACGAAATAACAAGCAATCTATTCGTATTAATATAACAAAAATCCCTGGTTTTGAACTTAGTTACTTAATTAATTACTTACTTAATTACTTGTCGTGTGATGCGGGTTGTTACGTTCCCTAAAATATGGTTGAGCGAAGCAATGGCTGGGTCATGCGTCATGCTCGTGAACGGGTGCCACCAGCGGCAATGGGGCTACTTTCTGTCTGCCCGTCTTGACATGTGTTGAATTATAATTAGAAATAATTACGTATGCTTTTGTGGAACTTCCCCTCATAGTGGAAACTCTGCATACATAGAATAATATCTATTAAGTATATTGTAAAAGTATTTTGAAAAGAGCAACTGCCGAGTTTCTTGCTGGTTGTTCTCGGCAGGAACGGCATTCCGAACCAGTGGTAGACTCATTGACGATTCAAAAGTACTTGTAAGTTTATTTGAATAAAAAAACATTTCTATTCTATTCTATTCTAATAGCAGGGATTTGGGTCCTAACTCCATGCAGTAGTCTCAAGGTGGTTTTTTTTGGTTTACATTCAAAATAGAGGAAAGGGGCATACGTTTTTAAGAACGAAGATGTGCACATGGGTAGACATTCAAAATAATTTTTTTATTTAAATTTAAATAATATTACAATAAATCTGAGTTTGCGATTGTTAAATCTCAAACCAATAGTAGATTCGTTTATTAACTTCACCGAATCATGTTCGCTTCCGAGATTGATCTGAGCAGTATTTCTTTCCTTTTTTTTATTTTTATTTTTTTGTTGTCTTATGTTTTTACTAAAAAAGAAATAATCTTAAGAGCCTGTTTCACCACCTTCATGTAAACTTTAACTGACGAATAAATGTTATATTTTGACAGATTGCCCACACAAAAACTGTCAAAACGTCAACTTTATTCTTAATAAGAAAAGGCTTTAGGCTAACTCAAATGATTGATAAGATCACTACAAAAAAAGTTACATGCGTGAATAAAAACTCGTTAAACAAAACAAAGCTATTACTCAATTTTGTTGTGATCATTTTGCTTTATAAAATGAAAACCTATAAATAATTTATTTCAGTTGTTTTGTATGAACGCTCCTATATTACCACCAAGTCAGTATTTCAAAATGAGAATGAATTATGTACGTCATAATTCCTGTAGGATTTTTGCGCGGAACTCATCCATTATTTAAGCGCACGAGGCTTTAATGTTAGATTTACAGTTTCCCTTTGCCAATGCGTCGTGATCGAGTATTTGTCATTCTTGCGAGTTATTGTAGTTCTTTTTCGCACCTGTGTAGTGTGTACCTTTCTGCTTCTAAACATTTTCATTGAACTGTTTTGGATGGAATACAAATAAAAGTCCTCCTTTTTTTGATCTATTAACAATGGTGATAGCCTAGTGATTAAGACTTCTGCCTTCTTTTCGTAGTTGCGTAATTCGATCTCAGGCAATCATCTCTTTCTTTTTGGAGGAATGTGCGTTCACTTAACAATTAATTAAATATATCACATGCTTTAACGGTGAAGGAAAACATCGTGAGGAAACCTGCACACCTCCAAGTTCTCGATAATGTTCTCAAAGGTGTGTGAAGTCTGCTAGTCCACACTTGGACAGGGTGGTGGACTATCATCATCATCATTATCAACCCATCATCGGCTCACTACTGAGCGAGGTCTCCTCTCAGAGACGGGTTATAGGCCATAGTCCACCACGCTGGCCCAATGCGAATTGGCGGACTTCACACACCTTCGAGAACATTATGGAGAACTCTCAGGTGTGCAGGTTTCCTCACGATGTTTTCCTTCACCTTTCAAGAATGTGATATTTAATTTCCTAAACGCACCGACTTCGAAAAGTCAGAGGTGCGTTCCCGGGATCGAACCTGCGACCCTCCCGAATAGAAGACCACAGTGGTAACCACTAGACTATCACTGCTTAATGTGGTGGACTATGGTCAGACTATAATTCAAGGCTGCTACCGCCTCGAGTACCGTAACTGCTGTGCTGTGGAGGAGCGAGGCGCTTAACCTGTGACTGGCTCTGCGAACTCTCGGGGGCGTGCGGAAGCGCTTTTTTCAGGCCAGTGCTGACTGTATATTACTTAGAAGGAAGGAAGAGAGGAATTAAATGGCTAGAAACCAGAACCTCTGACTTTTCAGAGTCAAGTGCGTTTAAGCAAATAAATATCACTTGCTTCAACGGGGAAGGAAAACATCGTGAGGAAACCTGCACACCTGAGAGTTCTTCATAAAGGTTCTCGAAGGTGTGTGAAGTCCGCCAATTCGCATTGGGCCAGCGCGGTGGACTATGGCCTATAACCCTTCCTGTGAGACCTGTGCTCAGTAGTGAGCCGTTGATCGGTTGCAGCTGATGATGATGATGATGATAACGAAGAAACGAGCAGGCGGATCACTTGATGTTAATTAATTACCGCCGCTCAAGAATATTTTGGCAACGGCATAGGAACTGCCCAATCATTGTTCTTGAAAAATTTTATGTGCAAACAATTACAATATTATATTATATTATGTATTCGCTTCTAACAAATTTTTTTTTAATAAATTTTTACAACCTTGAGGCTCATCTTACAATAAAACTTATGGTCCTTTGAACAACACTTAAAAAAAATTTAAAACATGCGGGTCCATTGTTACTCTATTGCGGGCAAATCAATCAACTCTCATCTCTGTGATCTGCATAATTAATTAACTTGCTCCAGTTTATATATTGAGATAATTAGCAGCGAGATGTGCCCCATCTTGCTGCCAATTTAGAGAGTTGGTACTGGACAAAATAATAAGATTCGTCTAGAAGTTAAGGAGTAAGATTAGGAAAAAGGATAAAAGTTTAAATACTGTAACCTGACTACGGAAAAATGATTTTATTCGTTTAAAATGTAGCCTATGTCACCAGGACTACCATAAAGAATCGATTGAAACCGCATTCATCAAAATCGGCTCAGTAGGTTATTCGCTACACCAACAACTTCCATACAAAAATTTCCATCTTAAATCTATAATCTAATAACAGTATGTTAGTCAATTAAAGGTATAAAAGGTTAATTATAACTAAAAAAAAAAAAGTTCAGTGTTTAATACTCCTATTACAAGCAATATTTTTTTGAATTAAATTAAGTTATTGTTAGAAGTATCCATAGATCCATATTGATAGAAGTATCCATAGATTTAGAATTGGTAGTCGCTTCGCACCTTATATCTTCTTCTTCGTCACTCGACACTTCGACACTCTTGGCAGAGCGGTCGTGGTCATCGCGAAGTGACGTCTTTAGCGGCAGATGTGATTCGCCTCACCTTATATACTAATAATCTTCTTAATGTATATAAACTAGTGGTTCGCCCCGAACTGAGACCTCGCGGTAACGGTATCCCATGATTATTCATTCAATCGATACATGATAACCAAAACTGACATTATTATTATGCCCGTTTTCACCAAACATACCTAAATCATCCCCTAAGTAGGAGTCTCTTAACGTAGGTAGCTCCTAAATACAATCCTAAGTCCTAACATCCGTCCCAATATCCTTTTAGGTGTCCCGTACAGGATCGTGATAAATAAGTTGACAGAAAACATCAATCACCTAACTTATAGGTAGCCCGTAAAGGTTAGGGAACGTTAGTGAAAACATTGAATTATTATGTAGGTACTAACGAGTGAAACAGGGTTACGGGCATCTGTACAAATCGTCATCTATCGACGCGAATAGAAAATATACAATATTTAACTAAAATTTAACTAAAAAATAATTTTAATTGAATAATATGGTACAAAAAAAATTACAATACAATTATTGTATTATAATAAGTAACTAAATAATAATGGTCGACGCAAAACTGTTTTTGGGATAGGTCGTTAGTCGTAACTCGTAGTTCCATGGGAATAGTTACTGACTGCGCCATCTATTAGCATTATTGTGAAGCTATGTTGATGCTATATGAATTACTGATGTACATTAAAAATTAAATAATCTCGTTTCTTTATAATATTCATATAATTTTAGTATTTGTTGTTCAAGTACAGGATATAAGTGACCTAAAAACATAAAATCAGTTTGAAAATCCATAGCGGATTTTCCTAGAGAGCGTCTTCAAGCGAGCGTATAAAATCGCCACTTTGAAAGCCCCCCATTTCGTCAATTTTAAGGGAAAAATTAAAAAAAAAATATTTTTGTACTCAGTTCAAAATTATCTTTAAAATGATACGTAACAATTTTATGTAACGCGATATTTTTTTTTTTTTACTTCGCATTCGCTTCTATGAGAGCCCCCCTGAAATAAAGATTTTTATAACTTTTTAAGCCATTTTCGGCTGGAGGCCATCGGTTTACATATTATATCTAAATTTGAAGTAATTACGTTCAGTAATTCAAAAGTTATAAGGCTCTGACAGACGGACGGACGGACGAACGGACAAGTGCAAATCGCTCTAGTTAACTCAGAGACCTTCGCTTCGCTCGGTCGATTATAGGTAAGTTGGCGGTACGAAGTTCGCCGGGTCAGCTAGTAATATAATAATAATATTTATTTATTAACCCATGAAAAATTTTGTACAATAAAACAACTCCTTAAATCTAGGACACAAAAAAAGTAAACTAACAATGTTGACACCCGAAGGAGTGCTTTGGCATCACGTCATATCATCGTTACAGGCACCGCAGCCTTCCCACGGATCCATCGATTACTTAGAGTTAGACCATACTTCAAATTTTACAAATTTAGATTAGTACTAGATACTAGATACTAGATACCGTCGGCGTACTAGTTAAGTTCGCCTAAACTGGCGTACCCACATACTCTCGTAGCAACCAATGTTTGACATTTTCATACAAACCATGATATTCATCATCATCATCATTACCATTAGCAACCCATCAACGGCTCACTACTGAGCGCAGATCTCCTCTCAGAGAAGGGTTATAGGCCATAGTCCGCCACGCTGGCCCAATGCGAATTGGCGGACTTCACACACCTTCGAGAACATTATGAAGAACTCTCAGATGTGCAGGTTTCCTCACGATGTTTTCCTTCACCGTTGAAACAAGTGATAGTTAATTGCTTAAACCCACATGACTCCGAAAAGTCAGAGGTGCGTACCCGGGATCGAACCTGCGACCCCCCGAATAGGAGACCACAGCCCTAACCACTAGGCTATCACTGCTTCACCATGATATTACGTTGCCGCATTTAAGGAGCTTTTGTTTATAGGAAGGGCGGTATCTAGTAACGACTAAACTACCAATCCTAAATCTATGAAAGTATCATATTTCAAAGCAAATGAAGTCGCGTATTCCATCCAGTCTGATAATAAACAGCGAGCGTCCTATTTACGCGTATAATTTATCAACTATACACATTGTACAATAATCCTCATCGGCAACACTACCGTATCACGTACGCGCATTACACTAGCGGCACGCTATGATGGCCGGTTTGACACATTACAATAGTGATGTGGAATGTCAATTTATTCTCGAACAAAAAACAATTAAGTTTTGTTTTTGTACCTGATTAAATAGGTTTAATAAAACAAAAATGTATATGTTTATTTAATTTATTTGAACGAACTGAATATTTGAATGAAAATGAATATACATACTTTATATGCACACAAGAAACATATGAATACAAAAGATACCAAAAAAGGTGCCACAAAAGGCCATAATTAATCAGATTCGTCCATACTACTATTTTCACTGTCGTCACTGCTATCATCACCTACATTAATAATTATATGTTCGTTTTCTATAATATTATCTATTTTCACATCTCTTTCATAATCTTCCCTTATTAATTTAACAGTTCTATTCACAACCTTTTCCCAGTCTCCTTTAGTCACATGTTCACAAGCTTCTTCTAATAATTTTAGCATTTTTTTTTGTGGTAAATGGGGGTTCTGTATTGTGTCTTGCAGCATATCCCTTAATTTGAGCCCACACCAACTCAATCGCATTATACTCACAATGGTAAGGCGGTAACCGTATAACTCTGTGCCCATGTTCTAATGCTATTTCGTCAATGACGTATCGGATCTTGGTTGGTTTGTTTTCTTTTAAAAGACGTACTAATTCCGCTTTTAACATATTCATGTTTGCATCTACGCCATTTTTACGAAGCCATGCGACGATATCAGCTTTCTTTTGGGATTGGGCAGGTGGCTTGTCAATTTGCATCGAGTGGTATGGGGCGTTGTCCATAATTATAATAGATGGTTCAGGGAGGCTACACAACATTGAGGTAAACCATTCAGTAAACTTTTCTCCATTCATGTCTTCATGATAGTCTCCAGTGGTTTTTGACGCAAAAGCCATGAGAGAACCTTCGACAAACCCGTTGATGGTTCCGGCGTGACAAATTATAAGTCGCGATCCTTTTCCTACAGGAACTTTGGAAGTAGATGCTGCTGTGTCATCGTTCCAAGAACGGCCTACAGTATGGTTAGCATTAAGCCATGTTTCATCCAAGAACACAACATTTTGCCAATTTTTGATTTCTTTCACTTGCCGTAAAAAAGTATACCTTGCCATCGCTATATCAAATCTTTCCATCAATATTTTGCGTTTGTTAAATTTTTTGTATCGAAATCCAATGGTCTTCAAAATCTTCGTTAAAGAACTTTCCCCACCGAAGAATAATCCAGCTTCCTTCAGTGAATGCACCAACTTTTTTCTTGTTGGATACTCCTTCTGTAAATAGTAGCCGTAAACATGTCTTCGGATAGCATCGGCATCAAAGCTATCGATGCCTACGACTGGTTTTGCTCGTTTTCTCTTTTTTGGTGTGTGAAGTTTATTTTCTTCTGTGCCAGTCTCGCCATATTTTTTTTTAGTTATCCGTCTAACAGTTCGTTGTCCAATATTAAGCGCATCAGCTACGCGTTCAACCACTGACGTTATAGGTAAAATTGGCCCTCCATTTTGAGCTTCACGATCGAAATAGTTACGAAGGCGTATTACGAACTCACGTGTCTGACTATTTAGAACAGTTCTCTGCGTACGTTCGGTCATATCGACGAAATCCACAACAAAGGGCTTGAACAGAGTCCAAATTAACGAGCAAGGGTCAACAGTAATGCAGTATCAATATTTGAAATCCAAAGCCAGGTCAAAACTATATCACAATCGCATTGCACTGACAGTTTATACTTTTCGAAGCAACGTCAATTCGAAACTGCTTTGTTTTGCATTGAGCATTGACGCGAGTTTGCCGGAGGTAGTAGTTGTGCTAGCCAGCGATCCTATGTGACGATCGTATTAGATTCCATTTTTAAAAATTTTCAATTTAGAAAACCAAATGCCGAGTTGTGGTATATATCATATAAAAATAAAAATTTTACCTTTTGTATGAAACAGCTGATATTTTTTTGCGATTTCAGAGGTTTGTCCACATAGTGAAAATTGTTCATATTCACAAGTACATTCACCCCTTAAATGGTGCAAACTGATTTTTCTACACTTGTATACATTTTAGAAATCAATTTAATAAATAAATTTTGAGTCCTAAACCTAAAACTACATTCGATAAAATTTATGAATCTCTGCACATCACTATCGTCAATAAAGTAATACAATTATTTCCTTCAAAGTCGTTATCAATTAATACGGAACTTCATGAGCGGACAAACGTCAAACCGGCCATCATAGCGTGCCGCTAGTGTAATCATGCGTTGGATTTTATGTAAATTCGGCTAAGTGCCACTGATAAATGGATGGTCAAGCTTGGGCAGTAGTACTGCAAATAGTATGGACTTAAGCAAAGTTTCAGATATTCCGCCCCGGCTGCGCAATTGTAGGCTTGACACTTCACACAATGTGTACTGTTATGGGATCCGCTGAAAACGCCTTTATAAAAAAAGATTTTATTCAATCAAAAAGAATGAACACTTGAATTATTAATTAGTTAAAATAAAAATACAAGGATTTTTGATATTTAAGAAATATCCCGTCTGGACCGTAGTTGCATCCCGACTCACTCTCGACTCCCCTCTCAGCGATCCCTCAAAAAGGTCAAGGGCGAGCCAATCTTAGGTAAGCATTTCATATGACAAACTAAGGGTATAACAGTACGTATCGGACTTCAGTTGTTCTTATATGTCTTCAATTTACCAAACTATTGCTATGATCACGAGTGATCTGCTAACAGTAATCGTTAAATTGATAAAATCTATCCTACTCTTAGTTGACTCGTTTTGCAAGAAAACTACTATGTATTACTAACTACTACGTGAGTAATGGCTAGTGGTTAAAATATGCAGTACGTAGGTATAAAGTACTTACCTATCATTAAGTCATATGTGAGTGACTTGTTGCTATCCGTTGAGGAGTTCTGAACTCTACCTTAAGTGAATGGAAAAACTTACTGATCGTACGTTCCAATAAAAAAGAATTATGAAAATTGGTTTACAATTGACTGAGTTTCCATGACTCAATAGCAGTAACATCGACAAAAATTTCCATCCCCTATCCTGGAGAAACCTTATTATCAGGATAAAAACAGGTAGCATACCTGTCAGTCCTAAATTTGAGCTAGATCATTTTCAAAGGTTTCACGTATGCGAGATTTAAAATTTCTATTTTTATAGCAAGTTTACAGTTCCAGCGGTCCTTACTACGCACTGTCCACTTGATTTCATTTTTCATTCTTAAAGCGTTTTGTTTCGCTGACAGGGGCCGCGGTGTATTGAAAGTGAGTTTGTTTTTGTACGGAACCCTCCTCAATCAGTTTTATGGGACTCGATGTTGGTTCACGTTTGTTACATCATTAACTCGTATTATGAAGGTTTTTGTTGGTTTTACATGGATTTGGGAGAAGATTAAAATGTTTTTTCTTTTAAGCTATTGCATAGCTTTTATCGCGGGCTTTGAACTAGGACAAACAGTTTGAGCGCGGCGACCAAATCAAGAAATTTCATAACGAAAAAACCTAACACCGTAGTTCAGTAAGCGTTCAACATTTTAGAGGTTCTCAAGTAGCTCTATATGGCGCAGTGGGCGAGCGGCCGCTTTCGAGCGCCGATGTCGCAGGTTCGAATCTCACTCGCGAAGTAGTGACAGTTCGCTTTTCTTATTTGTATGTTTTTTTTTGCATAATTTTTATTATGCAAAACAAAATATTGCAGAAATATTATAATTGCATAAGTTGATAAAAAATGGTATGCAATAGCTTTACCGCGGCAGTCCCCGAGTGCCACTTAATTTTTTGTTTTAGGTTTGATGCTCCTTCCACAGGTACCTAATGGTACTTTAACGAAACTAATGTTCCTAATGAAGTATTGGACCCAAAAAAATGTTTTCTGCAACTTAAGGCTACTCAAAATCATGAGCAAAAAGTGGGTTTCATATTATTAATCTAAATACATAAAAAGAAAAGGTGACTGACTGATTGACTGACTGACTGATCAACGCACAGCTCTAACCACTTGATGAATCGAGCTGAAAGGCATACAGATAATATATTTAAATTATGACGTAGGCTCTGCTAAGAAAGTATTTTTGAAAATTCAACCCCTTAGGAGTTAAAATAGAGGGTTGAACGATTGAATTTAACGTGAGCGAAGCTGCGGGCAAAAGCTAGTTATATTAAATTATTCGTGTATTACTAACTTATTTCTGAAAAATGAAAGCAAAAATTATAATATTTACAGAGGCTCAATCTAAGTAATAAAGAGATTTTTAGGGTTCCGTACCAAAATGGTAAAAATGGAACCCTTATGGTGAGACTTTCTCTCCGTCCGTCCGTCCGTCCGTCCGTCCGTCCGTCTGTCACAGTCGATTATTTCAGTAACTATTAAAGCTATCGACATGAAATTTGGCATAGTTGTGTATGTGTATAATAGTGGCCCAACATCATTGGAATAAAGAAATATCGAAAATTATTTTTAGTTTTATTAAAAAAGGGGGAAAATCGGGGGTTTGAAATTTCAAAGTAAAATAACTATACCGAGTGGGGTATCATATGAAAGGCCTTTACTTGTGCATTCTAAACAGTTTTTTATTTATTTCTATATATAATAGTTTTTGAGTAATCGGCCAAAATGTCGAAAAAATTCCCCCCCCCCCCCCCCTTATCTCCGAAGTTTACCAATCGAAAAATCTGAAATACTTATGGTCAATAGAGGTTTATGTATATTTTATAGGAAAAATAAATCCAACGCTCTAACTAGCATAGTTTTTTTATATTAACAATAAACCTCTACAAACAAAGTTAACGATAAATAAGCAAATTAATATAATATTATCGTTTTACTTTTACTTTTGGAGTACGGAACCCTCGGTGCGCGAGTCCGACTCGCACTTGGCCGGCTTTTTTCTTTCTTGAAATGGTTCAATCTATCACTGATATATACGAACTCAAATAATCTAAAATAATAATATAATTAATAGTGTGAATTTGTATAACTGGACGTACATCTCAATCATAACAATAAGTATGATAATTATAGTAACGGGTTGCCAAACATAATATTATTATTTTCATTTCTGCCTAAGCTTACCGCTTTAAACATAATATTAAAGTGAAGAGACTAATTAGAAAGCATTTGATTATTATTCTACCATATTACATCGTATTTCATATTAATAAAGGTCCATAGCCCAAGCAAACCAGATCTCCATCACTATGATGGCTCACTTTATCACTGACCAATACAAATGATACAGAACGAATAGTGCGAATTTGTCTAACTGGTTGCATCTCAATCATAACATGCTTCATTTTACCGTTTAGGGTTGCCAAAGGATTTCATTTCCGCTCCAATAGAATCTTAAAATTAACCAGAACCCAGCCTTATTTACTTTTGGTTGTGAATTACTTAAAAATACACATTTTTATAGTTCAACTTAATTGTCCACTTTGACTTAACACATTTAATATAAAAAAAATCTTTTTAAAAAACCGACTTCAAACACCCGCGCAAAAATCAACAATAAATAATATACTTTATATTATTATTTATTGTTGATTTTTTAAAAACAACTCGACCGATTTCGATAAAATTTAAATGAGACCACCTGGGAAGTATACCCTTTTAAACGAAAAAAGAATTTTCCAAATCGGTTCAGGCGTCTTCGAGTTATCGGTGAACATACATTAAAAAAAGATTTTGAAGTCGGTTAAAAAGCAAGAAAATAATATTAACTATTGGAATAAATTCTTTTACATACCTACCCAATCACCGGCATGCTACCTGGGCACAGGTCTTCTCTAGAATGTGAATTAAGAACACAGTGTACCACCAAAAAAAAATCGCACTTAGCTAGAAGTGCGATTTTTTTTTTAATTTTTTTTTTAAAGAATATCAGCCAAGTTTTAAGTTGATTAATTTCCTCCTATCCCCTCCAAATAAGCGGAAAGCTTGTGTTAGGAGTGGGTACAGTGCAACGGGTGGGATTCGAACCTGCGACCTTTCTGTTTTCAGTCCGCACCTTTAGCCATTGGGCTATTGAGGCTTGACAGACTTCATACCATCTTCATACACATTTGAGAACACTGCAGAATTCAAGGCATGTAGGTTTCCTCGCGATGTTTTCCTAGCAAGTGATATTTTAATTGCTTGAAATGCACATTAAGTTCCGAAAAATCAGAGATGACGTGTGCCTGTGATTGAATTCCGGATTATTGACCTCTCATATTTTGCATACTAATTGAGGATTACTATAAAATAAAGCCTTTGTTAATTACCTGAAGCCCCCAATTCTCTTATTATTTAGCAACATCATCCAAAGTTATTAAAGTAATAAAGTATAGTCAACATTGCCAACAATTTTCTATTTCATTTTGCGGTCCCTCTAAATATTATGACATATTTTAATTATACGACGCCATTTTAATTTTAAAAGTAATCCGCTTACGACACTCCGTTGTAATGCCGATTTTAAATTATCTTGTAGTGATGTTCTCTAAGTAAAGTCGATACAATCTTAAAAATTGATTAGACTTTTATCGATTCTCAGAAATATTAGAATTTGCGTACTAATATTAATAAGAATCACAAAATATTATGTGAGAGACTACATAGTAATATTATAAAAATTAAAACATTAAAATAAAAAATGTAAAGTTTGGTAGTAAAAAAGTTTTTCAAAATTAAGGTAGTTTTTAAAACATAATTAGGTAATTCTTGCGGTTATTCTTTTTCGTTTTATCCTTACTTGGAAGTTGGTAGTCAATTATTGTTCTCCAGGCTTAGGAGATATTAAGTATACTTAGTATAGTTTGGTGTGCAAAAATTTTAACGTGACAGCATTCATTTGCAAAAATGGGACAATAATATCGACAAACATAGTTGTCCCATCACTATAGCCAAGCGCGGTAAACTGCAATTAACACTGCCTAATCCCACCGCGACAGGTTTCTTATTAACACCATTTGTCAGAGCGCGGGATTATTACTTATCAGCACATCTCTATTTGTTAGGCACGGGGGGGTTATAATCTCTGCTTGGGATTATAAATTGTGTAATTAGCAAAGCTAAAGAACGAGAAAGTGTCCCTTGAACCTACAGTCATCATTAGCAACCCATCAACGGCTCACGAGTCACGACTGAGCGCAGGTCTCCTCTCAGTGAAGGGTTATGGGCCATAGTCCACCATGCTGGCCCAATGCGAATTGGTGGACTTCACACACCTTCGAGAACATTATGAAGAGAACTCTCAGATGTGCAGGTTTCCTCACGATGTTTTCCTTCACCGTTGAAGCTAGTGATATTTAATTCCTCAAACGCACTTGACTCTGAAAAGTCAGAGGTGCGTACCCGGGATCGAACCTGCGACCCCCCGAATAGGAGACCACAGTCCTATCCACTAGGCTATCACTGCTTCAAAGTCAAGAATCTACAGTACGAAACAATACTCATTGAGACCATTGAAATGAACACAAACACGTACTATATCTGCTGTAAGTTGATGAAGAATTGGGTATCCCGCAAACTAGATACCAGCACCAGGTCAACGTGACCGTATTGCAAGATCATAATCTGCAAAGTACCTACTCATTGAAACTAATCTATTGAACCCAACTACTATATATTGTCTGCTGTGAGTTTTCAAAGATTCGGGTTCTCTGGACTCTGGAGACCATTCTGGTGGCAGCATCAGGTCGAAGTTATCAATTAATTGTCATTTAACGATTATACTGGCACGCGTGAAGCACTTAATCGAGTGATCATACGCCAAAAATGCCTTACATCATTTTGGAAAGAGCTGATACTCTTACACTGCTGGACCGATATTAACCAAACATAGCTAAGAACCACCGCAAGAAAACTGGCTTTCAAATGAAAAAAACTGCATCAAAATCGGTCCATCCGTTTGAGAGCTACGATGCCACAGACAGACACACAGACATCGACGTCAAACTTATAACACCCCTCTTTTGCGTCGGGGGTTAAAAAATAATATGAAGGCATATTATTATGCTCTTCTACCCGCTCGAAACCGAGGCCGGGCGGGTCGCTAGTTCAATATTTTAATATAAGAACCTACTCGTAGGTCAAATTCAAATTCAAATTCAAAATTATTTATTTCACGTAGGCCGACCTGTGGCTCTTATGACAAGTCATGATTCTACCACCGGTTCGGAAAGCGGATTCTGCTGAGAAGAGCCGGCAAGAAACTCAGCAGTAATTACTCTTTTCAAAATAACCATTTAACAATATTATTATGAAGCTATTACATTGTAATAAATTTTTTATACTATCTTGTGGGCAGCTGGATGCCAAGCCGATTTGCTGATGCAACTTTGTTAGAATAAAATATAATATTTCCACAATGAGGGGAAGATCCAAAAAAAAAAAAAAAGAAAAGTACTACAATTCAATTCATGGTAGGCGGGACCCGTTCACGAGCATGACGCATGATCTACCTATCTACCAGCAGTTGATAACAATGTAAAATATGTCTTCAATTAATCATGCAAAATCATCAATGGGAACTTGTTATAGTGACTATTAACTTCTGGACAGTATCTCAATACGCATTATATCATTTCGTACTATTGTAACCATTGTAACTGCGAAATACATTTCTGCTTTTCGATTTTCGACCCTTTTCTTAAGGGATCTAAGTTGATTATAATAATGTTACAAGGAGCCACTTGAACTGTTGACATTCTTAATAAGATCAACACAATGCATTATTAATAGTAGTCATTTACTATCTGTATTCTGTACAGTCGCCCTTTTATTGTTGGTGAAACCATGTTAAGTAGCTAATAGGAGGACACATTTTTTTAATATTGGGGTCATTGACCACAGAGTTAATTTAAATTAAACTTCAAATAACTAGTGGTTCGCCCCGAACTGAGACCTCGCGGTAACGGTATCCCATGATTATTCATTCAATCGATACATGATAACCAAAACTGACATTATTATTATGCCCGTTTTCACCAAACATACCTAAATCATCCCCTAAGTAGGAGTCTCTTAACGTAGGTAGCTCCTAAATACAATCCTAAGTCCTAACATCCGTCCCAATATCCTTTTAGGTGTCCCGTACAGGATCGTGATAAATAAGTTGACAGAAAACATCAATCACCTAACTTATAGGTAGCCCGTAAAGGTTAGGGAACGTTAGTGAAAACATTGAATTATTATGTAGGTACTAACGAGTGAAACCGGGTTACGGGCATCTGTACAAATCGTCATCTATCGACGCGAATAGAAAATATACAATATTTAACTAAAATTTAACTAAAAAATAATTTTAATTGAATAATATGGTACAAAAAAAATTACAATACAATTATTGTATTATAATAAGTAACTAAATAATAATGGTCGACGCAAAACTGTTTTTGGGATAGGTCGTTAGTCGTAACTCGTAGTTCCATGGGAATAGTTACTGACTGCGCCATCTATTAGCATTATTGTGAAGCTATGTTGATGCTATATGAATTACTGATGTACATTAAAAATTAAATAATCTCGTTTCTTTATAATATTCATATATTTTAGTATTTGTTGTTCAAGTACAGGATATAAGTGACCTAAAAACATAAAATCAGTTTGAAAATCCATAGCGGATTTTCCTAGAGAGCGTCTTCAAGCGAGCGTATAAAATCGCCACTTTGAAAGCCCCCCATTTCGTAAATTTTAAGGGAAAAATTAAAAAAACATATTTTTGTACTCAGTTCAAAATTATCTTTAAAATGATACGTAACAATTTTATGTAACGCGATATTTTTTTTTTACTTCGCATTCGCTTCTATGAGAGCCCCCCTGAAATAAAGATTTTTATAACTTTTTAAGCCATTTTCGGCTGGAGGCCATCGGTTTACATATTATATCTAAATTTGAAGTAATTACGTTCAGTAATTCAAAAGTTATAAGGCTCTGACAGACGGACGGACGGACGGACGGACGGACGGACGGACAAGTGCAAATCGCTCTAGTTAACTCAAAGACCTTCGCTTCGCTCGGTCGATAAAAGTATCTAATATTCTATTTTGCAGTTTTGTTTGCTATTTCGATCGATAAATTAACTTTTCCCTATAAGTCCGTTTGTTTAATTCATAGCAAATTCACTCAACATAATTGCTATTTTATTTTAAAAGGCGACTGTGACCACCCAAACCTATTATCTTCATTAGTCTAAACATCTTATCGATTAAACCATTTTAACATAATATGGTAAGGCATTTTGCTAAATTCTAAGGGAAGAACAAAAGATATATATCTCGGAATATACATCCACCTGGGCCAATAAGTAGCTGCCAATCTGGCAGCAGCTGATTAGTGCTTAAGCTTAAGTTCAACTTGATACTTTTCTCGCATTTGCCCTCTACCTATTTTGATAAGTTTTGATTTCATCTAAGCAGTGACAGCATAGTGGTTATTACTGTGTGCTCCTCTATTCGAAGGGTCGCAGGTTCAATCCCAGGCTCTCATCTCTGACTTTTCGGAATTATGTGCCTTTAAGTTATCTTAGGTTGCATCTTCACTTACCATCAGGTGCGATTGCAGTCAAGCACTACTCTATATATTTAAAAATAAAGCAATTTAATTAACATAACCAATATTTAATTGCATTTGTTTGAAACTGTACCTAATATCTACCCAATATACTACCGTTTACTTAAACGATAATTATACCTATTATGATAACAATCTCAACTCATATTAAAACGGACATGAGCAGTAGCATGTAATAATCCTTTATGGAATAATAAGGAAATTGTGAAATTGACGGGGTCAAGTTTCAATAGCAGCCAAAAACCAAAAACACCACCCCAAGGACCGCTTTGCATAAATACAGTCACACATAAAATCTTACGACAATACTAAACAATTTAAAAGTTCTTTACAAACCAATTGCCATTGAAATATCAAACCTAAAGTTTAATTCATAAGAGTTGTTATACAAAATATGAAATGCAAAACAAACTTTGTCGGACTTCACTAAAATCATTACAGCATTGCTCTGAATGGAACTAAATACCGCTTTATATTCAACTAGTAGGGCGCGTGGGTGCGCGGCCCGCAAGCGGACCGCGGTTTTTCTACTCATCAAGTAGATCTTCGGGTCCTGATCATTTTCTATCAAATAACCACTCTTCCATCTTTTATACTCCCCGAAATAGACACCGACGAAATTTGTATGGCGGCCATCTTTTTTCCGCCATTTTGAATTTTTTTTCAGCTCACTGCGAATTGGATGGGGTTTCGAGTGACATTTGTTCGAGCACACCCCACCTATCTTCAATACCCTGGCCGTGCTCCTCACCCACCTTCCAAATCCTCGATCAGCATATCTCATCATTTGTCAGAATGAGAATTCTTCTATAAAAACAAATTTTGAAAAGGAACCGTATCAAAGTGTTGCATAGTTCTCAGCTTCTAGTCCCTTCAATATTCGCCATATATTTTGTATGAAGAAAAAAAAATCCGCCATCTTGGATTTTTTTCTATTCATCAAATAGACCTTTTGGTCCTGATCATCTTTTGCCAAGAAACCATTCTTCCATGTTTTATACTCCCCGAGATAGACACCGACGAAATTTGTATGGCGGCCATCTTTTTTCCGCCATTTTGAATTTTTTTTCAGCTCACTGCGAATTGGGTGAGGTTTCGAATGACATTTGTTCGAGCACCCCCCACCTATCTTCGATACCCTGGCCGTGCTCTTCACCCGTCTCCGAAATCCTCAATCATCAGCTCTCTCCATATTTTTCCTCCGAATGAATTTTTTTCCTCTATACGAAACCATCAGTGAAAAAAAATTTTTTCATACAAAATTTTACAGGAGAGGTGATCAATGAGTGAGTGAATGAATCAGTGAATCAGTCAGTGAATCAGCCCCAGCAGCTATATATATATTAATACATTTTCAATTACATCGCATTACGTAACATCCATTGCGTAATTTCTATACGAAACAGCTAAACATCCTACATTGAAGTCGCTAGCTAAAGCAGCAATGTACGTAAAACTTCTGAAGTAGACGGTTGAAGTGGTTCAGGGTTGCCACAATCAATTGTTAGAATACTCCCGGTTTAAATTAAACGGGACAATGGTCAACGGCGACCGTAACTGCGTTGATCCTAAGTTATGTGAAGATTAGCTCTATCTTAATATCTGGTGCATTAACAAGGGTTAGAATACGAGTGGTACGTGTGATTGAGTTAATGAAACGGTTGGGTGACACCGACAATAATTTATAGCTTGGCTTGACCAAATGGACCTGAATAAGTTTAATAGATAATTATTTTTTTTCTATTCAAACCCCAACGCTAAAAGCTGGATTCAGCTGAAACTTTATTTAGGGACTTTGTTCACATTGCTATCGCAATTCGGTGCCTAGCTTGATCTTATTTGATTTAATACAATTTCAAAAAGACAATAATATACAATATTAAGCTTACCTGCATCGTAAAAATAGATACAATCACTTGTTAACCGACTTAAAAAAGGAGGAGGTTCTCAATTCGTCGGAAACCTTTTTTTAGTATGTTCACCGATTACTCGAAGATGCCTGAACCGATTCGGAAAATTCTTTTTTGTTTCAAAGGGTAATACTTCCCAGGTGGTCCCATTGAAATTTTATCGAAGTCGGTCGAGCGGTTTTTAAAATATTAACAATAAAGTATTAACTTTGTAATGGCGTGGGCCGTTTGAAGTCTAATAATTTTTTAAGTAAGTATATTAATTTATTTTACTTCGACTAATCTTATAAACATGTTTTTTCTATTTCTAAATAAGGTCTTCATTAATCTTTTTTGACCTTTATTATTAGTGCCTTAAATAACTTTCTAAACTAATAAAATATATCTATATCTATCTATAATATAATAAAACTGTAAGAGGTCCAATTCTGTACATTGAAGATATTTTGAAAATTTTTATTTGAGGGCACTCCATAATCGATACTGAAGCCAAAACAATTTTTTTTAATTTTTTGTCTGTCTGTCTGTCTGTCTGTCTGTCTGTCTGTATCTTGGCCGCGCATCACGCCGTAACTACTGGACGGATTTAAATGAAACTTGACACGATTTAAGTTAATACTACGAGGTATAATATAGGATACTTTTTATCCCGAAATTCAGCACGGTTCCCTTGGGAGAGGGGATGAAAGTCAAAATGTGTATTTCGCTGTAATTCATTAAGGCGTATTCCGATTTAATCCATTCTTTTTTTGTTAGAAAGCAGGTTCTTTAGAGATTGTCCTGTAATTATTTCAAGGTCGTCAATTTCGTAGTTCAGAAATTATAGACATCACGATCTTCAGTATAATGTCCAAATAACTTGAACCCCGGAATCTACAAGATACTTTGAATGAACGGCTCATCTTAAGCTGGCAAGCGTACTTTATCGCAATATAGCCATCGTGGATAGCCCTATTTTGTCAAAGTCAAACTACTCCAAAGGCGTCAGATTTTGCCAAACGATCATTATACATCGTATGGACTTAATGCTACAGTGTTTTCCTATGCAATTTAATATTCTAATCATACTAATATTATAAATGCGAAAGTGTGTTTGTTTGTTGGTTTGTCCTTCAATCACGCCACAACAGAGCCACGGATCGACGTGATTTTTTGCATGGGTACTATAGTTGAGGACATAGACTACTTTTATCCCGGAAAATCAAAGTGTTCACGAGGGATTTTAAAAACTAAATCCACGCGGACAAAGTCGCGGGCATCAGCTAGTTATTTATTGACCTAGCGAAACGAGGTCTCTGAGTTTACTAGAGCGATTTGCACTTGTCCGTCCGTCCGTCCGTCCGTCCGTCCGTCTGTCAGAGCCTTATAACTTTTGAATTACTGAACGTAATTACTTCAAATTTAGATATAATATGTAAACCGATGGCCTCCAGCCGAAAATGGCTTAAAAAGTTATAAAAATCTTTATTTCAGGGGGGCTCTCATAGAAGCGAATGCGAAGAAATTTTTTTTTATTTGCGATTCATAGGTTTTCTGTGTATCATTTTAAAGACAATTTGGAACAGAGTACAACCGTATTTTTTTTTTTTATTTTTTTCCTAAAATTGACGAAATGGGGGGCTTCCAAAGTGGCGATTTAATACGCTCGCTTGCAGACGCTCTCTGGGATAATTTTCTATATATTTTCAAGTTCTACTTATTTTCTTACTTCACTTGTATCCTGTACTTGAACAAAAAATACTAAAATTATATGAATATTATAAAGAAACGAGATTATTTAATTTTTAATGAGCATCAGTAAATTTCACATAGCTTCACAATAATGCTAATAGATGGCGCACTCCATACACACATAACTATTCCATGGAACTAGGACTACTAGGAGTTACGACTACGATCTATCCCAAAAACAGTTTTGCGTCGACTACTATTATTTAGGTACATAATATCATATTATTCAATTAAAATTATTCTTTAGTTAAATATCAAACTTCAATAATTTGAGATTTCGGGTTCATTAAATTATGTGATTATAAAGGATTTAAATAAAAACTTGATGGGTTCGGCACGATTTCGTGTCGTCCGACTGCTGTTACCAAGTTAAGTTACGTTAAGCTAAGTTGGGCCCAATTTATTAAGCAATTAATTTGGGCCAAATTAATTGCTGCATTTTGTATATTTTCTATTCGCGTCGATAGATGACGATTTGTACAGATGCCCCTAACCCGTTTTCACTCGTTAGTATACCTACATAATAATTCAATGTTTTCACTGACGTTCCCTTACCTTTACGGGCTACCTATGATAAGTTAGGTGATGATTACTGTCAACTTCTTTATCACGATCCTGTACGGGACACCTAAAAGGACATTGGGACGGATGTTAGGACTTAGGATTGTGTTTTGGAGCTACCTACGTAAAGAGACTCCTACATAGGGGATGATTTAGGTATGTTTGGTGTAAACGGGCATAATAATAATAATGTCAGTTTTGGTCGTCATGTATCGATTGAATGAATAATCATGGGATACCGTTACCGCGAGGTCTCAGTTCGGGGCGAACCACTAGTAAATACGAAAGTGTGTTTGTTTGTTGGTTTGTCCTTTAATCACGCTGCAACGGAGCAACAGATAGACGTGATTTTTTGCATGGGTAGGTATAGTTGAGGACTAGGGGAGTGACATAGGCTTCTTTTTATTCCCTTTAAAATTGAAGAGTTCCCGCGGGATTTTTAAAAACTAAGTCCACGTGGACCAAGTCACGGGCATCATCTAGTATTATTTTGTTAGTTGTATTGAAGTTCTACTGTCCATAATAATGAAAAATATAGGTACATTAAGTATGTTTAACGTAACCTTTCGCTGGAAGTTTGAGATGAGTGAATTAAGGATAGAACATCCAGCGATTCAGTACAAATCGGTACCTACCTATAGCACTCATACCAATAATTACCAATCAAGTGTAACATGACGTAAGTAATGAACTGTCAACTGCACAGAGTAAGTTGACACATCCACAGTTGCGTCACAATATTGTTAATCAGGCGATATTATCTGGCGTAATTAGCGTCCGATATCTGTCGCTTAATTGCTCCTAACTAACCACTACAATTATTGATATAATATGTCTATTTTATATCAATAGTATCTCAGCTGACGAGTAGGTATGTTATTATCTCAAGAAAACTCCTACCATTAAGTATGTAAATAATGTAAAGTACTCACGAGTCACGGACCTCAGCAATAATAACTAATAATATGATGCACAGAGAGAAGGAGAGAGAAATCGAGGAAGAGGGAGAAAAAGCAAAAAAAGTGTCTCAATACTGAACCAGGTACAGGCGCAGGTGCACGGCAGTAAACATTACACCTGAAGCTTCATCTAGAAAGACATTCTTCTTCTTCTTCTTTATCAACCAGTAGACGTCCACTGCTGGACAAAGGTCTCTTGCATGGACTTCCACAGGCCTCGGTCTTGCGCCGCCTGAATCCAGCGGCTCCCTGCCACTCGTTTGATGTCGTCGGTCCACCTGGTGGGGGCTCTGCCAACACTGCGCTTCCCGGTGCGGGGTCGGCACTCCCGCACCTTGGGACCCCAACGACCATCAGCTCTTCGAACTATGTGCCCCGCCCATTTCCACTTCAGTATCGCGACTCGCTGAGCTATGTCGGTGACTCTGGTTCTCCTACGGATCTCCTCATTTCTGATTCGCAGCATAGCTCTCTCCATCGCCCGCTGAGCGGTCCTGAGCCTACTTATGAGGCCCTTAGTTAGCGACCATGAAAGACATTAAGCCAGCCTCAATTTCGTAGAGGGTCGTCCTGGTCGGGACAACGCTCTACGAATCCAGCAAAATATCACTTTCTCGCTAAACGCTCGATATGTAATATTTACTGCCTGCTGGGTAATTGGTATCATACTCATACCAAGTAATTCTTTCATATTATTTTGAAAAATCATGAAATTATGAGAAAAAAGAAATTGCATAAATTATAGTAATAAGTTAAATTAATGAAATAATCGACCGAGCGAAGCGAAGGTCTTTGAGTTAACTAGAGCGATTTGCACTTGTCCGTCCGTCCGTCCGTCCGTCCGTCCGTCTGTCAGAGCCTTATAACTTTTGAATTACTGAACGTAATTACTTCAAATTTAGATATAATATGTAAACCGATGGCCTCCAGCCGAAAATGGCTTAAAAAGTTATAAAAATCTTTATTTCAGGGGGGCTCTCATAGAAGCGAATGCGAAGTAAAAAAAAAAATATCGCGTTACATAAAATTGTTACGTATCATTTTAAAGATAATTTTGAACTGAGTACAAAAATATTTTTTTTTTAATTTTTCCCTTAAAATTGACGAAATGGGGGGCTTTCAAAGTGGCGATTTTATACGCTCGCTTGAAGACGCTCCCTAAGAAAATCCGCTATGGATTTTCAAACTGATTTTATGTTTTTAGGTCACTTATATCCTGTACTTGAACAACAAATACTAAAATTATATGAATATTATAAAGAAACGAGATTATTTAATTTTTAATGTACATCAGTAATTCATATAGCATCAACATAGCTTCACAATAATGCTAATAGATGGCGCAGTCAGTAACTATTCCCATGGAACTACGAGTTACGACTAACGACCTATCCCAAAAACAGTTTTGCGTCGACCATTATTATTTAGTTACTTATTATAATACAATAATTGTATTGTAATTTTTTTTGTACCATATTATTCAATTAAAATTATTTTTTAGTTAAATTTTAGTTAAATATTGTATATTTTCTATTCGCGTCGATAGATGACGATTTGTACAGATGCCCGTAACCCGGTTTCACTCGTTAGTACCTACATAATAATTCAATGTTTTCACTAACGTTCCCTAACCTTTACGGGCTACCTATAAGTTAGGTGATTGATGTTTTCTGTCAACTTATTTATCACGATCCTGTACGGGACACCTAAAAGGACATTGGGACGGATGTTAGGACTTAGGATTGTATTTAGGAGCTACCTACGTTAAGAGACTCCTACTTAGGGGATGATTTAGGTATGTTTGGTGAAAACGGGCATAATAATAATGTCAGTTTTGGTTATCATGTATCGATTGAATGAATAATCATGGGATACCGTTACCGCGAGGTCTCAGTTCGGGGCGAACAACTAGTAATCCAAGTACTGATAGCACCCGATATTATTTGTAGAGAAACAACGTGGTATGATAATAACATTAATAACTCTAAAAGTAAAGACTATTAAAAATATTAATATCGCGTACATCACGTAAACCAAAAAGCGAATAGAATCAGTTTACTTTACCTCACAAATTAAATAAGAATCCCCAACAGCCGATGTCAAATTGTTTATCATATAACTAATTGGAAATAATCACACTCTAACTGCATTACTATACGATTGTCGAAAGCGATATTGGGCCTGACAATTTTCAAATTGGAATCCGTAATGTATTCACCCCCTGACAGCTTCGAATTGTGGACAGAGAGTTAGGAATGTTGTTCTAGAAATTTGAAGTTTAATATTGTTCGACTCAATACGTTAATAGTTGTAAAAACAACAAAAATTATACATACCATCGATTGTGTAAGAAAATCTTATTGATTTGACAGCTTAACTTAAAACTAAAACCATAGGTTTTAAGATGGTTTTAAGCTCTCAAATAAATCAGCAGATTTTACAAGAATTTTTTTTCGAGCTAAAAAAATACATAATTACTATCTGTCTTGAAAAATTATTATCAGGTACAGTAGAAAAAAAGAAAAATTATATTCCGTACATTGAGTCTTCAAAATTTTTGTAGATAAACTAGAAACTAAACTTCCAATTAATAGGATTTTTTATTCTTATCTCCATAATATTATGAGACAAATATCATTTCTTCGGTTGAAAATTTGAGAATGAAAATCAGCGCAGAACTATAATAATATAATAGGTAACTTCAATCATCCCTGTAATAGCATTTTGAATGTTGAGTTAGTACAAAATACATTAATATAGATAGATTAATACATTAATATAGATTTTCTGTTCATATCTAAAGAAAAATCATTTTGTGTACGTTGTACATATTTCTGTTTACCCGCGAAAGATTTTAGATAAAAGCGATACCTCAAATTTCAAATAGGGGATTGGAAAAAAGATACCAATTTGGACCGCGTATTTTGGTAAACTGAAGTGGTCGTATTATGTTTCTAATTAGATTACGTTTGAAAGGGAAACAAAAATGTTGGGGGTATGGATTGTCACCCCAATAAAGTTTAAATTGTAAATAAGTTATGATAATGTACCAATCACAGATAGGTACGGTTTTCTCTTTGAAAATACTAATTGAATTAAACCATAAGAGTTTAATGCCACAGCAGTCCAACTACCAAAGAGAGATCAGGCATAGAACCCCTCTGAGGCATGCGACTAAAACAACTTCCCAAGTATGTTACTGAGAACTTTTAGCCAAATAATTTTTGACCCGATTCAAAACCATAATCTACAGTTTTTGAAAAAGTTAACCGCTACATTTAAGTGGAAGTCATAATATAAATACTAAGCCAAGCTGACTATCAGATGGTCTAGTAAAAGTAATTACTTAACCACAAGGATGTACAAAGGTACATGTTCTGTGAATTATGTTCATCCACACCAGAACACGTCTACAAGTTTCGGCTAGGGTCTGACACAAGGTAACAATACAAATCTTAATTAATCAATTTGCTGATAGTTGATACTAGTACTACATACGTTTCAGAGCAACTGTGAACACAACAGAGCTTTCGATAAATAATCATTAATACTAATTAAATGTGGAAATTGCAGCTTTACAACAACATTTTTAGAAAGCGGATATTTTGATTCCATAAACAAATTATCCAGCTTTTTATTGATTTCCAAATACAATTTAAATTTCATAAGAAAGCTAATTAGTTAAGCTACTTCTTGAAAAAGAATTCTGAATGTCAACTCGCCAATGGAGAGTGTTGAACTGGCAGAAAAAGAAATATTTTCAAAAAACCGACTTCAAACGCCACTGAAAAGTATAAAATAATTTCAGTTTGTACACGTATGTGAAGTTGGGCGGGCCTAAATAGAAACGATGAAACCAAAGCGTGACGCTCGCTTTTTTTAGTGGCGTTTGAAGTCGGTTTTTGAAAATAATTTTTATTTTAAGCTTTCTAGTGTCGCTTGTCCCTACTCTTCTTCCCTCCCTCCAATGCTACGCTACTAATAAACGTAGTCAATACTTGGTACCTATAGTATTGAGAACCTCCTCCATTTTGGAAGTCGGTTAAAAATATTTATAAACGTTAAGTTATTTTAAAAACTTTAATTTCTGTGCACTTATTTATTTTTCCTATAATATCCCAATATTACACTCTTATAATATTCTCCATTTTAAACTCTATTTTGTAGAAACTTTACTTAGGAAACGTAGTAACGCTAGTAGGTAACCCTGAATAGTCTGATTAAATCTGATTTAATCGAGGTTGCCTTCATTTGCATTTAACTTTAAATTAATAATATATTGTCTGCTATCCTATTTCATGTAACCAAATGGTTGTAAATCTCAATCCTCAGAAAATTCTCGAGTAGGTATTTCTTTGAAATGATTCCTCGTATTAATTATCGGGATTGTTCACGCGTTGCTGGGCTCGACGCGGCGGCGCGGCGGTTCAATGTATTCACCCCTTTCGGCTAGTTGACTGAATATTAATAATCCGAGGGTAATCTTCGACGATTAATGTTTTGTGTCATATATGGATGAGTTGTGTTGAAATATTAAGGTCTTTTTGGCGCATGAACCGTATTTTGGGTAAGTATTACTATGAATAGATTTACTTTTATTATTGAAGTTTTGATTTCTACAAAAGCAATATTAAGAACTACATTGGTTGCATTCGTTTAAGCATTTGCAATTAAGCAAACTTTAGGTAACCCGCCGTAATCTTTATGGCATTAATTTTTTAAAGAAAACTTAAATTCTCTTTCTTTTTAGAAGGAAGAACGATTTTATAGTCGCATACGACCATCCTGGCGCAGTGGTGAGCGCTGTGGTTTTATAACTGGGAGCTCTCGGGCTCGATTCCCGGCGGGGTCAATTTGGGAATTTATATTTTCTGAATAGTCTCTGGTCTGGTCTGGAGGGAGGCTTAGCTGGCTTAGGCTGTCAAAGATGTGCCACCAAGCAATTTAAACACGTTGTATAGTGCATAATGCACCGGGTGGGGTTTGAATTGTACCACCAGCCTTTCTCAGTGCGATATCTTCTTGATCGGAATCAATTATTTCCCATTTTTCTTATATTGTTTTCCGCAATTAGTTCTAAAGTTCAACTTACTTCTTCTATCAAACCAATATTCTCCACCATAATTTAATATTGTCATTCCATTTCATATAAATAAAGGTTCACAATACGTCTCGTACTTTACGACCACCATTAACGCACTACATTGTGGTCCTAAAAGCGCAATCAAATAAAATATCGGAGATAGATCTTCAATATTCATGAAGACATCCAAGAGTTATCCGGGACCTGTATACGAGTGCAATATTTTTCTCAATCACCATTAGTACGTATCTGGCTGCCTACCGACCTTTACATTGCTGGCGATATCGCGGTACCAACATGCTGTCACCCCAAAATCTATCATCAACCTATTGAAACTTCATTTTGATTTAAGCTTTAGCATCTAATTTACAAGGTTCATATTGGTTTTCGTATCTAGCATCAGTTTGGTCAATCATCCTACCAGTAATTTCGCAGTAGAATGCGGAATATGTCGACACTTCACTTTTATTGTATCAAATAATAGGGGTGTTCTTATGGCCGTTATCACGTGTTTGATCTAAAATGATACTTGCTCCGTTCACTTCGAGGGGTGTGTTTTCTATAGGATTCGGTGCCAAAATTTAACCGATATCAAAAATTGAATCGCTCAAATAAATACGGTTGTTAATCCAAGGCTGTGGATTGTGGTCCTTTGTTGGTGGTTCCACAATGCAAGAGACGTCGGTGAGTATGAAATCTTTTTAATAAAAAGTTTTTGAAGGGTGCGGGTGCTTTATGGGGATGGATGTATTAATACATAACAAAAATAAATAAAATATGCAATATATTAAATAAATAATATATGCTATTAAATAATAAATGCAAATAAATAATATATTCTATTCAGTGCTGTACCTAGCTATCAAATAACATTATTTCAAAATGTACCTAATTAGACAAAACTAGCTGATGCCCGTGACTTCGTCCGCGTGAATTTAGTTTTTAAAATCCCGCGGGAACTCTTTGATTTTCCCGGATAAAATGTAGCATAAGTCACCCTCCAGGTTCTCAACTATACCCATGCAAAAAATTCACGTCAATCCGTAGATTTTGCTGCGTGATTGAAGGAGAAATCAACAAACAAACACACTTTCGCATTTATAATATTAGTAAGGAAGAATACGAATGTAACCAAAACCTTTGTTTCTACAGGCGGCGATCTAATTAAATTTTAGAACACAAAAGCTACTATTAGTTAGTTAACCCTTGCAGACGTTTTTATAGTTTAAAGAATAATGAGTACTTTAATCATATAGTACATAATTTTTATGTCGGCATACAGTTTTCACATAGGTGTATTCTATAACTAGCTGATGCCCGCGACTTCATCCGCGTGGATTTAGTTTTAAAATCCCTCGGGAACTCATGTATCAATAGTTTTCTCAGCACACGGCAAATAGTGAATTAAAAAGGCAAAATTTTGCTACTTTGGGTTACATTATTGCAATTTTCTTAAGGATCTCTAATTTTTTGTAAATAAATTATAGCCTATGTTACTTACTAATAATTTAGCTTTCTATTTGAGAAAAAATGGTAATAACCGGACCAGTCGTTTCAGAGCCGATTGATTCGGTACAAACAAAAAAATCTTTCCTCTTTTTATTATTAGTATAGATTAGAAAGAAGTATAAGAAATCAAAAAATTACAAATAAAAATTACGAACAATAAATAACAAAAAGCCAATTAGTATAGATTAGAAAGAAGTATAAGAAATCAAAAAATTACAAATAAAAATTACGAACAATAAATAACAAAAAGCCAACATCACGCGGTGTTCCCAGGCGGTCACCCATCCAAGTACTGACCGCGCCCGATGTTGCTTAACTTCGGTGATCGGACGAGAACCGGTGTATTCAACATGGTATGGACGTTGGCGTGAAGCATACTAAATTTATAGATATGAATATAGGACAAAATAATAGATTCGCTGAACTTAGAACTTCAAGTTTTTACACCTTGCATAAACTTACTGAAGTCAATATCGCTTTTATGCTGTCTTAAAAATCGACTGTGACAGACGGACGGACGGACGGACGGAGAAAGTCTCACCATAAGGGTTTCATTTTTACCATTTTGGTACGGAACCCTAAAAATATGGACCGATAAGACTGAGCCGATTTTGATTTGATTTTCATAGACAGGTCAGGTAGAGAATTATGTAGGAAGTGATCTAGGATCCATTTAATTCCAAAAAATATTTAGTAAGTAGTTCTTTGTAAAAAATAAAGCTGTTGATAATTAAAGGATTCCTAAATAATCTCTAAACCGATTTTGATGAATTTGGCGCAGAGATAGTTTGCAACCCGGAGACAGATAACATAATATTATTACATTTTTTGTCCCAGCAAATGCAAAATTCCTACGGGATATTACAACACGAACAGAGCTGTGGGCATCACCTATTAAGTTATGAATAAAATTCAGTTACTAACAAAGTTAGAGAAAAGGATTTGTTAAAAGAACATTGTCATTTGAAACATAAAGCTTCGTACACTTCGGAATAAATCTATCTGAAATATCAATGATCCTATAACCCTTAGATTTCTCGCTTGGATACCGATTCGAAGACAATAAAGTGAACTATCGCTATAACACCATGCCATTTGGACGTTTCAAAACTTGGCCGTAGATCTCAAGACATAACCATTTCCTATTCTCATATGAGTGCCATCCGTCGAGCACAACTAGTCTGTAGTGACGTGTACTATCAAAACACAATACGTTATAAATGATACACATTATATCGCTACAACTTTATCATTAACATCGAACATGCCCTCTGCTACTGTAATATCATTCGTATTAGTATTAGTAAGGTTGTTGGATGCAGTTTCAGGAACGCAAAGTTATTCTGTTATAGAACTTGCTACATTTCTAACAGTTGCATCTTTTGCTATTCCAATTTTGTCTTTATTGCTATTAGCGTTAGGGGTCTCAGATAGGGTTTTTGGGACGCAAAGTTAACTTGGTATACCATGTTTTGGCTTCTCAACTTTGGCCCATAACCGTCCCGCTGTGATAGGTAAAGAGAAGCAATGGTTTTCGATAAATTTTGCCGCCTTATTTATAACGGTAGTTTCATCTCGGAATGTTTGACGTTCGCGATACGTCATAGATAATTTAACTCGGAATATAGTGATAAAATAGGTAAGTATGACCCTGATGATGTGATTTTGGGAAAGCACAATATACCTATTTTGGATTTTGTTACGATTTCTCTACAACAACTTTCAAGTGAAGTAGGAAGTACGCACGGAATACAAATAACAGGACGACCTTATCTTATCTAATCCGGGGTAGCAAATTTAATAATTTAATATTCATTCATTCATTAGCAACCCATCAACGGCTCACTACTTAGCGCAGGTCTCCTCTCAGAGAAGGGTTATAGGCCATAGTCCACCACGCTGGCCCAATGTGAATTGGCGGACTTCACACACCTTCGAGAACATTATGAAGAACTCTCAGATGTGCAGGTTTCCTCACGATGTTTTCCTTCACCTTTGAAGCAAGTGATATTTAATTGCTTAAACGCACTTGACTCCGAAAATTCAGAGGTGCATACCCGGGATCGAACCTGCGACCCCCTGAATAGGAGACCACAGTCGTAACCACTATAGGCTATCACTGCTTAAATAACTTAATATAAAAAATTCTATTAAAAAAACCGACTTCAAATGCCCGCGCCACTACAAAGAATAATTTATCATCATAATCTTACTATAAATGCGAAAGTGTGTTTGTTTGTTGGTTTGTTCGTTTGTCCTTCTATCAAGCCGCAGCAGAGCTACGGAACGACGTGATTTTTTACATGGGTATGTATAGTTGAGGACCTGGAGAGTGACATAGGATACTTTATATCCGGAAAAATCAAAGAGTTTCCACAATCAGGGGAAGTTCCAAAAATGCATACCTACTAACAATGCAATATATCTTAAGATGGACAGACACAAAGTAGGTAGCCCCATTCACGCCGGTGGAACCTGTTCACGAGCATGATGCATGACCCAGCCGTTGCTTCGCTTATCAAGTATTAATATTGATCAATTTCAGCTTGGATCTGTACCGATTTAGTTAATTTTCTAAATGCTTAGTTAGTCCATCGAACTATAAAAGCTTTGAACGGAACAAAGTTCCGCTCCAATAGGTTATTTGACTACTTTTAGAAAATCATATTAAATTGGTAATAATGCTATTCTGAAGCTAACAAAACGTATATTTCGGCATAACTTTGAGTATTTTTCATAAAAATCGAGAAATAAATTCAAAAAATAAATTGCCGCAGAAACGCTCCATTTGTTTACATGACGTCACGTGGTGGTCAAAGGTGGCGTGAACTGTGAGGTCATTCGAGATTCAAGAACGTTTTCGATCTCGTGAACATGGCCAGAATTATAGCAATTTTAATTCATGTTTTCTAATTAAATAAAGCTTTGTTTTTTAGTTTTGTCCAGATGAAACGATATTTTTAATATAGTCAAATACCCTATTGTAGGCTCAAACTAACCAATGATTGTGTGGGTGCCGTGTTATTATTTTCTGGTACTGGTACTGATAATTATGTTTTTGATGGTTATTGTGATGAATCATGACGCCCTTTCACAGCACAGTAGGTACGTCATATGTTTTAAATAATTTTCTACGCAGTATCGTCGCTTTAGTTCGTACTAAAGCGACGATACTGTATAGTTGGCCTTTAAAGGCTTACTAAAAATGGCTTATCACCGCGTCGACCATTGCGTTTCTTAATGTTATAGTTCGATGGTTCGGTATTTTGAATTTTATTTTCGTGTCTCAAATTGCTTTCCTAATTCCGAACGACAAATCGGAAGGAAACATCATAAGGAAATGGTAATCATATAATTATCCAAATTATTCTTACATTCCGACTAAAGCAACCTCATTTTAAACGTGGGTAGTTGCATTTTCCTTTAAACCTTTACCTAACCTACCTAATAAAATCAATGTAAACGTTTGAAAGACAACCGTTAACCGATTTAATGTAATTTGGACGTTATTTATTTATGTAGGTACCTATTTAGTTTTTGTTTTACCTTTATTTATGTGTGTTCTATGTTTTGTTGTGTTTGCCTAGATCTTAGCAGAAAAACAATAATGTTGTTGAGAAAAATGAAATAAATAAAGTAAAACAAAATACATAGATAAAGAAAACGAAATAATATACTTAACAATTTTCCGAAGAAATATAATTATGTACTTATAGAATACGTCTTATCGATCTTATTAGTGTTTCCATTGACCTGTATTTAATGAAAATATTAATGTAAACGTTTGGAATCTAACTTTTTTGGAATACGATGGTTAACCAAATTAATGTAATTTGAACGTTTTTTATTTAAGTATTTGGGTTATGTTGACCTTTATTTATGTGTCTTCTATTATATTGTACCTACCTACTTAATTCTTAGCAGAAAACAATAATGGTATTGAGAAAACTGAAAACGCAAATAAACTATTGGTTCGCCCCGAACTGAGACCTCGCGGTATCCCATAATTCCCATAAGGTAGTTTTAACTATATTATATTGTAATTAAAACGCGCCGAATCTGATGACGTCAATCGTCATCTGCTTTCGTGGATGGGATGCATATTTACAATATTAAAGACAGCGCCATCTAGTAACAGTATAGTGAAGTTTTGTTAAAAACATTGATGCCCATTAAAACTCAAATAATTTCGTTTCTTTATAATATTTATCTAATCTTAGTATTTGTTGTTCAAGTACAGAATATAACTCAAATTATGTGTAAGTTTCAAGTTTTAAAACAAAGTGGTTTTAGAAATCTAGCCTCGAATACAATCTCCACTTTGAAAGCCCCCCATTTCGTATGGGAGCCCCCCTGAAATAAAGATTTTTATAACTTTTTGAGCCATTTTCGGCTGGAGGCCATCGGTTTACATATCATATCTAAAATTGAAGTAATTACGTTCAGTAATTCAGAAGTTATAACGCTGTGACAGACGGACGGACGGACAAGTGCAAATCGCTCTAGTAAACTCAGAGACCTTCGCTTCGCTCGGTCGATAAAGAAAAGGAAAAACTAAATAAGTAAATTAAAAAAAAAACCAAAAACATATTTTCATGAAGAAATCAAGGTATAGAATACTTATCGATCTTATTCATCATCATCATCATCATCATCATCATCATCAGCACGTAGTAAACCATCAACGGCTCACTACTGAGCGCAGGTCTTCTCGAGACGGGTTTTAGGCCACCACCATGCTGTCCCAATGCAAATGGCATGGTTTCCTTCACCGATAAAGCTTGTGATATTTAATTAAACCGCCAAACTGTAGGTAACTTAGAAAAGCCAGAGGTTCGTCATCGAACCTGCGACCCCTCAAATAGAAGACCGAAGAACTAAACACTAGGCTATCCCTGCTTCTACCGATCTTATTACTGTATTCTATTCCTCTCTAACGTTATTAACATGGAAGAGAAAGCAATGTGAACTCTGTTGTAAGTTGCTAGAGAGCGGGTACAGTAATTTCAACAACCTGTCAATCGCTCCGATAGCCGTGATCGTCTAGTGGTTAGGACCCTACGTTGTGGCCGTAGTAACCCAGGTTCGAATCCTGGTCACGGCAGTGTAGAATACACACTGTTACGGCGGAGAATACAATTTTTATTTTTATTTTATTTTCAAAATAAAGAATATCAGCCAAGGTGAAATGACTAATATTCTCCTCTCCCCTCCACATAAGCGGAAAGCTTGTGTTAGGAGTGGGTACGACAATAGTGCAACGGGTGGGATTCGAACCTGCGACCTTTCAGTTTTCAGTCCGCAACTTTAACCGTTGGGCTATTGAGGCTTAAATTAGGTAACTAGCTGATGCCCGCGACTTCGTCCCGCGTGGATTAAGGTTTTTTAATTCTCACAGAATCTTTAATTTTCCGGGATAAATGGTAGATATCTGCGATCTTCATTCCTTTCCGCCAGATTAGTTTCTTCTTTGTGGCGTGAAAGAGTAACAAACATCCATCCATTCATCCATATTAATATTATGTATTACACAGTAGGATTGTATTAAAATCCAAAGCCTTAGAGTTTTACCAAACAAAACTAATCCACTTTTTTGACGTGATACCGTCTTATAAATCGATAACACCGGCTGCACGCACGAAAAAGTGTCACGTTCCGCCTAGCCTGAGCGTGCAAGCGGAACAAGCGATAGAGAGGCACGATCAGCCCAAGTGTTGGCAGATCCGATGACCGGGCCCGCCAGTCATCGCGTGCGCGCTGTGGTTAGCGGTCATCAATGTTTCTTTATGACGTTATCATGTAAAACTATTGTCCGTAAACCGACTTTACAGACAACTATTTATTTTTCATAAATGGTGGATCAATTTTGAAAAAAAATAAACAAAAAAAAACAAGAATAATAGAGCCATTGTTTGCTACAAAGACACTCCCGCCAACGTCCGTTTTTCTTTATTTGTTTATATTTAGTTCAACTTAGGGAACAGTTAAGATTACATAAAAATCGGTTCAGTAGTTTTTATGATATGGACTTATTAGTACCTGAATTATTGATGCGAGCATGCTCTTTGATTTACATAATAACTTGATAACTCGATAATTTCAAAGGTATCATTATAATATATATAGCTCGATTACCACTCACTCACTGATTCACTCACTCACTCATTGACAGGGTTGTTCTCCTAGAAGGAGACGAAAATCGATATAATGATGTAGGGGAGATATGTCCGGGTGGGGGATTCGAGTTGGGGAAAATTATGACATTTCGGAAAAACAAGATGGCGGCCGACGTGAATCTTGCAACTCTTTAGTTTTCCAACCGATTTCTTTGAAATTTTGGATTATTGTAGGAATTAGTAAACGATTAACAGAAAAAGTGAAAAAAATTAAAAAAACAAGATGGCGGCCGAGCTGTGACGTCTCAAATTTCCGACCCCTCTCCTGTAAAATTTTGTATGAAAAAAAATTTTTTTACCCATGGTGTCGTATAGAGCTCAAAGAATATGACTAGGAGAAAGGTGGAGAGAGCTGATGAGTGAGGGGTTCGGAGACGAGCGAGGGGCACGGCCAGGGTATAGAAGATAGGTGGAGGGTGCTCGACCAAATGTCATTCGAAACCTCGAGCAGTTGCCAGTGAGTTGAAAAAAAATTCCAAAATGGCGGAAAAAAAATGGCGGCAAATTTTGTCCGTCTCTCTCTCGGAGACTATAAAAGATGGAGGAGCGGTTTCTCGACAAAAGATGATCACAACCCGGAGGTCTACCTGGTGAGTAGGAAAAAAATTCAAGATGGCGGATTTATTTTTTTTCCATACAAAATGTATGGGGAATATTGAAGGGATTAGAAGTTGGGAACTATGCAAGACATTGATTTTGATAGGTTCATAGGGCTTTTTTTCTTTTTCTTTTTTTTCATTTTATATTTGCTTTTTTTCTTTTTTTTCTTTTTTTTTTCTTTTTTTTCTTTTTCTTTTGTGAATGAGGAGCACGGCCAGGTTATTGCAGATAGGTGGGGTGTGTTCGAACAAATTTTTTGGCAAAAGATGACCAGAATCCGAAGGTCTACTTGAAGAGTAAATAAATCGCGGTCCGCTTTAGCGGGCCGCGCACCCACGCGCCCTACTTGTAGTAATAACACTTCCCGCGAGCTGCTTCAGCAGCTCGCGCACCGAGCGAAATAAATAAAGCCGAACAATCGCGGTCCGCTTTAGCGGGCCGCGCACCCACGAGCCCTACTTGTAGCAATAACACTTCCCGCGAGCTGCTTTAGCAGCTCGCGCACCGAGCGAAATAAATAAAGCCGAACAATCGCGGTCCGCTTTAGCGGGCCGCGCACCCACGCGCCCTACTTGTAGTAATAACACTTCCCGCGAGCTGCTTTAGCAGCTCGCGCACCGAGCGAAATAAATAAAGCCGAACAATCGCGGTCCGCTTTAGCGGGCCGCGCACCCACGCGCCCTACTTGTAGCAATAACACTTCCCGCGAGCTGCTTTAGCAGCTCGCGCACCGAGCAAATGCTAGTTATAATATATATAGCTCGATTACCACTGATTCACTCACTGACTGATTCACTCATTGACAGGGTTGTTCTCCTAGAAGGAGACGGATATCGATATAATGATGTAGGGGAGATATGTCCAGGTGGGGGATTCGAGTTGGGGAAAATTATGACATTTCGGAAAAACAAGATGGCGGTCGACGTGAATCTTGCAACTCTTTTGTTTTCCAACCGATTTCTTTGAAATTTTGGATTATTGTAGAAATTAGTAAACGATTAACAGAAAAAGTGAAAAAAATTAAAAAAACAAGATGGCGGCCGAGCTGTGACGTCTCAAATTTCCGACCACTCTCCTGTAAAATTTTGTATGAAAACATTTTTTTTCACCCATGGTGTCGTATAGAGCTCAAAGAATGTGACTCGGAGAAAGGTGGAGAGAGCTGATGAGTGAGGAGTTCGGAGACGGGCGAGGGGCACGGCCAGGGTGTAGTAGATAGGTGGAGGGTGCTCGACCAAATGTCATTCGAAACCTCGAGCAGTTGCCAGTGAGTTGAAAAAAAATTCCAAAATGGCGGAAAAAAAATGGCGGCAAATTTTGTCCGTCTCTCTCTCGGAGACTATAAAAGATGGAGGAGCGGTTTCTCGACAAAAGATGATCACAACCCGGAGGTCTACCTGGTGAGTAGGAAAAAAATTCAAGATGGCGGTTTTTTTTTTTACATACAAAATGTATGGGAAATATTGAAGGGACTAGAAGTTGGGAACTATGCAAGACATTGATTTTGATAGGTTCATAGGGCTTTTTTTCTTTTTCTTTTTTTCATTTTACATTTGTTTTTTTTCTTTTTTTTCATTTTTTTTTTCTTTTTTTTTCTTTTCCTTTTGTGAATGAGGAGCACGGCCAGGTTATTGCAGATAGGTGGGGTGTGCTCGAACAAATTTTTTGGCAAAAGATGACCAGAATCCGAAGGTCTACTTGATGAGCAAAAAAATCGCGGTCCGCTTTAGCGGGCCGCGCACCCACGCGCCCTACTTGTAGTTATTATTATTATTATTATAATATATATAGCTCGATTACCACTGATTCACTCACTGACTGATTCACTCATTGACAGGGTTGTTCTCCTAGAAGGAGACGGATATCGATATAATGATGTAGGGGAGATATGTCCAGGTGGGGGATTCGAGTTGGGGAAAATTATGACATTTCGGAAAAACAAGATGGCGGTCGACGTGAATCTTGCAACTCTTTTGTTTTCCAACCGATTTCTTTGAAATTTTGGATTATTGTAGAAATTAGTAAACGATTAACAGAAAAAGTGAAAAAAATTAAAAAAACAAGATGGCGGCCGAGCTGTGACGTCTCAAATTTCCGACCACTCTCCTGTAAAATTTTGTATGAAAACATTTTTTTTCACCCATGGTGTCGTATAGAGCTCAAAGAATGTGACTCGGAGAAAGGTGGAGAGAGCTGATGAGTGAGGAGTTCGGAGACGGGCGAGGGGCACGGCCAGGGTATAGTAGATAGGTGGAGGGTGCTCGACCAAATGTCATTCGAAACCTCGAGCAGTTGCCAGTGAGTTGAAAAAAAATTCCAAAATGGCGGAAAAAAAATGGCGGCAAATTTTGTCCGTCTCTCTCTCGGAGACTATAAAAGATGGAGGAGCGGTTTCTCGACAAAAGATGATCACAACCCGGAGGTCTACCTGGTGAGTAGGAAAAAAATTCAAGATGGCGGTTTTTTTTTTTACATACAAAATGTATGGGAAATATTGAAGGGACTAGAAGTTGGGAACTATGCAAGACATTGATTTTGATAGGTTCATAGGGCTTTTTTTCTTTTTCTTTTTTTCATTTTACATTTGTTTTTTTTCTTTTTTTTCATTTTTTTTTTCTTTTTTTTTCTTTTCCTTTTGTGAATGAGGAGCACGGCCAGGTTATTGCAGATAGGTGGGGTGTGCTCGAACAAATTTTTTGGCAAAAGATGACCAGAATCCGAAGGTCTACTTGATGAGCAAAAAAATCGCGGTCCGCTTTAGCGGGCCGCGCACCCACGCGCCCTACTTGTAGTTATTATTATTATTATTATAATATATATAGCTCGATTACCACTGATTCACTCACTGACTGATTCACTCATTGACAGGGTTGTTCTCCTAGAAGGAGACGGATATCGATATAATGATGTAGGGGAGATATGTCCAGGTGGGGGATTCGAGTTGGGGAAAATTATGACATTTCGGAAAAACAAGATGGCGGTCGACGTGAATCTTGCAACTCTTTTGTTTTCCAACCGATTTCTTTGAAATTTTGGATTATTGTAGAAATTAGTAAACGATTAACAGAAAAAGTGAAAAAAATTAAAAAAACAAGATGGCGGCCGAGCTGTGACGTCTCAAATTTCCGACCACTCTCCTGTAAAATTTTGTATGAAAACATTTTTTTTCACCCATGGTGTCGTATAGAGCTCAAAGAATGTGACTCGGAGAAAGGTGGAGAGAGCTGATGAGTGAGGAGTTCGGAGACGGGCGAGGGGCACGGCCAGGGTATAGTAGATAGGTGGAGGGTGCTCGACCAAATGTCATTCGAAACCTCGAGCAGTTGCCAGTGAGTTGAAAAAAAATTCCAAAATGGCGGAAAAAAAATGGCGGCAAATTTTGTCCGTCTCTCTCTCGGAGACTATAAAAGATGGAGGAGCGGTTTCTCGACAAAAGATGATCACAACCCGGAGGTCTACCTGGTGAGTAGGAAAAAAATTCAAGATGGCGGTTTTTTTTTTTACATACAAAATGTATGGGAAATATTGAAGGGACTAGAAGTTGGGAACTATGCAAGACATTGATTTTGATAGGTTCATAGGGCTTTTTTTCTTTTTCTTTTTTTCATTTTACATTTGTTTTTTTTCTTTTTTTTCATTTTTTTTTTCTTTTTTTTTCTTTTCCTTTTGTGAATGAGGAGCACGGCCAGGTTATTGCAGATAGGTGGGGTGTGCTCGAACAAATTTTTTGGCAAAAGATGACCAGAATCCGAAGGTCTACTTGATGAGCAAAAAAATCGCGGTCCGCTTTAGCGGGCCGCGCACCCACGCGCCCTACTTGTAGTTATTATTATTATTATTATAATATATATAGCTCGATTACCACTCACTGATTCACTCACTCACTCACTGATTGACAGGGTTGTTCTCCTAGAAGGAGACGGAAATCGATAAAATGATGTAGGGGAGATATGTCCGGGTGGGGGATTTGAGTTGGGGAAAATTATGACATTTCGGAAAAACAAGATGGCGGCCGACGTGAATCTTGCAACTCTTTTGTTTTCCAACCGATTTCTTTGAAATTTTGGATTATTGTAGATATTAGTAAACTATTAACAGAAAAAGTGAAAAAAATTAAAAAAACAAGATGGCGGCCGAGCTGTGACGTCTCAAATTTCCGACCCCTCTCCTGTAAAATTTTGTATGAAAAAATTTTTTTTCCCCCATGGTGTCGTATAGAGCTCAAAAAATGTGACTCGGAGAGAGGTGGAGAGAGCTGATGAGTGAGGAGTTCGGAGACGGGCGAGGGGCACGGCCAGGGTATAGAAGATAGGTGGAGGGTGCTCGACCAAATGTCATTCGAAACCTCGAGCAGTTGCCAGTGAGTTGAAAAAAAATTCCAAAATGGCGGAAAAAAAATGGCGGCAAATTTTGTCCGTCTCTCTCTCGGAGACTATAAAAGATGGAGGAGCGGTTTCTCGACAAAAGATGATCACAACCCGGAGGTCTACCTGGTGAGTAGGAAAAAAATTCAAGATGGCGGATTTTTTTTTCCCCCATACAAAATGTATGGGGAATATTGAAGGGACTAGAAGTTGGGAACTATGCAAGACATTGATTTTGATAGGTTCATAGGGCTTTTTTTCTTTTTCTTTTTTTTCATTTTACATTTGCTTTTTTTCTTTTTTTTCTTTTTTTTTTTCTTTTTTTTTCTTTTTCTTTTGTGAATGAGGAGCACGGCCAGGTTATTGCAGATAGGTGGGGTGTGCTCGAACAAATTTTTTGGCAAAAGATGACCAGAATCCGAAGGTCTACTTGATGAGAAAAAAAATCGCGGTCCGCTTTAGCGGGCCGCGCACCCACGCGCCCTACTTGTAGCAATAACACTTCCCGCGAGCTGCTTTAGCAGCTCGCGCACCGAGCGAAATAAATAAAGCCGAACAATCGCGGTCCGCTTTAGCGGGCCGCGCACCCACGCGCCTTACTTTTAGTAAAACACTTCCCGCGAGCTGCTTTAGCAGCTCGCGCACCGAGCAAATGCTGGTTATTATAATATATATAGCTCGATTACCACTGACTGACTGATTCACTGACTCATTGACAGGGTTGTTCTCCTAGAAGGAGACGGAAATCGATATAATGATGTTCGGGAGATGTGTTTGGGGGGGGGATTCGAGTTGGGGAAAATTATGACATTTCGGAAAAACAAGATGGCGGCCGACGTGAATCTTGCAACTCTTTTGTTTTCCGACCGATTTCTTTGAAATTTTGGATTATTGTAGAAATTAGTAAACGATTAACAGAAAAAGTAAAAAAAATTAAAAAAACAAGATGGCGGCCGAGCTGTGACGTCTCAAACTTCCACCCCTCTCCTGTAAAATTTTGTATGAAAAAAATTTTTTTCACCCAAGGTGTCGTATAGAGCTCAAAGAATGTGACTCGGAGAAAGGTGGAGAGAGCTGATGAGTGAGGAGTTCGGAGACGGGCGAGGGGCACGGCCAGGGTATAGAAGATAGGTGGAGGGTGCTCGACCAAATGTCATTCGAAACCTCGAGCAGTTGCCAGTGAGTTGAAAAAAAATTCCAAAATGGCGGAAAAAAAATGGCGGCAAATTTTGTCCGTCTCTCTCTCGGAGACTATAAAAGATGGAGGAGCGGTTTCTCGACAAAAGGTGATCACAACCCGTAGGTCTACCTGGTGAGTAGGAAAAAAATTCAAGATGGCGGATTTTTTTTTCACCCCATACAAAATGTATGGGGAATATTGAAGGGACTAGAAGTTGGGAACTATGCAAGACATTGATTTTGATAGGTTCATAGGGCTTTTTTTCTTTTTCTTTTTTTTCATTTTTCATTTTTTGTTTTTTTCTTTTTTTTCATTTTTTTTTCTTTTTCTTTTGTGAATGAGGAGCACGGCCAGGTTATTGCAGATAGGTGGGGTGTGCTCGAACAAATTTTTTGGCAAAAGATGACCAGAATCCGAAGGGCTACTTGATGAGTAAAAAAATCGCGGTCCGCTTTAGCGGGCCGCGCACCCACGCGCCCTACTTGTAGTAATAACACTTCCCGCGAGCTGCTTTAGCAGCTCGCGCACCGAGCGAAATAAATAAAGCCGAACAATCGCGGTCCGCTTTAGCGGGCCGCGCACCCACGCGCCCTACTTGGAGCAATAACACTTCCCGCGAGCTGCTTTAGCAGCTCGCGCACCGAGCGAAATAAATAAAGCCGAACAATCGCGGTCCGCTTTAGCGGGCCGCGCACCCACGCGCCTTACTTTTAGTAAAACACTTCCCGCGAGCTGCTTTAGCAGCTCGCGCACCGAGCGAAATACTAGTTATAATATATATAGCTCGATTACCACTGACTGACTGATTCACTGACTCATTGACAGGGTTGTTCTCCTAGAAGGAGACGGAAATCGATATAATGATGTTCGGGAGATGTGTTTGGGGGGGGGATTCGAGTTGGGGAAAATTATGACATTTCGGAAAAACAAGATGGCGGCCGACGTGAATCTTGCAACTCTTTTGTTTTCCAACCGATTTCTTTGAAATTTTGGATTATTGTAGAAATTAGTAAACGATTAAAAGAAAAAGTAAAAAAAATTAAAAAAACAAGATGGCGGCCGAGCTGTGACGTCTCAAATTTCCGACCCCTCTCCTGTAAAATTTTGTATGAAAAAATTTTTTTCCACCCATGGTGTCGTGTAGAGCTCAAAGAATGTGACTCGGAGAAAGGTGGAGAGAGCTGATGAGTGAGGAGTTCGGAGACGGGCGAGGGGCACGGCCAGGGTATAGAAGATAGGTGGAGGGTGCTCGACCAAATGTCATTCGAAACCTCGAGCAGTTGCCAGTGAGTTGAAAAAAAATTCCAAAATGGCGGAAAAAAAATGGCGGCAAATTTTGTCCGTCTCTCTCTCGGAGACTATAAAAGATGGAGGAGCGGTTTCTCGACAAAAGATGATCAAAACCCGGAGGTCTACCTGGTGAGTAGGAAAAAAATTCAAGATGGCGGATTTTTTTTTTCTCCATACAAAATGTATGGGGAATATTGAAGGGACTAGAAGTTGGGAACTATGCAAGACATTGATTTTGATAGGTTCATAGGGCTTTTTTCTTTTTCTTTTTTTTCATTTTACATTTGCTTGTTTTCTTTTTTTTCTTTTTTTTTTCTTTTTTTTTCTTTTTCTTTTGTGAATGAGGAGCACGGCCAGGTTATTGCAGATAGGTGGGGTGTGCTCGAACAAATTTTTTGGCAAAAGATGACCAGAATCCGAAGGTCTACTTGATGAGTAAAAAAATCGCGGTCCGCTTTAGCGGGCCGCGCACCCACGCGCCCTACTTGTAGTAATAACACTTCCCGCGAGCTGCTTTAGCAGCTCGCGCACCGAGCGAAATAACTAAAGCCGAACAATCGCGGTCCGCTTTAGCGGGCCGCGCACCCACGCGCCCTACTTGTAGTAATAACACTTCCCGCGAGCTGCTTTAGCAGCTCGCGCACCGAGCGAAATACTAGTAATATATATAGCTCGATTACCACTGATTCACTCACTGACTGATTCACTCATTGACAGGGTTGTTCTCCTAGAAGGAGACGGATATCGATATAATGATGTAGGGGAGATATGTCCAGGTGGGGGATTCGAGTTGGGGAAAATTATGACATTTCGGAAAAACAAGATGGCGGTCGACGTGAATCTTGCAACTCTTTTGTTTTCCAACCGATTTCTTTGAAATTTTGGATTATTGTAGAAATTAGTAAACGATTAACAGAAAAAGTGAAAAAAATTAAAAAAACAAGATGGCGGCCGAGCTGTGACGTCTCAAATTTCCGACCACTCTCCTGTAAAATTTTGTATGAAAACATTTTTTTTCACCCATGGTGTCGTATAGAGCTCAAAGAATGTGACTCGGAGAAAGGTGGAGAGAGCTGATGAGTGAGGAGTTCGGAGACGGGCGAGGGGCACGGCCAGGGTATAGAAGATAGGTGGAGGGTGCTCGACCAAATGTCATTCGAAACCTCGAGCAGTTGCCAGTGAGTCGAAAAAAAATTCCAAAATGGCGGAAAAAAAATGGCGGCAAATTTTGTCCGACTCTCTCTCGGAGACTATAAGAGATGGAGGAGCGGTTTCTCGACAAAAGATGATCACAACCCGGAGGTCTACCTGGTGAGTAGGAAAAAAATTCAAGATGGCGGATTTTATTTTTTTCCATACAAAATGTATGGGGAATATTGAAGGGACTAGAAGTTGGAAACTATGCAAGACATTGATTTTGATAGGTTCATAGTGCTTTTTTTCTTTTTCTTTTTTTTCATTTTACATTTGCTTTTTTTCTTTTTTTTCTTTTTTTTTTTCTTTTTTTTTCTTTTTCTTTTGTGAATGAGGAGCACGGCCAGGTTATTGCAGATAGGTGGGGTGTGCTCGAACAAATTTTTTGGCAAAAGATGACCAGAATCCGAAGGTCTACTTGATGAGTAAAAAAATCGCGGTCCGCTTTAGCGGGCCGCGCACCCACGCGCCCTACTTGTAGCAATAACACTTTCCGCGAGCTGCTTTAGCAGCTCGCGCACCGAGCGAAATAAATAAAGCCGAACAATCGCGGTCCGCTTTAGCGGGCCGCGCACCCACGCGCCTTACTTGTAGCAATAACACTTCCCGCGAGCTGCTTTAGCAGCTCGCGCACCGAGCAAACGCTAGTTAATATATATATAGCTGCTCGTGCTGATTCACTGACTCACTGACTGATTGATCACCTCTCCTGTAAAATTTTGTATGAAAAATTTTTTTTTCACCTATGGTTTCGTATAGAGGACAAAAATTCATTCAGAGGAAAATTATGGAGAGAGCTGATGATTGAGGATTTCGGAGACGGGTGAAGAGCACGGCCGGGGTATTGAAGATAGGTGGGGTGTGCTCGAACAAATGTCACTCGAAACCTCATCCAATTCGCAGTGAGCTGAAAATAAATTCAAAATGGCGGAAAAAAGATGGCCGCCATACAAATTTCGTCGGTGTCTATCTCGGGGAGTATAAAAGATGGAAGAGTGGTTTCTTGGCAAAAGATGATCAAGACCAAAAGGTCTATTTGATGAATAGAAAAAAAATCCAAGATGGCGGAAATTTTTTTTCTTCATACAAAATATATGGCGAATATTGATGAGACTAGAAGCCGGGAGGCGGGATTCATGCAAGACTTTGATACGGTTCCTTTTCAAGATTTGTTTTTATTGAAGAATTTTCATTATGACAAATGATGACATATGATGATCGAGGGTTTGGAAGGTGGGTGAGGAGCACGGCCATGGTAATAAAGATAGGGTGCTCGAACAAGTCACTCGAAACCTCATCCAATTGGCAGTGAGCTGAAAAAAAATCCAAAATGGCGGATTCAAGATGGCGGCCATACAAACTTCAACGGTGTCTATCTCGGAGAGTATAAAAGATGGAAGAGTGGTTTTTTGATAGACAATGATCAAGACCTAAAAGTCTACTTGCCGAGTAGAAAAACCGCGGTCCGCTTGCGGGCCGCGCACCCACGCGCCCTACTAGTTAATATATATATAGCTGTTCGTGCTGATTCACTGATTCACTGACTGATTGATCACCTCTCCTGTAAAATTTTGTATGAAAATTTTTTTTTTTCACTTATGGTTTCGTATAGAAGACAAAAATTCATTCGGAGGAAAATTATGGAGAGAGCTGATGATTGAGGATTTCGGAGACGGGTGAAGAGCACGGTCAGGGTATCGAAGATAGGTGGAGGGTGCTCGAACAAATGTCACTCGAAACCTCATCCAATTCGCAATGAGCTGAAAAAAAATTCAAAATGGCGGAAAAAAGATGGCCGCCATACAAATTTCGTCAGTATCTATCTCGGCGAGTATAAAAGATGGAAGAGTGGTTTCTTGGCAAAAGATGATCAGGACCCAAAGATCTATTTGATGAATAGAAAAAAATCCAACATGGCGGAATTTTTTTTTCTCCATACAAAATATATGGCGAATATTGAATAGACTTGAAGCTGAGAACTATGCAAGACTTTGATACGGTTTCTTTTCAAAATTTGTTTTTATAAAAGAATTCTCATTCTGACAAATGATGAGATATGATGATCGAGGGTTTGGAAGGTGGGTGAGGAGCACGGCCATGGTAATGACGATAGGTGGGGGTGCTCGAACAAAAGTCACTCGAAACCTCATCCAATTGGCAGTGAGCTGAAAAAAATCCTAAATGGCGGATTCAAGATGGCGGCCATACAAACTTCAACGGTGTCTATCTCGGAGAGTATAAAAGATAGAAGAGTGGTTTTTTGATAAAAAATGATCAAGACCTGAAAGTCCACTTGACGATAGAAAAACCGCGGTCCGCTTGCGGGCCGCGCACCCACGCGCCCTACTAGTTATTTTTTTAAAGCTACTTTTCTTGTTGTATTCATTCGTTCTGGCTTACCAGAAAGACTTATCTTTGGTAACTATAATATATATTTGATGCTTGCTTGATAATGTATATTTGGTAACTATAATGTATTTCTGATTGTTTTTAACCCCCTTTTTTGAGCCGAGGGTCAAAAATGTCGTCAATCAAAAATAAATTTCAAATAAAAGATTCAAATAAATTCAAATTTCAAATAAAAAAATAAAAGATTTCAAATAAATTAATCGAAAATTCAAATTCCTTTTGACACCCGCTTCAAATTGGCATCATTTGACGTGTCCGTGAACTTAGCAGAGCAAGTGCCAGCAGATCAAAAATAAAATGGAGTTCTGTTCGCATGCAGATGAGTTCTATAGTTCCTGATACATTTTAGAGATAGTTCTGGCGAGATAACCGAAAAAACGTCTGTTGAAAAAATGATCTGCTAACTTCCGGTAGCAGATCATTTTCCAGAAAATCAAAAATTAAAGTGTGTTCTGTACGCATCTGGCTGACTTCTAGAGTTCCCTATACTTTTCAGAGATAGTTCTAGCATTTTTACCTAAAAAAAAGTCGGTTAAAAAAAAAGATCTGCTACGGGAAGTTAGCAGAGCATCTGGCAGAAAATAAAATAAAATTCACAGAAACGAGTACTTTCTCTAACGAGGCTAAAACTCTGCGTCTTAAGATAGAACAGTAATAAAACTATCACATCTAGCAAATAATTGATCTGAAACTCTCTTAAAACTTCCAGCAGAGCATAGCAGAAGATGACCATGAGTCGTCGACATGAAATAATAACTATAATTAAAAAATTCACTTACAACAGAACTCTCACCCTAGAGACTAGAACTCTTTGGAACTATTTAGACGAGTGACAGGTCTATACTTTCCATCACAAATCTAAACTAGAACTCTCTTAAAACTTCCAGCAGAGCATAGCAGAAGATGACCATGAATCGTCGAAATGAAATAATAACTACAATTTAAAAATTTCGCTGACAGCAGAACTCTCACCCTAGAGACTAGACCTCTTTGGAACTATTTAGACGAGTGACAGGTCTGTAGTTTCCATCACAAATCTAAACTAGAACTCTCTTAAAACTTCCAGCAGAGCATAGCAGAAGATGACCATGAATCGTCGAAATGAAATAATAACTACAATTTAAAAATTTCGCTGACACCAGAACTCTCACCCTAGAGACTAGAACTCTTTGGAACTATTTAGACGAGTGACAGGTCTATAGTTTCCATCACAAATCTAAACTAGAACTCTCTTAAAACTTCCAGCAGAGCATAGCAGAAGATGACCATGAATCGTCGAAATGAAATAATAACTACAATATAAAAATTTCGCTGACACCAGAACTCTCACCCTAGAGACTAGAACTCTTTGGAACTATTTAGATGAGTGACAGGTCTGTAGTTTCCATCACAAATCTAAACTAGAACTCTCTTAAAACCTCCAGCAGAGCATAGCAGAAGATGACCATGAATCGTCGAAATGAAATAATAACTACAATTTAAAAATTTCGCTGACACCAGAACTCTCACCCTAGAGACTAGAACTCTTTGGAACTATTTAGACGAGTGACAGGTCTATACTTTCCATCACAAATCTAAACTAGAACTCTCTTAAAACTTCCAGCAGAGCATAGCAGAAGATGACCATGAATCGTCGAAATGAAATAATAACTACAATTTAAAAATTTCGCTGACACCAGAACTCTCACCCTAGAGACTAGAACTCTTTGGAACTATTTAGACGAGTGACAGGTCTATAGTTTCCATCACAAATCTAAACTAGAACTCTCTTAAAACTTCCAGCAGAGCATAGCAGAAGATGACCATGAATCGTCGAAATGAAATAATAACTATTATTAAAAAATTCACTTACAACAGAACTCTCATCCTAGAGACTAGAACTCTTTGGAACTATTTAGACGAGTGACAGGTCTATAGTTTCCATCACAAATCTAAACTAGAACTCTCTTAAAACTTCCAGCAGAGCATAGCAGATGATGACTATGAATCGTCGAAATGAAATAATAACTATAATTAAAAAAATCACTTACAACAGAACTCTCACCCTAGAGACTAGAACTCTTTGGAACTATAGAGTTCCCTATACTTTTCAGAGATAGTTCTAGCATTTTTACCTAAAAAAAAGTCGGTTAAAAAAAAAGATCTGCTACGGGAAGTTAGCAGAGCATCTGGCAGAAAATAAAATAAAATTCACAGAAACGAGTACTTTCTCTAACGAGGCTAAAACTCTGCGTCTTAAGATAGAACAGTAATAAAACTATCACATCTAGCAAATAATTGATCTGAAACTCTCTTAAAACTTCCAGCAGAGCATAGCAGAAGATGACCATGAGTCGTCGACATGAAATAATAACTATAATTAAAAAATTCACTTACAACAGAACTCTCACCCTAGAGACTAGAACTCTTTGGAACTATTTAGACGAGTGACAGGTCTATACTTTCCATCACAAATCTAAACTAGAACTCTCTTAAAACTTCCAGCAGAGCATAGCAGAAGATGACCATGAATCGTCGAAATGAAATAATAACTATAATTAAAAAAATCACTTACAACAGAACTCTCACCGTAGAGACTAAAACTCTTTGGAACTATTTAGACGAGTGACAGGTCTATAGTTTCCATCACAAATCTAAACTAGAACTCTCTTAAAACTTCCAGCAGAGCATAGCAGAAGATGACCATGAATCGTCGAAATGAAATAATAACTACAATTTAAAAATTTCGCTGACACCAGAACTCTCACCCTAGAGACTAGAACTCTTTGGAACTATTTAGACGAGTGACAGGTCTATACTTTCCATCACAAATCTAAACTAGAACTCTCTTAAAACTTCCAGCAGAGCATAGCAGAAAATGACCATGAATCGTCGAAATGAAATAATAACTACAATTTAAAAATTTCGCTGACACCAGAACTCTCACCCTAGAGACTAGAACTCTTTGGAACTATTTAGACTAGTGACAGGTCTATAATTTCCATCACAAATCTAAACTAGAACTCTCTTAAAACTTCCAGCAGAGCATAGCAGAAGATGACCATGAATCGTCGAAATGAAATAATAACTATAATTAAAAAATTCACTTACAACAGAACTCTCACCCTAGAGACTAAAACTCTTTGGAACTATTTAGACGAGTGACAGGTCTATAGTTTCCATCACAAATCTAAACTAGAACTCTCTTAAAACTTCCAGCAGAGCATAGCAGAATATGACCATGAATCGTCGAAATGAAATAATAACTATAATTAAAAAAATCACTTACAACAGAACTCTCACCTTAGAGACTAGAACTCTTTGGAACTATTTAGACGAGTGACAGGTCTATAGTTTCCATCACAAATCTAAACTAGAACTCTTTTAAAACTTCCAGCAGAGCATAGCAGAAGATGACCATGAATCGTCGAAATGAAATAATAACTATAATTAAAAAAATCACTTACAACAGAACTCTCACCCTAGAGACTAGAACTCTTTGGAACTATTTAGACGAGTGACAGGTCTATAGTTTCCATCACAAATCTAAACTAGAACTCTCTTAAAACTTCCAGCAGAGCATAGCAGAAGATGACCATGAATCGTCGAAATGAAATAATAACTACAATTTAAAAATTTCGCTGACACCAGAACTCTCACCCTAGAGACTAGAACTCTTTGGAACTATTTAGACGAGTGACAGGTCTATAGTTTCCATCACAAATCTAAACTAGAACTCTCTTAAAACTTCCAGCAGAGCATAGCAGAAGATGACCATGAATCGTCGAAATGAAATAATAACTATAATTAAAAAATTCACTTACAACAGAACTCTCATCCTAGAGACTAGAACTCTTTGGAACTATTTAGACGAGTGACAGGTCTATAGTTTCCATCACAAATCTAAACTAGAACTCTCTTAAAACTTCCAGCAGAGCATAGCAGATGATGACTATGAATCGTCGAAATGAAATAATAACTATAATTAAAAAAATCACTTACAACAGAACTCTCACCCTAGAGACTAGAACTCTTTGGAACTATAGAGTTCCCTATACTTTTCAGAGATAGTTCTAGCATTTTTACCTAAAAAAAAGTCGGTTAAAAAAAAAGATCTGCTACGGGAAGTTAGCAGAGCATCTGGCAGAAAATAAAATAAAATTCACAGAAACGAGTACTTTCTCTAACGAGGCTAAAACTCTGCGTCTTAAGATAGAACAGTAATAAAACTATCACATCTAGCAAATAATTGATCTGAAACTCTCTTAAAACTTCCAGCAGAGCATAGCAGAAGATGACCATGAGTCGTCGACATGAAATAATAACTATAATTAAAAAATTCACTTACAACAGAACTCTCACCCTAGAGACTAGAACTCTTTGGAACTATTTAGACGAGTGACAGGTCTATACTTTCCATCACAAATCTAAACTAGAACTCTCTTAAAACTTCCAGCAGAGCATAGCAGAAGATGACCATGAATCGTCGAAATGAAATAATAACTATAATTAAAAAAATCACTTACAACAGAACTCTCACCGTAGAGACTAGAACTCTTTGGAACTATTTAGACGAGTGACAGGTCTATAGTTTCCATCACAAATCTAAACTAGAACTCTCTTAAAACTTCCAGCAGAGCATAGCAGAAGATGACCATGAATCGTCGAAATGAAATAATAACTACAATTTAAAAATTTCGCTGACACCAGAACTCTCACCCTAGAGACTAGAACTCTTTGGAACTATTTAGACGAGTGACAGGTCTATACTTTCCATCACAAATCTAAACTAGAACTCTCTTAAAACTTCCAGCAGAGCATAGCAGAAAATGACCATGAATCGTCGAAATGAAATAATAACTACAATTTAAAAATTTCGCTGACACCAGAACTCTCACCCTAGAGACTAGAACTCTTTGGAACTATTTAGACTAGTGACAGGTCTATAATTTCCATCACAAATCTAAACTAGAACTCTCTTAAAACTTCCAGCAGAGCATAGCAGAAGATGACCATGAATCGTCGAAATGAAATAATAACTATAATTAAAAAATTCACTTACAACAGAACTCTCACCCTAGAGACTAAAACTCTTTGGAACTATTTAGACGAGTGACAGGTCTATAGTTTCCATCACAAATCTAAACTAGAACTCTCTTAAAACTTCCAGCAGAGCATAGCAGAATATGACCATGAATCGTCGAAATGAAATAATAACTATAATTAAAAAATTCACTTACAACAGAACTCTCACCCTAGAGACTAGAACTCTTTGGAACTATTTAGACGAGTGACAGGTCTATAGTTTCCATCACAAATCTAAACTAGAACTCTCTTAAAACTTCCAGCAGAGCATAGCAGAAGATGACCATGAATCGTCGAAATGAAATAATAACTATAATTAAAAAATTCACTTACAACAGAACTCTCACCCTAGAGACTAGAACTCTTTGGAAATATTTAGAGGAGTAAAAGGTCTATAGTTTCCATCACAAATCTAAACTAGAACTCTCTTAAAACTTCCAGCAGAGCATAGCAGAAAATGACTACGAATCGTCGAAATGAAATAATAACTATAATTAAAAAATTCACTTACAACAGAACTCTCACCCTAGAGACTAGGACTCTTTGGAAATATTTAGAGGAGTGACAGGTCTGTAGTTTCCATCACAAATCTAAACTAGAACTCTCTTAAAACTTCCAGCAGAGCATAGCAGAAGATGACTACGAATCGTCGAAATGAAATTATAACTATAATTAAAAAAATCACTTACAACAGAACTCTCACCCTAGAGACTAGAACTCTTTGGAACTATTTAGACGAGTGACAGGTCTATAGTTTCCATCACAAATCTAGACTAGAACTCTCTTAAAACTTCCAGCAGAGCATAGCAGAATATGACCATGAATCGTCGAAATGAAATAATAACTATAATTAAAAAATTCACTTACAACAGAACTCTCACCCTAGAGACTAGAACTCTTTGGAATTATTTAGAGGAGTGACAGGTCTATAGTTTCCATCACAAATCTAAACTAGAACTCTCTTAAAACTTCCAGCAGAGCATAGCAGAAGATGACTATGAATCGTCGAAATGAAATAATAACTATAATTAAAAAAATCACTTACAACAAAACTCTCACCCTAGAGACTAGAACTCTTTGGAACTATTTAGACGAGTGACAGGTGGAAGCGGAAAGTCGCATGTAAACTCAAAAAATAATCGAGTATGACGACGTCTACAAATTATCGGATTGAACCGCTGAGAAAGGACAACTACGATACGTGGTGCGTACAAGCTCAAGCCATCCTAATTAAAAATGAATTGTGGAAATACGTAACAGGCGAAGTCGCCGATAAAAAACAGGACATGATGGCGAAGGCTGAGATATTACTTCTTATGTCACCTAATGAGCTAAAACAAGTAAGTGGTTGCACTACTTCAAAAGAGGTGTGGGATAAATTGAAGTCTATCCACCAAAGCTCGGGGCCTGCACGAAAAGCTGGTTTGTTAAAACAATTAGTTGTAAAAAAGATGACAGCACATGAAGATGTTCGGGATCACCTTAATAATTTCATGGATATTGTAGACAAATTGCAAAACATGGAAGTAAGTATTCACCCAGAACTGCTGAGTATTATGATGCTTTATAGTTTACCAACCTCCTACGAAAACTTTAGAATAGCGATAGAATCGAGGGATGTTTTACCGAACCCTGAAGCTTTAAAAATCAAAATCATAGAAGAGAGTGACGCCCGACAAGGTTGCACAAGTGGAGAGGTTGAAGGTGCATTTTATAACAAGAATAAAAAATATTTTAAAACTAATTCTGCTGAACTGATATGTTTCAAATGCAAAAAGAGGGGGCACAAGGCATCTAAGTGCTGGTCGAAAGCTAAATTTATAAAAAGAAATGGAAAAGATTCATCTGTTGAACAGCAGAAAAACTTCGGTATATTACCGACTTGTTTACATAGTACAGCCATAGAAAATAATAATATATGGTGTTTAGATAGTGGGTGCTCATTGTGGTGCTCATTATGACAGGGGTAAAAGAGAATTTTTCTAATATACACGATGAAACAGGTTCTCTTAAACTAGCATCAGATAATCACACTACAGATATAGCGGGTAAAGGAAAAGTTCAAATTAAAATGAAAAATACGCAGTATAACCTCCATGATACATTGTATGTACCAGAATTATCAGTGAATCTACTATCTGTGGGAAAAATTACTGATAAAGGAAACACAATTTTGTTCAAGAAAAATAAAGCATTTATTATGGATGACAAAGGGGAGGTTTTACTTACGGCTGTCAGAGAAAATGGACTCTATTATCTGAAAGTGAAAAATGTCATTAAAAATGTCATTGAAAATGCTAATTTAGTACCTGAAAAAGAAAATAATATTATGAGATGGCACCGGAAACTTGGTCATATAAATGAAAGTGATTTAAAACTACTATCAAGAAATAAACTGCTGCGTGGATTAATAATTAATCCTGATGAAATGTTAGGTAATTGCGAAACTTGTATTAAGGGAAAAATGACAGTTTTACCGTTCCCCATACATGAAGCATTGAAATCTACAAGGTCTTTACAAATAATACACACTGATGTCTGTGGGCCTATGAGTTGTGGAACTCTGGCTGAAAATAAATATTTCGTCACTTTTGTAGATGATTTTACAAGATACGGTTACGTATATTTTATGAAAAATAAAAGTGAAGTACTAAATAAGTTTAAACAATACAAGACCGAGGTAGAAAATCAAATGAAAGAAAAAGTACAGTTTTTACAGTCGGATAATGGAACCGAATATTGTAATAACGATTTTAATGAATATTTAAAAGAACATGGTATTCAGAGAAGGCTGTCTGCGCCTTATACACCCCAACAAAATGGTCTAAGTGAGAGAAAAAATAGATCACTACTTGACAAG